>OOIL02006555.1:3451980-3486099 GCA_900332095.2 Cuscuta campestris
AACGACACTCTTTACGAAGAAAGTTATGTAATCCTTTTTCATCTATTTTCTTGATTCCTCTTCAGTTCCTTTTTCATCTATTCCTTCTCTTCCTCCCACTTCCTCTTCCATTTATCTATATGACCAAGCACATATAAATACCTAAAACATTATTTGTAGACATTTCTTCAAATACATAGTGAGCATAATCATATTAACCTATAAAGATGCTCCATACAATTTAGGAATATTTTTTAAGCAATTAGATAAGTTTAAACAATTCCAAAACATAAATACCCCGGAGTATATTTTTTGAAATTGGAAAAAAAAAAAGACAAACAAAAGTTATTTGAATCATGGCAAGCATCCATTGACATAAATTGATTCCCAGAACCACAAATTCATTCCCAGGAAGCATCCAGTGACAAAAAAAGACAAACATAAGTTTATGTGGCTCAAATTGATGCCCAGAACCATGGCAAGCATCCAGTGACACACTGTTGAACCAAAAACTCAGCATGAATTTCCCAATAACTCAATAATTCATTTTGAAAAACAGGCTTTTCTTCCGGTTTGTAGATCTAAACAAAAGTGTTTTTAACCCAAATTTGAATGGAGTAAAAATATTCCAATAATATTTTTCTTTGAATCTTAATACTCCAATAAGTCAATTTTTAACAGTCCAAAGTTGGAATTTGATGAAGTGTGCGAGATAGTTAATTAGGGCACACTAGAACAAATCCAAGAATCTAAAATATGAAAGGGACGAGTATAGAAAAAACCTACCTTAAAGATCCCGAACAGAGGAGAGGAAGACGACCAGAGGCGATGATGGAGGAGTGATGAAGAAGACAACTGAAGAAGAAGAACGTCCGATGAAGAAGAAGGCCGAAGAAGAAGAAGTCAGAAGAAGAAGAAACGGCCGAAGAAGTAGACGTATGGAGTTTATAAAGATTTGGGAATGGATTTATATTTATACTCAATGTTTAAAAATCCATCAAAATCTAAACTTTTAAAAATCTTTAAAAATCGATCAACTTTTTGAATACTATCATATTTAAAAGGATTTTTTAAATTCTCAATTGAATACATTCAGATTTTAAATGACTTTTTAAAATCTGAATTGAATACCTACAGATTTTCAAAATCCAAAAAAATCCATCAGAATCCTGATTGAATACACCCCTTTAGATTGTCCAAATTGGCAATCTAGGGGGTAGGGGAGACTAGGGTGGGGTGCAGAGGGGTGACAGGGGATTTGAGAGTTAAGAGAAGCGAACAATCAATTTTACCAATAAAGCATCGTAAGTGTTCAGATAATAATACTTCTTTCGTCCTAAAATTTTCTTCTAACTTCCACTTTTTTGTTTTCCTAAAACTACCTCCCCACCGTGTCCGCAACTGTACTATGTCCAGCCCTATCTCCGTCTCAACTTACTATTCACGAAATCAAACTTCAAGCACGTTCTTTACACATTTTTTCTACCTATTTGAGAAAATAATATAGTCTTGTTATCTCTTATTTTGTAGAATTTTTGATGTAGTTTTTAAATATTTATTTTTTACTTCTAATTTTTTTCCAATTTTCAAATGAATTGAGTTGAAAATAATTTTAGTAAAACCTCGTAAACAACAACATACAACTCTCTTTGAGATGGAGGAGTACATCAAAATATTTAAGATTAAAGTAGGAGTAAAAAATATTGAAAATATATCAAAATATAACTTTTATGTTTTTATTTCCGAAATAAGAGTCAAAATGTATTTACAGTGTCAATCATGACTATATACATTACAACAAGATATAGTGAAATGTACATGTATGTATACTGCCACATTACCACAATGCGAACTCTTATTTTGATACTGTCTCTATATTTTACTTAAATTCAGAGTGATTACTTGGTTAACTTGTAGTACTCTTTGACCACGAATTAGATATAGTATAAAATAATTAAGTATTATAAAAGTTTTGGTATTTAAAAACTACTCCGTATATCTTAAAATAGATCCAATTTTACTAAATTTATATCATAACTAAATATATGTTTTCTATAATTTTTGATAAAAAATGTTACAAGAGAGTATTTGTTGTACTCCTTCCGTCCCAGAGTATTTTGTCCACTTTCATTTTTACACACTATCCAATGCACTTCTTTAATGCATTTTATCTTGTAATTTGTATATTAAAAAATTATAGAAATTATATATTAATAATCTACTCCCTCCGTCCCAAAAAGATTTACACCTTTCAAAAAAATTGTGTCCCACAATCTCCTACCCATTTATATTAAAAAACCACTTTTACCCCTTACTTTTTCAAACCCTACCTATCACATCATACTTTTTTCCTAATAATCTACACATCACATCCTACTTTTACCCATCACATCAAGGGTATTTTTGGAAAGTCAACACAAAATTATCCTTCCTTAATTTCTACTTTAGTCAAAATGGGTAACACTTTTTGGAAGTATATGTTAAGACAAATCAAACAAGATCATACATGACTATATTTAGGCTTACAGATTGAGAGAATTTGATGAGTCAAAGTGTTTAGATGAACAGTTCCAAAAATTAAAAGTGGACAAAAACTAGGGACGGAGGAGTACTTAGGGGCTGTTTGTTTCAGCCTCTTAATGATTCAGATGTCTGAATGATTCAGCACTTAATGGTTCAGACTGTTTGTTTCAGTCTCTTAATGGTTCAGAAGTCTGAATGGTTAAGATATTTGCCTCTGAATGGTTAAGTATTATACAGAGTCAGAATGGTTAATATCTCTTATCTGAATTGATCAGACATTTTCCTCTCAATAGTTAAGCAATATACTACTCCGTAGCTCTTAATGGTTCAAACCTTTTACTGGTTCAACACTTAATGGTTCAGACCTCTTACTGATTCAGCACTTACCCATTCAGAAGTTGCCAAGCAGCTCTTAGTTTTAGTTTATGTTTGGTACATCTCTGTAACAACGAGAGAGCTAACAACACGGACACGAACTCCGTGTTAAACCTTCTCAAACCACCATATCGATCAATCGAAAGGCCAAAAAAAAGAAAAATGAAAATCACTGTATTGACCGCAGACGAAAATCTCATCACACTAGATGTCGATCCAGAGGAAACTGTAAGAGCTTCTGCTTGCTATTCGTTGTTTCCCCCAAAGTTTTGCCTCCGTTTATTTATCCACTTGCAACTTTGCCTGCTAAAAACCTATATATTTTCCGTTTTGCCAATCAGGTCGAGAACTTGAAAGCATTGCTGGAAGTTGAGGTTAGGTTCAAATGATGTTTTGTTTAGTAATTTTTTTTTAGAAGTTTTTAAGTTCCAGTGATTAATTGATGAAGGTTTTTACTATGGGTGTTTCAATGAGCAGACGCAGGTGCCACTTCAGCAGCAGAATCTGCTATTCAACAGGAAGGAGATGCGGAATGGTGATAAGCTAAGTAGTCTTGGCGCTAACGATGGAGATTTGGTAACTATGGAAAGGGTGTCCCAATCTAGGTGCCTACTCCACAATGTCTTCTTAATGCATTTGCATTATCCTTAGTTTATGTCCCTGCCTTGATAGAATATTCCAAGAAAGTTCACAGCTTTGAGGTTATTGTGCCTATTGGGACTACATTTTATCCCATCCCAACCTCGTATGAGTATGATATTGTCCGTTTTGGTCCAAATTTTCACAAATTTATTTTTGGGCATCTCCCCAAAGGTTTTTTACTAATGGGATTGAGTTGAAACTTATATTTGTCTAAATTTCCCTCTCCCTCCGATGTGGGAGTTGGTTTGCTCTTAACAAACCCCCCTCAAACTAAGGACCACACAACTTGTGACCTCTTTTTCAGTGATTATCTAATTAATCTTCCGACCATTTCGAACTGTCACTATAATCTTGAGGGACATGCAGCCTGACATCCTTCTTGGTGGGAAGACTTTCGACACAAGACACTAACCACAAATCTCCTCCACTAGGTCACACCATTTGATCTATCAAATCAACTTGCACCGCCGTTATGATCCAATGAGACACGCTATCTTAACACCACTTGTCATGAAGACTTTCGACACAAGGCACCACTTGCAGATACGGGGCACCAGTAACTTCTCACACAATGAAGTCCGTTACTCTTGTCCACTATGAACCCGAGATTTGATACCATATGTTGTGATTGTGTTAACCCACCCCAATTAGTATGATATTGTCCGCTTTGGTCGAAGCCCTCACGAATTTATTTGTGGGTACATCTCAAAAAGGCCTCATACTAATGAAGTTAAGTTGAACATTATATGTTGGTCTAAGTTTCCTTCTCCCTCCAATGTGTGATTTAGTTTGCTCCTAACGTGCCTTACCTCTATCCCCCATGTACCCTTGAAGAAGAGGATGGTGTGCCCATTTCTTCATATTCTATTCAATGCTGCAAATTTGCCTCAATTTTTTGGATGAAGCTGGAATACTTGTAGTTGTTACTTGTATAATAACCTATCATAATACTTATATTTAAGAGAAATTTATATAAATAGGACTAAAACATAATGACTTCCTCAATATAGGACCAAATGTTTTTTTTCTCAATGTAGGACTATTGTTCATTATTCATTAGTCATTATTCAAGTAAATGTCCACCATCACTGGACATTATTCCTCCCACTAGACATTATTAAGTCCTATCAGGGAATAAAAAAGTTTAATTCTTACGTTGGAAAATGACTTATGTTTTAGTCCTATTTAGTGCAGTTTTGGATGAATTGTCTTTACTTAACATAACCATCATATTTTTTAGACCTAATGTTTATATAAATTAAAGTTTTTACAGCTTCCGTTTTTTCCTTCTCGTATATCCCATAGATTGACCTTTTATTGTATTTGTCATACTAGCTCATTTCTCTTGCAAAAGTACATATTTATGATTTCCACTCTACTGTGCTAACAATGAGCTGTATGCCTGTCCATTTTAGTACATCTACCAATGCACTGGGAGTCAATCCAGATGGTTCAGCAGTGAACCCTACAGCCTTCCAACAGCATTTGCGGAATGATTCCAATTTGATAGCTCAACTGTTCCAGGTGGACTCATTTGCTTTTTATGAAACTTTAATGTCATTGTAAGGTGTTTGTAGTGAAGCCAACTGTCTAAATAGATATAGAAGTAATAGAACACTTGCTTGTTTGAAATAACACCTCTCTTGTTTTAAACTAGTGTGTTATTATGCCTTCTTCTACCATCACATTGATGGTGAAGGGCAAGTTTCACCAAAACATGAAAAAAAATGTACATAGTACTTAGTAGTGTTGGATATCAACTTATCAAGTTGTGTAGTTTGACCTTTTTTTTAAAATTAAGTGGATAGAGTGGATACCCTAGGACCAAATGTCTACTTTATTTTGCACACTATATAATGGGTATGAAATGATATATGCTGATACTATACATAATATTGCAATCCACAGAATGATCCTGAGCTAGCACAAGTCATTCTTGGGAATGATATCAACAAGCTACAAGAAATTCTTCGTGTACGCCATAAACAGAGAACAGAGCTCCTTCGCAAGAAAAATGAGGAAATGGTAGATCTCTCTTGTATTGATATCCCCTCATATACTTTTTGATTTTGTAATTTTAGTTTTATTGCCTCGAGATATAGTTTTTTGTAGGCCTCTCTAACTAAAATGTACTCCTTGACTGAGTAGTTTATTTATTTATTCAGGCACTTCTTTATGCTGATCCATTTGATGTAGAGGCACAAAAGAAAATTGAAGAAGCAATCCGACAGGTATCTTGGTGCTTCTTTTCCTTTTGCCTTTTCACATTAACAAGTTCATGGAATAAGTCTTGAATGTCATATAATTCTTATTTATGGATCTATTCCATTGTTGGATACTTGGATTTGGATCTCTTTTCTCAAGAATGATTTTTATGGGAAATGGTTATGTGACATGTTAGATGAAAATTGTACTGGTTGGGATTTGAATTGATTACATAAGGGAACCACTACCAAAGCATATTTAGGAACCATATTGTATGCTAATTATCTACGATATGCTATTCTATTTAATCTTAATCTAACCTCTAATAAATAGTCTCAATGTTTTGGCACCATCTAGAGCTAGGCTTATAAATCATATGCACCAAACTTATCACAAATGCACACTATTCTTAAATTTTAAGTGACTTTTAAGAGAGTATTATATGTAAAGTGTAAACAGAGGTGGGCGTAGTGACAAAGGTAACTATATTTCCGTCTAGAAAGAGTATTCATTGCGTCCGAAAATGAATTGCCGAGACACTATTCTCACAATCAAACTTTGTTCACTTAGTTTACTTATTTTACTTACTCATTTTATAATATAAAATAGTCATGTCACTTGTTTTGAAGAATTTTATATGTAGTTGATAGAATTTGGGATAGGGTATGAATAACTGGATTGGCAATAAGACACTTGGGCTGAACCACATTAAAAGATTGAATCCAATCGATTAGTTAATTCAACTCAAGAGCTTATATACCGATTATTTTGCTCTTGAACTTTCCATGTGGGATGATATTCTAACACTCCCCCTCAAGTGGACAACTGGACCATTTTGAATCTAACCGGTTGACCACTTGCAAATAAATTCTCATTCCCTTGATTGTTTTTTTGAGTGCCAACACCTAAAGGACCACGAGCCGCTGGGTATGGACTTCCAGACGAGCAATCGTGTTAAACAGGCCACAAGCCGTTGTGTACATACTCCATACGGACAACTGGGCTAAAGACTAACAGGCCGCTAGGAATGAACGTCTAGATGGACACCTTGACAAACGAGGTGAACCAAAACCTGCTCTGATACTATGATAGAATTTGGGATAGGGTATGGATAACTGGATTGGCAATAAGACACTTGGGCTGAACCACATTAAAAGATTGAATCCAATCGATTAGTTAATTCAACTTAAGAGCTTATATACCGATTATTTTGCTCTTGAACTTCCCATGTGGGATGATACTCTAACAGTAGTTTTTAAATATGTAAATTTTATTTTTGAATTTTGCACCTACATAAAATAAATTGAATTGAAAATGAAGTGGGAAAAGCATCATAAAATAAATGTATGAGCAATTCAATTTTGGACGGAGGGAGTATTAACTATATATCAATCCGAGAGAGTATAAAGGCATTTATAAAGAAAGCATATGTAGTCTAACACTCTAAACCTTGGTCTGTGTCCCAGAGTAACACTTCAATTATTATTTTACATTCCCCTCTCGTTGGAGCATATCCATGTATGATGTCTAACGTGTTACAAGATAATAAATTGTAGTCCCACTTAGCTTTAGTAAAAAAAATATAATTGATCTCAAGTCTTCATATATGTAGTTAAGAATATGCCTCCTTTTTTTATATCTGGTCTTTTCATGAAAAATTGGATTAGATACTATAGTAAGGTTGCTTGAGTGCTTATATATCCCAGTACCCCACCAAAGTTTTGATTAGATTAAAGCTTTGAAATCAGCGTGATTCATCAAATTGTTTAACCACATAATTTCACACGTAGGTTGTGCCATAGCTCTGTGTTTTTATTTTGCCTTGGACTAGATTTCCACAAATAAAGACAAAATAACTAATACTGGTCTTCCCTTGCATAGTTGACTCGACCCATAAAAATTTGCATAACATTCATTTTTGGTACAAAAAAGATCGGATGACATTACTTTCTAGTCTCATCAGATGACAGTACCTCAATTTGCGGTATATACGGTGCTTTGTTCCCAAAATGGATGGTTTCTACCCCCTAACCCTCTAGCCATGGGATTGCCGATTACTAGCATATTTATGGATGCCAATCGGCGATCCAGTGGTGGGGACATGGGATTAGGGGTGTAAGAACCATCAATTTTGCGAGCAGAGCATCGTAGGATTCGTAGGTGCTCAAATGGCTAGTGTCAACCTAGTGCCCCGTAAGGATGTGTCAAGGGAACCAACTCCTTTTTAGTATAACCATGATTTTGATATATAATACCACACCATGAGTTTCTTTCGAACAACAACAAAACCTTATCCCACGCCATTGTGCCCTATCATGTACCATATCTGTAATGAGATCATTCACATGAAGGTCTCCCTTGACCCCTTCGTGCTAAGTCTTCTTAGGTCTACCTTTTCCTCTAGCCACATGACTATTCACCATTTGATCAACCCTTTTCACCGGATGCTCTATTGGTCTTTTCCTTTTCTTTGCATATCCAAACCACCTAAGACGAGTTTCCACCACCTCTTGTACAATATGTGTCACTTCTACTTTAGCTTTCATATCTTTATTCCTTACTCTACCTATACGCATATGACCGCTCGTCCATCAAAACATCTTCATTTTGGCCACACTAACCTTGTGTTCATGTTCACCCTTGTCTAATCGCAATACAGTAAAATTTCCCTTTAGTTTTACAGGTACTTTTTTGTCACATATAAAGCCCGAAGCAACTTTATGTGCTTCTTTAATTAATAAAGTAGCAGTAAGTCAATCAATGCAACTTTCAAGGCAGAGCCAGGGGTCTCATTGGAAACAACTCTCTACTTTCGAGTAGGGGTAAGGTTCGTACACACACCCTCCCTAGACCCTACTCTTGTGGGGTTCAACTGGGTTGTTGTTGTTGTAAAGCCCGAAACACTCTGCCATTTTGACCAACCGGCTTGAATTATGTGGTTAAGATCATTCTCTATTTCTCCATTTTCTTGAATGATACACCCACAATATTTAAATCTTTTTACTTGTGGTATAATATTTCTCTGACTTTCACCTCAAATAACAACAAAGCCTTATCCCACATTCCCACTAGGTGGGGTCGGCTATATGGATCAAATGACGCCATTGCGCCCTATCGTGTATCATATCTGTTGTGACTCCCTTGATCAATGCTTGCCAAGTGCTCTTAGGTCTACCTCTTCCTCCAGCCACATGCATAGTCACAATTTTCTCACGGGATGCTCTATTGGTCTTCTCTCCATATTGTCAACCCGACTTTCACCTCAATGTTACAATTTCACCTTCTGTTGCTAAACTTGCACTCCATATACTTTGTTTAGTGCGACTTATACACAAGCCTCACCATGAGTTTCTTTCAAAGAGCACAAAATTAGTTTTACAACATACCAACAATTAATTGATGGAGATGTAATAAATTGACTTATAACACATTGTATCTGAGATATCTGGATGAATGACTTTCGGAACCTTAGTTATATCATTCAAGTTAACGGAGAGTTTGATGGAGATGTCGTCCATCGTATTAGAACAAACAGGATGAAATTGAAATGCATGTTTTTTCAGGCAGGCAGTTAAACCAACCATGTTGTATGGGGCGGAAGGGTGGCTAATAAAGAACATCTACACACAGAACTTGTGGGTGGAAGAGATGAGAATGCTTAGGTGGATAAACAAACACACTCAGAGAGATAAGGCTTTGAACGACAATATCTGAGTTCAGGTGGGGTGGCTTCCATGGAGGATAAGTTGCATGAAGCTAGATTGAGGTGGTTTGAGCATGTGCAAAAGAAGTATGTATGACCCGATGAGGGGTTGTGAGAGGAGAACAAATTTGCGAAGGGGTAAAGTGAGACCTAAGGTGAGTTAGAATGAGGTGACAACAAATAGAGGACATGACCATAGTTTAGCGGCTTTGCAGGTCAAGACTCAAGAGTTAGAGTTGTAGGGTAGATCTTGTTTGCCGGCCTTTTTTGTAGCCCTACACTATGTTTTTTGTATGTCGTTTTTGTGCGGATTTTGTTGTTTGTTGGTAGTTTTTCCCTGTTCTACTCTTTTATTATTTGCTACTTAAATCTCCCTTGGCTTCTCTTATTTGATCTCTTTTACTACAATCTTTTGTTCTTCTTTTCATTTTAGGTTATTTTCTGAGATGAGGGTGTTCTAGAAATAACATCTTTACATTTTTGGGCAAGAGTAAGGTCAGCGTACATCTACCCTCTCCAGACCCCACTTGTGGAGTTTCTTGTGTTGTTCTTGTTGTTATTGTTGTTGTTGTTGTTGTTGTTGTTGTCTTCCTTCAAGAACACAATCCAAGGATGCCCCTCATTTATGAAGTACAAACTATGAATCGTTGGACCACTATGATTGTGCTCCCAGTTCTCCTGTTTGAGATGATATATCAAGCACATATTTTCTTTGAGTGAGTAGTGCCAGTTTCTTACCCTTAATTTAGTACCTAAAGTATTTAAGTATTTCAATGTGTCAAGATCTTTTGTTTAAAATTGATTATGAATAAAAAAGTTGAGAGATCAAATGCATATAATGTCATTTCGAGTAATAACTATATCATCTATATAAACCAAATAACACAATACAAGCTTTGGCCTGTCCATAAAAGGTCAAGCATTCCAAACTTAGAAATGGCGACTAAACTTTCCAAACCAAGCACGTTAACTTTGCTTCAATCCATACAAAACTTTGAGCCAACATACCTTTTCGTACCACCCCCAAAGCAAAAAATCCTAGAGGTTGCTTCATATAAATTCCCTTCTCAAGAGTGATGTGAAGAAAAACATTTTTGTTTGACAAGGTAGTGCAACATTAAATATCAAGTGAATTTAGTAACCTGAAAGGCGTGAATTTAGTCAAATGAGAAAGTGTTGGAAAAATCAAAACCATATATGTTTGATCATATCTTTTTTGCTATAAGACGAGTTTTATGGTAAGCTTCATAGACATTAGGATGAACCTTTATAAAAATTACCCATATTCCACCCAACATCCTTTTCCTCATAAGTAAATCTACTTAACTACTGAATCCCAAGCACTCCCTTCATCCCTAAATTAACTTTGAATTTCACTATTCACAAGTTCAAAATCTTACTTTTTTATTTGCTCATTTACTCGAATGATTGTTTAGAATAAAGTAGTCATTTCACATCTCATTTTATAAAAATTTTGATTTAGTTTTAAATATGTAAATGTACTACCTTTGTCCCAAAAAAATCTTGTGGTTGACTTTCACGTAGTATAATAAAAATGTTGAAAAATGATAAAGTGTGGTTGAATATTTTCCTTCTTTTCCTTAAAAGGGAAGTTTTTTTATACGGATGAAAAAAAGGAAAGAATGAATATTTTGTGGGGAGGAGGGAGTATATTTTAATTTTACACCAATATTCTAATAAATTAAATTGAAACTAATATCAATAACATTGTAAACACTAAAGTGAAGTTTAGTAAGGGTTAAACGGAGTACCATTTACATATGTCAAGGAACCAACTCCACCAAAAGCTCAAGCTTTTGATTGTGGCACAAGAATAGTTTTTAAATCCTCTAACACGCCCCCTCACGTGCAGGGGTGACTTCTTTGAAACTTGCACGTGAAACCTTAATTTTTTAAAAACTGAGTTTCGGTGAGTTTCGAACTCGTGACCTCTCTCGAGCTTTAGTTGGTTCCTTGACCTCTTGGTCAAGGAACCAACTCAACCAGAAGCTCAAGCTTTTGATTGTGGCACAAGAATAGTTTTTATATACTCTAACAACTAACATAACATTCATGTCATAATCATAGTTGAGTTTTGTTGAGGTTACTTAAGAAATGATCCTTTTTTAGGTTAATAAATAAACTTGCTTCGGTAATTGGCCATGTTTAAGCTTTGGTAACTAATGAACTAAATCGAAATGACACATTAAACTTCGTTTTCGTCTTATTTTTGAATGTTGTTCTCTCATTTCTCGAGGAAGCTGATGAAGGAACTTCTAATATATTGTCGTCCATTATTAGCTACTTTGGTTTTATATCGATACAGTTGCTTACACACGACCCTTAAGAAATGGGGAGAAAGGCCAAAGTAAGACTAAAACATTGAAAATATACCAAAATTGGACTTCCATGTTTTTATTTCCGAAATAGGACTTACATTACCAAACATGGTCATATACATTATCAAAAAAGTATAGTAATTTGCACATGTACACTGCCACATTACCACAATGCAAAGTCATATTACCACAGTGCAAAGTCCTATTCCGGGAAAAAAACATGAAAGTCCTATTTTGGCACTTTTCTCTATGTTTTAGTCCTATTTAAAATGATTTCTATAAGAAATGACCCTTGATTTCTTATTTCATTTACTTCTGCTACAATTTGAAGGTTTTATATCGATACAGTTTGTCCTCATATAAAGATAGTGAAATTTCAAGATAGAGGATGAAATGTTCTAATAGGTAATTTTTGAATAATGAGTGTAATAAAGTTTTTGACGAATATGCACAATTCTCACAAAAGAATGGACCTTTGGAAGATATTATATCTCTTTCAACAAGATACTTCTCGAGCTCTAGTGGGCTAACTTTGGTGCATATGCTCCTCCACTAGAATCTTTAGCGTTTAAAAATGCTTGGACAACCTTCGTCCTCATCTTGTTGTGAATGAAATTGGAGTACATACTCCTTTATTATTTAATTAACGAGAAGTTCAATCTAAGTTGCATAGAGGATTCAGTTTTCGTTCATAACATCCTACATTATTTATCTAAAAGTTCTGAGCAATGTGACGATGAAATGACAAAGATATGGGATGTGAGCAAAGACTGCGAGACACATTTGACTCTTTTGATGATGCCGGATTTTTTGAGTTTGCTGAACACTCCTTTGATGAGCCAATGATGCTTTTAATTGAGGATTCCAAAAACTAAGTTTTATTTGGGAAGAAACTAGAGGAGTTGGAAAGCATGGGAACAAATTGTAAGGGGTTGGAAAATGTTGGAAGTTAGAAGTTAGAATCCAAAAGAACAGAGCTTAACTTTCTTATAAATTGATTTTGAAATAACTTGAGTCAAACATCGTTAACTACATCGAGAACTTCCATCGTTAAATTCTTAGTTTGACTTCACGGAGTTTACGAAGTGCTAAAAAATAAAAAGGATGGTTGACAGGGAGTATTTTTTTGAAAGGATGGTTGACAGAAAGTGGTCTTCTTTCACTATGATATCATAAACTACATCATATAATGGACTAAAATATGAAAGGATGGTTGACAGAAAGTGGTCCCCTTTCATATTTTACTTCACTTTCAGTTGTAAACTAAGAATTTAATTTTCGGGACAGGGAGTAGATTTTGACCATTGGATTATGCCTTTCTTTTTTTACGTTTGACACCACCACAATTTCTTGCAATAAGCTAACAACATAAAGTCTGTGTTATGCAATCATCAGAGTGCTTTTAAACTATGTTCTGGAAGCACATTTTTTTTTACACTTGGGAGATCGGCTGTGATATTGCCAAAATCATGATGTTTGCGAAGAAGATGGAGATCAAGTTTTCCCTTGTATTCCATGGAGTGAACAAAACATACCACCTTGCTGAAAAAGCTTGTGGATTGAGGGACTCAAGTTTCGTTAGTATTAAACATGATACGGACTAAGGAGTCAAGTAGTCTGGATGCTCTAGATAAAAGTGCAACGTCTAGCTTTAGATTTCATTGATGTTTTCCGGCTGCCCTTTGCGGGTTCTATTCTCTCGGTTATTAATAATATTTGATCTTTCTTGCTATACACACTACGTATATATATTAATGTATTTATATATTCTTTTTTTAATATATATATTTCATATATTTGGATATCAGTTGTCATATTGATTCCTTGCATCCTGCAGAAAAGTATTGATGAGAACTGGGAAGCTGCGATAGAGCACAATCCTGAAGCTTTTGCAAGGGTGGTATGTAACTTTTAATGCTTGCTTATTGAATAAATGTAAAACTTGACTCTTTTTTTGTAGTGACTACTATTTCCGTTTTTATTAATTACAATCATCAGCATCATCATCATCGTCGTCATCATTATTATAATTTTAATTATTAAATTTACATCCTCTGTTCAATTTTTTGTTCATGTGGTCAATCTTCGTTTTAAATTTGCTTATTTTTATCTTTTTTTCATATCCAAATTTGGTCTTTGCATTCTAATAGAATTTTGAGTTTAGTTATCAAATAATTAAATTTTAATTACTGTTACTAATTACTATCTGTCCCAAAAATAAATTCTTAGTTTGACTTCACGGGGTTTAGGAAGTGTTTAAAAATAAAAAGGATGGTTGAAATTTGTTCGGAATAGAGAAAAATGTTGTGAGCAACATATTCTTTTTCTTGGAGACAAATGGGAGAAGTGTTAAGTTCATTTTACACGGACGAAAGTGGAAAGTGTTAATTTTAATTGGGACAAAGGGAGTATTTGAGAAATAAGGCATGATGGGAGGCGAAGAGCAACCACGCATGACTTATTTCTCTAATATTTGAAATTTGAATTGTTATCAAAGCCACAAATGTGGATACTTGATTACTTACTCTTTCAGACCCTGATAGATTTTGTTTCTTTCTCCCAGAATCTTCTCCAACAATTCTTGTCACAGACCAAGTTCATAACATACTTTTCACAATTTTGGAGTTGCTGTTTTAGGCCTCGTTCCGTTCAACTTATTTTTTCTTATTCTTATTAAAATCAGATCATATCAGATCAGATCCAATCAGATTAGATCAGATCAGATCCAATCAGATTAGATCAGATCCAATCAGATCAGATCCAATCAGATTAGATCAGATCCAATTAGATCAGACCAGACCAGATCAGATGAGATCCCATCAAGAATTATTATTATTATTATTATTATTTCTAAAAATGAAAAAGAATAAACTTTAGAAACAAGTTAAATAGAAAACTGAGAAAGTAATCCTTAATTATTAGACGTCGGAAAAAATATTTTTAAAATACATTGACAATGTCAATCTAATTCTACTTTTAAAATACATTTTTATTGCTACCTGTAATTTGAGTTTCTAAAGTTTTGTTCTTTTATAAGGATGAGATATTTTAATAAAAATACTATCTCCTCTTTATATTGATTATCTAAATTTAATTACTTTTTAATGTATATATAAATTGAATATTTATTCTAATGTATATATGAACTAATTATTAAAATATTAAATCAATATTCTTATTTCACAAAAAATAATCATAAAATAAAAATATTATTACATTAAAATATGAATGATTATTCTAATATAGGAATTAACTAATTTTATTTTATTAAAAAATAGTTATAAAATAAAAAAAATATTGATTATATTATAATATGAATTATCATTACAATTTTCAAACGTTACTATAAATTCAAATCAAATTATTGATTTGAATTTTAAATCAAATCATAATTAATCAAACCAGATCAGATCCAATCAGATCAGACCAAATCAGATCAGATCCAATCAGATCAAATCCAATCAGATCTGATCAGATCAGAACTACAAAAATTCAGATCAGATCAGAAAAAATAAGTTGAACGGAACGGAGCCTTAATCTTCTTCTTCCTCGCAAAATTATCAGAAAATTTGAAACGTTGGGTTTCTGTCCCATGCTTCACCATTTTTTTCAACACAATTTCATAGGAATCATAGCTTATTTCACAGCAAAAGTACTATGCCAAGCTTATTTCAACACAATTTCAAAAGTAGAAATTTTCCAGAAGAAACCTTAGAAAGTTTCCCCTTGCAATCAGAAATTTCAGAATTTTTTTCCACCCAGAAAATAAGAATCTTTTTTCCTTCTCAGTACATTCATTTCTAAAAGGAAATTCAGCAATCAAACACCACAAGGAAAGTGACACTTTAGAGTACTTACACTAGTATATGGGGAATGGTTTTTTGCTTCCTTGTCATTTTACCTTCTTTCCTTTAGTCAAAAGCAACCATTTTACCAAAAAAAGCAGTGAAAAGCAACATATTGTTTGTGATCGATCGCACAACCAATTTCAAAGGATCGATTCCATCAGCCCTGTTCAAACAATCTGACAATATTACAGTCCCTTGTATTAGAAATGACAGAAGAGAATAAGAGGAGGGATCCTTTAGAATGCAGTTCGATCTACTACTAGAAATTTCCGGAAGCCCCATTCAGTCCGGCTCAAATATCCCGCAATCCTGCAGTCTCAAATTAATGAAAGTTTTATCTGGTTTTATGCTTTGTGACTATTATGCAAGCTCAAGTTGTTTTGCACCAGCTTGAGGTCTTGAGTTGAGGGGGTGTTAAAATATGCTCCTTTGTCCCAAAAAGGAGTCTTGTTTCAGTTTACAAAGTTATTTTGAATTCAACATATTTGTTTTTTTATAATAGAAATTTTAAAATAAAGATTACTCTGTCTATTTTTAAAAACTACAGAGTACATCAAAATTAGATAAGTACAATCATTACATCCGTTTTCTAATCCTCTCTTTTAAAAATTGCATTTTACTTAATGTTACTTCCACTGCCATGGTTGGTTGGTGCCCTTTGCCACCCGCAATGACATTTTTTTCCTGATGGTTAACGACTAGTACATAAGTAAATATTACTTCTTCTAAAATTCAATTGTAATTTACTACAGTCAAGCCTTGCAATAGAAAAATCCCTTATACTTTGTGATAGTAAGAGTATTACCACTTTTGCTGCTTTTGTTGTTGTGGTTATTTTTATTATTTGTTTCTTTCAGGTCATGTTGTATGTTGACATGGAAGTCAATGGAGTCCCTTTGAAGGTATGGGAAATGATTTTGCTTGCTTCAGTGATTCTTTTTCTTAACAAGCTCAAAATCAACAATGAACAAATAATCATTAGAATCTTCAACCACTGGGTAACATAATATGAATCTAATATATATATGAACGGAAATATTCATCGACATTGGCTCCCAGTGCCTACAGTTCAGAATTGGTAAACTAAAACCACATAGAATCATTGATCTAGAATTTGGTTTAGATCTGAAGAGAAAAGAGAAGCTGGGATGAAGAAGTCTTTTCGTTCTAGAGTGAATCAAGAGAAACGAGGATACAAGATGGTTTAAATCCAAAGTCAAAAAACAAAGTGCAGTGGGAAGAAGACACCTTTTAGTTTCCGATTGAAATGAGAGAGTGGAATGATCGCGGTGCTGGGAAATGGAGTGCATGTGTAGGGTTAGAGTTATGTGCAGTGATAAGGATAAGATTGGAAAGCGGAACATAATGTACTACCAATTCCGGAAATGTGATTAATAAATAGGGAAGATTAAAAAGGGACGGAGAGAGTATTTTTAGGGCCGGTAACTATTTTTAAGGAGTACTCCCTTCGTCTGGAATGGATGCCTCACTTCCTTTTCAGGCTGTCTCGAAATAGACGTTATCTTTCTGCTTTTGGTAACCCAAGCGTTGTCACTTGTCTATTTTACCCCTCCCTATTGATTCAATCACTCTACTTTCTACCCAACCCCAATCATTATCCGGACTTCCAGGGAGAACACATTATCCTCCCATCCGTCGCTTCTTTGTTTCTCACCCCGTCTGGCGGCCGGAATAAAGTACTTGAACAGAATCTATGTGCCATGCCTCTCGGACCAGCTCTCCAATACGATGATTTCAAAAGTGGGCGATCCACACAAGCATTTGTTAGAGAAGGAAGATGTTTTGAGGTGGTCAAATGGTGAGCCTTTTGAAATTGTTCCACATAGATGGTTATTGCATACCCAAGTGTTCGATGTACTTCACTGATATCAACAATTTTGGAATTGGCGATTCATTGATAGATTTAGACCTGTGATGCAGCGGAGGTTGGGGATTGAACCAGTCAGGATTGAACCGGTAAGTTGGTTGTTGTTGAGGAGTTGGCCTAGCATTCAGAGATTTCAGAGATTTTCGGGGAGTTTGCTGTAGAGTTGGTTGGTAATGAGATCCAGGTGCTTTAAGCTGCTTAGGTTGCTCGATGGAGGGTGGGTATGCATCTAGAGATTCGGTTGCTCTTTGTGTGTAATTGTGTATCACCCTTACAATTTCAAAAATTTGGTAGAGGACTAAAGATTGGAGGTGAGTAGATTGTTGAATACTCTGTAATTAGTAATTCAAAGGAAGGAAAGAGCAGCTTCTGTGATTTAATGCAACACTGGAATGCAAGTAGAGATCTGGGCCAGAAGAAATGTGCTGAAATGCCGGAAGGAACCTGGTGAATGAATGTTATGGGCCACTGACCAGATATGGAGGGAGGGGCTAAGTTAATTGGTATGAGGGCAAAATTGGAAAGTCAGCACCAAAATGTACTCCACCTTAAATTATGTAAAGCCAAACATTGCCATCCATTGCAAGATGGAGGGAGTATTTTTAGCTGCGAGACTTTGTGGTTACTCTATACCAAGCCGTCTTCTAATTCTTGTTTGCTCATTGTGCTGATTTTAAGCTGCTTGGGTTTTCTTCATCTTTTGTTTTTGTTACTGAATTTCAGTTTATTATGCTTTATGTATCTTTGGTTGTATGCTCTTTCAAATACTTAATGCCTCAGAATTTATGCACTATGTTGTTGCCTTATACAATAACCCAGTATATTCTCAACAGTAGCCCAGTATAATCTGAACTTTGTTAGGGTATGGGGTCAAGATGTACTCAGCTGTAAAAGTAGAGAGACTCTTTCTGTTAGACACTATATTCATAAGTGGGAGTTTTCTTTTTCTGCTTGGTTCAGGCCTTTGTGGACAGTGGAGCTCAATCTACAATTATATCAAAAAGCTGTGCTGAACGATGTGGGTATGTTGCATTGTTACCTGTGAATCACAAATTTACAGTTCTAATCCCATGACAGTATGTTTACTTTGATTTTGATTGCCAAGCATTATAACCCTTACCATGATGTGGTATGCATTTATCACAGTTTATTCAACTCACGTTAGACTCATTATCCTGATTGGGACACCCTAGCAACCCTCACCCCCTACCCAAAACAAATTAGTAGAGGGGAAGATGATTGGCTTGACAAAAGTCCTAGGCTGTTGAATGAGAGAATGATAAAATCTATGTCACAATCGCAATACATCAAGAGAAAGTTGCATAACAAATTAGTTAGATGCTTACTTATAGGCTATCATGGGGTTATGGATTTTGATCCAGTTAGTTCTAGGCCCATTATAACAAGATAGGAATGACATTCTGCGCAAATAATGAACTGCTCGCTTACATGCTCATATACATGCTCTTACCTATTAAAACTTCATCTTTAATGCATGTTAATTTCTAACAAGAATGATGACTTGCTCGCTTACATGTTTTTTTCCAGATTGTTAAGACTCTTAGATACACGCTATAGGGGCATTGCTCGTGGTGTTGGTCAATCTGAGATACTTGGTCGAATTCATGTTGCTCCAATCAAGGTTTGCGGCATTTTCAAATGGTTTATGCTTTCATTCATTCCTTCTATGTTATTGATGTATGACTCTGTGTGATAGTAGTATAGCGGAGAGTCCTGGGCTTGTTTTGGTATAATTATTTATAGTAAATTGATTATCAGATAAAAAAAGTAATTCTCCAGTTCCCTCATGTTTAATGTTCCCCAGTCTAGTAACGTTTTTGGTATTTCTTCCCTTGCTGGGTAAAATCTAGTGATACTTGTAACTCATTGCATTGATGTTTTTATTGCAAGAATGAGTTGAATCAAATTTATTAGTCCTGTGTATTTGTGAAAAGCCCTAATCGCAAGTAAATAATTGTCTGGATGAACTCTGGCAGATTGGATCAGTCTTTTACCCTTGCTCATTTATGGTTCTGGATTCTCCAAATATGGAATTTCTTTTTGGACTTGACATGCTTCGTAAACATCAGGCAACTATTCTCTGTCCTTGGTGTGAACATATTTTACTCATTGCTGATTTAATGAAGGCTTAATTACTTGAATGTCATTGCAGTGTATCATTGATCTGAACGAAAATGTCCTTCGGGTTGGTGGAGGGGAAGTTGCAGCTCCATTTCTACATGGTTTATTTCGTTCCCATCACGTATCTTTTGCTCTTTAAGACTTTAACAGTGCAAAAGAGATTTCGCTTTTCCTTAGCTGAAATAATACACTAACCAACTTATGTTCAACCATGTTTTTGATTTGTCAGAGAAGGATATTCCGTCTCAGTTGATGGACGAAGAGAGGCCTGCAAATGAGCCTTCTGCATCCAGTGCACAAGTATGTATGCTCAACACTCACAGCTCTCTCAGTCATTTTATTTTTCTTGGATGAGTTCAAGTAGTTGAGATGCTGCTTGTTTTTCTACGAATCAAATTCACTTTAAGGGGTAAAACCTTAGACAAAAGACGCCAAAAGGAAATTCATCCACCGAGGGGGGTATATCAAGATTCCAAATCAAATTCCAATTAGCAAAATAATCCGGTCGTGTAACTCGTTCCCCTTGTAAGCACCGATAGCCACTCTTAACAGTGTAAATACTGTGTCTTTCTTCGGGCCAAACCCAATCGTCCTCCACTGCCTTGAAGAGTAGCTGCCTTTGAATTCGCTGGGTATCCTCCTCGGAAAATAAGTCATGTAATAAGTCCACCTCCCATTCAAAAGAAACTGGATCCACAAGGCAATCCACCGTCACATCCGGTAAAAAATGCAGCTTGGTAGAGAGAATCCAACGATGATCCGAACCAAAAATCCATGGATGATTCCAAACAGAAGTATTTTTGCCGTTCTCAATACGCCTTCTCTCTTTAGTGCAAATGAGATCATGCGCCTCCATGATACTTCTCCAAATAAAACTTGGATTCGAGCCTAATGAGGCATTAAAAAACTCAGTTTTTGGATAGTACCTGGCTTTGTAGATACGAGTCACAAGAGATGATGGACTTGTTAACAGCTTCCAGCCTTGCTTAGCAAGGAGGGCTAAGTTAAAGGAATGAAGATCCTTAAACCCCAACTCTCCAAACTTTTTTGGTTCACAAAGCTTATCCCAGGCCATCCAGTGAATTCCTTGATCACCCGCTCTGCCATTGTTCCACCAGAATTTGGTCATACTCCTTTGGATTGAGGAACACAAAGAATTTGGGAGGAGAAACACGCTCGTTGCATAAATACTAAATAGGCATAGCTTGTGCCACCATTTTCAGGAGAATCTCCTTCCTGGCTTTAGGAAGAATTTTTTTGTGCCAACCATGAAAGTGTTGCAAGACTTTTTCCTCAATATAAGAGAAGATAAGTTTTTATTTCTTCCGATATACGAAGGGAGCCCAAGGTACTTCCCAAAGTCATCAGTCTGGGGTACCATCAAGAACTGAGCTATGTCGTGACAAACATCAGGTTGTGTGTTCTTGCTAAAGCAAATGTTTGACTAATGAAAGTTGACAGCCTTTCCAGAAAGCCTTTCATAAATAGCCAAACAATCCCTAATCACACCCGCCTCTTGAAGGTTTGCTTTGAAGAACAGGAGACTATCATCTGGGAATAAGAGATGTGAAATTGGAGGTGCCCCTCTAGCAACAATGCAACCATGAATTGACTTCTCACGTTGAGCTTTCTGCAGAAGTAAAGAGAGGCCTTCTGCGCATATGATAAACGAGTAAGGAGATAAAGGATCCCCTTGTCTCAGCCCACGAGTTGGATAAACAAGACCCTCTTCCCCCCCCCCCCCCCATTAATCAAGAAGGAATAGAAAGCCGCTGACACACAGTGCATCAGTAGGGAGACCCACTTATTACTAAACCCCAGCGCAGAAAGCATACCTTTAAGGAAATTCCATGCAACTCTGTCATATGCCTTAGCCATGTCAAGCTTGACGGCGGCCCATCCAGTTTTCCCCAACTGTTTTCGCTTCACAAAGTTGCCAATTTCGCCTGCGATAAGAATATTATCAGAAATAAGCCGTTCCGGAAGGAAAGAACTCTGGGTTTCAGAGACAATCTCCCCTAGACGGGGTTTCATTCTATTAGCCAACATTTTCGCCATGATCTTATACACAACATTGCAAAGGGCAATGGGACGAGGGTTGGAACCCCCTTCCGGATTCTTCTTCTTTGGGATCAAGACAATATGAGCTTTGTTAATCTCAGCAGGCCAAGAGTCAGCCTCCAGACTTTTTAAGATAAAATCAGTCACATCCTTTCCCACAATGTCCCAATATTGTTGGAAAAGGCCGGGTTCATCCCATCAGGACCTGGAGATTTTTTCATCGCAAACAAGGCCACTTTAACTTCCTCAGCTGTGAAAGCATGATCAAGCTGAGCGCCTGAGCCCTTTTGTCATTATCAATACGCAAGAGAATTGTGCTAAAAAAGGCATCATCCTCCCTGCGAGTTCTGTTTGAAGAAAACAGATTCTCATAAAAATTAAGCACAAGTCGTGGAATATCTCTACCTGTTCTCCAGACTCTCGCCTCGTCCTTCAGCCTTGACAGAGTGTTTTTTCTTTTTCTTGCTGAGGCATAACTGTGAAAAAACCGGGTATTCATGTCTAAATTTTTAAGCCAATGTTGTTTTGATCTTTGTCTTCAATACGTTTCTTCTTCCTTTTCAATTCTAGCAATCTCGGTTTCAAGCTGTCGGATTAACTCCAGAGACGCATCATCATGCATGTCACGCAATCTCATTTGCTTCGTACGGAGCTCCGATATCCTTCGAGTGAAATTGGCAAAAGGGATTCCCCCCAGGTTTGCAACACACAACCGCAAGTAAAGATTTTGCATGGCAGCGGGCTATGCATGGGGTTGCTCCAGCTACANATCCATGCATTTTCAAATCTGAAACGTTTGGCACGTGAGCCTGGCAACCAGTCCACAGAGCAGCCCCTAATATCCAAAAAAAGAGCCGAATGATCTGAATGCCTCATAAGATGGTTCACAACTTTTGCGCTAGGGAAAAGATCCAGCCACGAACACAAAGCAAGAGCCCTATCCAGCTTCTCCTCAACCCACTCCGGCTTTCCTTTACTTTTCTCCCACGTAAAAGGATAGCCAACAAAAGGAACTTGAGCCAAACCACATTCATCAATACAATCACCAAATCTGTTTGATAAAGAATTTGGGTGTTTCGCCTGCCCCCGCTTCTCAAACTGAAACAGCAAATTGTTAAAATCACCAATCACAACCCAAGGTTTGTCCGATGCAGCTCGTAACCAGCGTAGAAGTCGCCAATACTCCTCCCTTCGACTCCTCCCAGGATAGCCATAAAAGCCAGTAACTTGCCACCGTACATCCTCCACGTTCCTCACCATAACATCAATATGGTTTCTGGAATAACTTAAAAGATTAACCGAATGAGTCGACCTCCAGAAGAAAGCCAAGCCTCCCCCAAGTCCAACCCTATCAACATGGAAAAGATGGTCAAACTCCAATTTAACACAAACCCTGTCAACCTGTGCGCGAAGAGCTTTGGTTTCCATCAGGAAAACAAAGTCGGGCCTGCGAGTGGATACAAGATCCACTAATTCCTGAACTGTTCATGGTTTGCCCAGACCACAACAGTTCCAGCTCAGAAGACTCATGGCTCCAGGCGGGCCTGGGAGCTAGGACCCGCCCTTAAAAAAGAGTTTGATTTATCCAAGGATGATGTTGAAACACTTGTCACGGCCAAGTCTTCCCTCCTTTTTGGGTGAGCAGCAACCATCTCTGAATCTTCTTTATCAACAAGATTGTCTTCCTAGTTCCTCCTTCGTCCCGAGAGAAGCTTCACCAAAACCCATATGTTTCTGCCCGATCGGAACAAGCCATCTATCCCCAAAAGTTTTTGGACTCCTGTTAGTTTTTGCTTTGAGCCAAAGACCGTAGGGATAATGCTCGTCTGGAATATTCGCCTCACGAACTTTAAGGCAAAACTTTTCAGAATGTCCAATAAGTCCACAATAGAAACAAAAGGTATGCAGACGTTCATACTTAAAATTTACCCAAAAACACAAACCATCTCTTTTGAGGAGTTTCATCCTTCGTTTTAGTGGCTTCAGGATTGGAATTGACACCCGGACTCTAAAGAATTCTTTCCATGGCTCCTCTACGTTCTTTTTGTCGCTCCGCACAAATCTTTCAACAAAATTTGCAATCTGTTCCAGAACAGTCTCCGAGGTGTATCCCATTGGAAGATCGTGAATCTGCAGCCATATATCCATCCAATCCAAAGGAACCTCCATCAGCAAATCCCCTTCCAACAGTTTTTTACATGCCAGAGTTGCGTTCTCAAAAGCCCATGGACCATCATCAATGACACGATCAGAGAGATGGAAAAAATGAAACAAGAACCTGTTTCGGCTGATGTCACGGACGTGCATGCCACAAACGGGGCGCCATACTGAAGCCATAATGTGCTTCATAAACTCCCTCTTGACAGCCGTATCCGTAAGAAACTTTCCGACGATAGTCCAAATCTCGCCTTTCTTTTCAGCCACTGCATTATGATCAGGCACTTCCGGTACAAAAGCCTCTTCTTCATCATCCAGCAAAATATTGGCAAAATTTCTGATGACGTCTCCGGCCTCCTTAGTCTCGGACGCGATGACTTTTCTTGGCTTCTTGCTTATAGACTAATGTGCATATGGTTGATGCTTATTGTGACACATCTCTTCCATTTGCCTCGAAATGAACATTAGGCCTTACATTAATTTTTTTACGCAAGTCTAGAGATGTCTGGTAGACTATAGAATTGTGTAGGGATTTATGGAGGATCCTGGAAAAGCTTAGACAAGTATGTAGACATATAAAGATATTAGATATTTGCATAGAATATTCTAGGGACACATTTGTAATTGTTTGATCCAGTAGATCTTAGATGTTCATTGAGATGGAAAAGTATAAATACCCATCCCATTGCTCATTTGTAAAACAACCAAGTTGAGACTTGAGAGCATTGTAAGCTTTTTCAAGAATTCACTACTTAGTTCATTCTTTCTTCCTACGTGACTACATAGTTAGGCTGAGTAGTATTCTATAGTGGAAGTTTAGTAGTGCCACACGGTTTGTTGGAATTGCAGCCAATCCGTGACATTTTGCATGTGATCGGGATACAGATTGCCTTGACATATATATATATATATATATATATATATATATATATATATATATATATATGTATGTATGTATATGTATATATATATATATGTATGTATGTATGTATGTATATGTATATATATATACACACACACACATTTATGTATGTGTGTGTGTGCACATACAAAGATGCATACATCAAGGGTAATCTTTCACCAATTTTTACACTCATTCTTGCACCTGCCATATCTTCCATTCAAATTGTTTTCACTAAAAACCGACCGTATGATTGAAATTTAGTACTACGTAGATCATCACTATAAGATTTCACAACAATCTGACATCGTTTTGTGATTCATTTATAAAATCAAAATTAATGTAGTTTAATGTTCTAAAATGTGTAAAAGTACAAGTTGTATGATTCATGATGAGATGATATGAGATTAATCTGAACGGAGGCAGATCTACATTAAAGGATTAGGGGGCCAATGCCCCCAACTAATCTTTTTTTTTATATATAATCATGTAGAATTAGGAAAAAGAAGAATTAATAAATTAAAAAGTGCCCTTATTAAAAAAAGCATACGTCAGGCAAAAAAGGTTGATTCATCCGTCTTTCAAAACTACAACTATTCAAAATACTTTGTTCATTAAACATTAGGCTGGACTAAATAATTATTTGAATAGAATTTAAAAATGAAATGTTTATAATATGACAACTAAACAAAGTAATGATGTATTTTGTAATTTATGTTTTTTATATTTTATGACTTTCATTTAAAATATTTGAATTCACGTTTGAAATAAACTTTTTTTTGTCATTTCATATTGGCTTTATAAAGAATTGGGGCGCTGTTCCGAACTCTTGTGCCATTCTTAGTTTTATTTATCGTAAAATGTGCCGCCAACTACTTTCGATTCTAGATCCGCCAATGGTTGTGAAATTTACCAGTGTTATCTACGTTTGAGAAACTTTCAATCATAGATCGGTTTTGAACGAAACAATTTGAGCGGAAGATATGGCAATGTAAGCAAGGGTGTCAATTAGACAGACACGTGCATATATTATACACTTATTTACAATGATAAACCCAGTGAAATCCTAACTCTGTTGGGGTTGTGGGGTCAAGATGTACCTTACCTTACCCTCTTGTAAAAAATAGAGGCTATTTGCGATAAATTTCATTAAAATCCAAAAGCTATTGTTTTTTTTTTGGCGATAGTACAAACACATTGATTCAGCTGTCATTAATATTGATTTTGAGAGACCTTATGAATTCTCTCCTTCTCCATATTTTTTTTTCTGGAATTTGTTTTTATGCCATTGGTGTTTTTTTTTGTAATATTACTAATATCCAGTTTGTTGTAGCTAAAATCAGATGTGCTAATAACTCAATTTGTATGTCTTTTAATGTCAAGGAACTTCTTGGACCTAAGGAGAACAGTAATATTCAAGTAGGAGGTCCTTCTGGTAAGCTCTTTAGTTCATCTTCCAGATTTATGTTTTTTTTAAATGCAATTTCTATGCTTTGGTAGACTTATAATTCAAAAAGTTCTTTGCGTCTCAGTTAGTTTAACTCTGCCATGATAATGCATATAAAAGACTAGCACCTATTCTTCTATCGATTTTCATTGAATCACAAACGTAATAAAATGGAGTTTACACGGTAAACAACATGATAAATAATAAATCAATTTTTTATGTTGTCTGAGCTTGCAAAGGAGTATAATTACTAAAATGATGGGGAAAATATAATACTCCCTCCATCTCATCAAGTCTTATTTGAACAAAAGAAGTTAATTTTCATCATATTTAATGTTTTGTATATAAAGTGTTCCATATAAGTTGAGTGTCTTCGATTAGTTAAAGCGACAAATAAATTTTAAAAAAATGTAGCTATGTATTGATTTCCAATAGTTCTATTTTGCCAAACTTTAAAATCGTATATTTTTTAAATATGTTTCTATTTATGGGAAGGGTGTTATACCCCCTCCGTCTCGAAAAGATAGTCACACTTTCCATTTTGGGTTGTTTTGAATTAAACTTCACCTTTTTTACTTTTGTATTAAAATAAAGAACATGCGGCTCACAACTTTTCTCTTTCTTCTAGACAAATTTCAACCATACTTGTACTTTTTCAACACTTTTATTTAACCCTGTGAAGTAAAACAGCCATTCCGTATGATCTTTTCCGTATGCTAGCGTATAATTTTACCTTTATGCAAACTTTACCTGTTTAGAACTGTTAACGTCTTAATGATTACTCTGTATTTAATTATCTTTCATTTCATTTGCCAAGTAGATCCAATTTCAATAAGCGTTTAAAAAAATTGTGTATTATCCACACAAATTACAGGTACGACTATAAAGTCATCCATGTTTAGTTCAAATGCAATGAGATTTGCTAACATCTTTTGTGATGGCAATATACACTTTACTGATGTGCAATTTCTTTGGGTGGCTAAAGGGATAAAGTTCACATACAACTTATTGGGCTGTAAAAAAATTCCTTTTATTTACTATTCCCTCCGTTCCACTTTACTATCAATAGGGGCAAACCTTATCTTCTTTCCATGCGTATTTTCATTGATAAAATAAAATAATCCCGTAACCTCTCTTTCGACAGAATTTTTTATGTAGTTTTTGTTATACAAATTTTATTTTTTATTCCTACATTATTTCTTGCATAAGTTGAAGTGAAATTAACTTTAGTGGAACATCATAAACCGTAAGCATAACCTTATTGTGGGAAAACAACAACAACACACCTAGGAGTATTTTACTACGTATTAGATTTAGTGATTCTTTTTTTCCAACATTTCATTGGTTTTGATGAGTTGCAACTCACACATAATTCGTTCATATCCGTGTGCAGGAAGCTCCAGTCGGGGTGCATCGGAGGTAATGCTGAACCGAGTTTCTTATTTACAGCAAGCATATTATGTGATTATCTAATATTCGTCACGAATTCACTAGCCGCACGTGGAATGTGATTGTTTTTTATTAAAGCAGGAACTTGGTTTTGAAGCAAAAGTTTCGAAGCTTGTTGAGCTGGGGTTTGGGAGGGATGCAATCATACAGGCTTTGAAGTTCTTCGACGGCAATGAAGAAGCAGCAGCTGCCTATCTTTTCGGTGGTTGACGAGTCCCCATTACGACGAGTTCACTAAATTTGTTATTATTTGTACACCGTCTTCGATTTTTTTTTTGTAAAATCAAAATGTCCAAAGAAATTGTTGCCAAGACTCGCCCTTGTTTAGGGGAAAGGGAAAAAATGGCTATTTTCTTATATTTAATCACTTCTTTTGTATCTTTCCACTGGTCATGTTATTGGAACTTTTACAACATGGGTTTTGATTCATGAATGGATATGACTATTGTACCCAACATAGTTTTCGTGAGGCGTCATATTGCTTTGAGTCTGAAGAGTTGTGTTTGAGTTCAAGTCTACAGACATTTTATGCAAGGTACTATAGTACTCTTCGAAATCATTGGCAATAGCTTTGTTATTAGGGCCAGTTCCGTTGACATTGGTTCCAGTGAAGGTATAACCGGATGTACCTAGAGATAAGTACATTTGGGTAGTACTCATTACTCATTCTCGCACAAACATAACTATTCATTTCGAAAGTAGTGTGGTACTCATTCTAAAATAACGTAATACTCACTCTGAAATAATGTAGTGTTTATTCTGAATAAAAATAGTACTCATTCTCAAATAACTTAATGTTCATTCTCAAATAAAATGACTCGTACCATAAATAACTTTTTCTCTGTGCGCTTCTCTTACGCGACCCGACCCGACTAGGGTTTTCATCCCCACGCCTCTACTCCCATCTATCGCAGCTTTTTTCCTTGATATACGCGACCTGATCTGCAACCTCAATCTGTAATGCCGCCGCAACCTTCGCTACACTTAGATCTTCCTTCTCCATCGTTTTTGCTAGCTTTTGCCACCATCGCTCCTCGTCATCTTCGCTTCTCCATCGGCTTCCGTCTTTGCTGCTCCATCGTCTTTCGTCTCCGGTGGCTTGACTCGGCAAATAGAGGAGCTGCTTGACAAGCTTCCGGTCCGCGGCTTCCGTTCCATCGCCTAGGTAATTTTCATTTCTCAATTAGTCGGCTGTACCGGAAATTCGGTACAACCGGATGTACGATATAATTTGCAGGTTCCTGTTGACATTAGGTGTCACTGTGTTTTTGGAGCACCTATGGTGGTCCGTTCGCAAAATTGATGATTCTTCTGGTAATATTCCCCACCTCGGCTCGACCAAAATACATCCCTCAACCCCTTCAATCGTTTCCTAAATTTACTTGAATTGATGTTTAGAGAGACTAAAAATACATTTAACCTTTCATTTTTAGTGATAACGGTTCTTGTTTCCACCTCATTCGCGAAGTTTCCACTTACTTAAACGACCACATTAACTCTTTAATTATACGTGGATTAAAGTCCAATTTACTTCTCTCAGTGAACGTCCGAACGGGTCTGAAGGGGCCCTCGGGGATGTGGCTCATCTTTTTTTTCTGTAAATACAAAAAAGACTAGGAGCAAAATAGTAATTAGTTAGCATTTGGAAATTGAGAGTAATATCATAAAATTATGAATTTCTGAGAGTATTTACTTCAATTTTTCTTATATAAATTATCATTTTTAGTGCTATTGATTCGATTACAATGTAGTAATGAGGCTGGGGGAGTTAATGTTCTGCCTCTTCTACGACGGGAATATGAGTGAACCTTCCCATAAATTTTAGGAAGTGGACATCCTACCACTCATGCCAAGGGAGAAACTCATGATTTACCACTTTATTCCTCTGTATTGAACTTCCTCCGTCATAACGTATTTGTTCAGTGTGACTTTTTCGAGTCAACCTAGACAAAGTTTAATCATCAATTAATACTAAATTGTGTTATTACAAGCAGATAAAATTTAAAAGTTCTAGGCAATAGTAAATCTAATTAAGTCATTTTTATACCAATATACATTATATATTTTACTTAATTGAGATCTAAATTTTGCCCAGTTTGACTCGAAAAGTTAAACTGAACATATGCATTAGCACGAAGTTAGTATACATTCCCTCCGTCCAATAATAAACTTCCCAGTTACTATTACGAACTCTCGATAACTTATGTTTATTTGCAAAATTTCATCAATTATTTGATAAGATAAAATATTCTTGTAATATCTTGTTTTGTAGAACTCTGATGTAGTTTTAAACAATTGAATTTGTACTTTTTTATGATATATCAATTTGTAAATAAAGTGATTTTAAAAAAAGATGAGATTCTGCACGTTGTTCAAAATGAAAAGTTTATTGCTGGACGGAGGGGGTAATTCTCTATCACCCAATTTTGTCTTATCCACCCTTTAACCTCACTCTTACAGACATTACAGACAGAGAATAGTGTCCAATGTCTGTAAGAATGAAGTTAAGGGATTCAAATGTTGGGGTTAAAATATCATTTTCTCAATAACTTATGCACAGTCAAGGGTAAAAAGTGTAAAACTTTAATTCGGGAGGGATAGAGTGGTAACTTGGCTCTGTTTTTTTTTTTTTTTTTTGTGAAGATTAACTCGGCTCTGTTAATTACTCGGATCCATGTAACAATTTCTGGTTTTAAATAATTTGATTAAAAGGACAATATTTAGGATTGTAGGGAGAACAAAAGAATAAAGTGAAAGGAATACTTGTTAAGAAAAGAACGGTAAGAAGGCTTTAGATGCCATTCTAGACGTTGAATTATGTAATCTATATAAAGAAAAGAAGTGGTAGGATGTCATATGTCAAATTTCTTTTTTTTTTTAATTTTAATTTGTTTGTAGTATGACAAATTATTACATGCATCTAAGGTCCATGATTAACTTTCATTTATACTAAATAAGTATTTTCAAGTGTTGAAATAAGCATTTTTATAACTAAAAAATATGTGAAAAGACCATGTGAACCTTAGGTCAACCATAAAAACACTCTTGCGGTATACAAAACTTCGTCTATCCCAAAATTAAAGTAGTAAATTAATTTAACAAAAAATTATAAAAGTGGTAGAAAATAAGATATACTCAATACTACGTATTCATAGTAAATCAATAAAAACTTGCCAAGGATCTTTTGGTCCAATGACACCATTATAACTTTGTCAAATGAGAGATCATGTCCGATCCCGGTGGAGCAATAATTCTATGACTTTAATAGATTGAGAATGTATGGATTGATACCATCTTGTAATATTAGTGTTAAAATATACTCCTTCCGTCTCCCATAGATCTTCCCAATAGCCCTTTTTCTTTGTCCACAATAGATCTTCTCATTTCATTTTTTAACAATTAAAATAACACAACTACCCCCACTTACTTTATTTATTACACCTCACCCACGTCATTTAATACACTCCACCCATTTTTCATTAAGGGTATTATGGTAAACTTTCACCTTTTTTCAACTCTCCTTAAAAACCACCAAAAGTCAAAATGAGAACATCTTAGGGGGACGGAGGGAGTAGTACAAACTTCTCCCTACTATGGTAATTTGTATGTACAAGTTACTTCCACAAGTTTCTCCTTATCCTTTTCTCATTCTGACAAAATAAACTTTTCATTCCTTTAAAGGAATGAAATGGGTGATCCACATTGATTCTCTCTATTCTGCATAAATCTTAATTACTCCCTCCGTCTCAAATTATTTGCCACATTTGTATTCCCGAGACAAAATATCAAATTTTTTCAATTCATTTTATTTACATATTGGTAAAGAAATAAAATATAAAATTTACATATAAAAAAACTACATGAAAAGTTCTTCGAAATAAGAGGTGTCAAGAATATTTTATTTTATCAAATAACCAATGAAAACGTCGAAATAAACAAAAGTTCCCGCGACTACTGAAAAAGCAAATGTTGTGAATATTTAGGGACGGAGGGAGTAAATAATACTCTCTCCGTCCTAAAATGTTCTTCCCAGTTACTTTTTACATGGTCAAATTTTAATTACTTTCTTTATCTATTTTCATTAGGTATTTGATAAAATAATATAGTCTTGTCACCACTTGTTTTGTAGAACTTTTGATGTAGTTTTTAAATATATAAATTTTACTTTTTAATTTCACACCTACAATCAAATAAATTGAATTGAAAATAAAGTCGGTCAAACCTCGTAAACAGAAACGGGAAAAACATTATAGGACGGAGGAAGTATTACATTTTCTTAAACTGAAAAGGCAAACAGAAAATTTAATTTGGGACATAGAGAGTATAATCATAACATCATTCAAATTGTTTAAAGCGGTGGGGGCTGACAACGTCAATGACATGCATGGACTTGAGATAGGTATTATTGTAGGACTCAAATACCTTAAACGGAGTATAATTGAATTATGGAAAAATTATCCAAAATAATCTCAACTTTATTTGGTCTTTCAAAAATAATTCCACATTTTAGTGTGATGCATAATAATATCAACTTTACTGAAATTTGGAGTTTTGAGTCGCCGTTGAGTTTCTAAGGACGGGTTAACGAAAATGACTGTTTTGCGCAACAAAATGAAAGTTGAGATTATTTTTGATAAATTTTTATATTTTTTTGAATTTTTCATTTAAATTTTAAAAATTACTTTCTACCTCCATCATTTCTTTTTTCTTTTTTAAAGATTAGTCTTACTTTAAAAAATAAAAATAATACATATAAAAAATTAAAAAATGAGAAATGTAAATAAACTGATACAAAAACAATAAAGCAAATAAGGTAATCAGTAGAAACTTACTAATTGGTAATAAATAAAATAAAAATATAGGGTGTGGTGGGTTTTAATATTTTACGCACTATACAAAGTATTAACGTATCACTTCTTATTTTTTCGAAAAAATTACCTATAATAATTCTAACTTTATCGGACGACTTGTTCTTTAAAAAAATAAGTAGTACATTAAAGACTCTGTATAGTGCGTAAAATGTTCAAACCCACCACTCCATATATATTTATTTTATTTCTTATCAGTTTCAGTTTAATTTCTATTGATTACATTATTTATTTCATTAATTTTGTATGATTTTAGTTATTTTTTTCATTTTCATTGTTTTTTATATCTTTTTTTTTATTTTTTCTAAGGTAAGAATAATACTTAAAAAGGAAAAAGAAATGGAGATAAAAAGTAATTTCAAAAATTTAAATCAAAATTTCAAAAACAAAAATTCATCAAAAATAATTCCAACTTTTATTTTGTTGCGCAAAACAGGCATTTTCGTAAACCCGCCGTTAGAAACTTAACAGCGACCCAAAACTCGCAAATTTCAATAAAGTTGGGATAATTATGCATCACAATGAAATGTAAGATTATTTTTGAGAGACCAGGTAAAGTTGAGATTATTTTAGATTTCCTTAAATTATATACCTGAAATGAGTTTTAAGGATGTGCTTTGAGAAATTCAAATGAAATTGAAAGTTATACACACAACAAAAAATTATCAATACTTGTATGGATGTGCTTTGATAATAGTGAGAACTATTAGGAAGTATAATTAAATTAGGATACTTCTTTCCTTTCCTACTAGGATTATTCTTTCCTTTCCTACTTGTACTTTGATTACTCTTGTATTCCCTATATATAGGGTCATATCTCTCAATATTCAATAAGACAAGTTATTATCAAATTGTATCATGGTATCAGAGCTAAGGCTCTCAAAAACCTAGCCTCTCTTTTTTTCCGACCGCCGCCCANGGCGTCCTTACCCTCCGGAGTAAAACTTTTGCTTCGGAGTCTCCACAACTTAATCCCAGAAAAACTCACCGAAACAAATTATCCGGCATGGTCTCTCAATGTCCAGACAGCTCTTTCAGCTAATCTCCTCCTTGGATGGATTGATGGTCATGAAGCAGCCCCGGCGCCAACTATCTCCAAAAACGATAAAACCGTCCCTAATCCAGAGTATACCTCCTGGACCATCGTTGACACACAGATCCGCACCTGCCTCCTAGCGGTCATCAGCCCCTCCGTTCACAAACATGCTCGCGGCTTCACCACATCTGCTGCCCTCTGGGATGCTTTGGCCGCACGGTACAACTCCGTGTCCACCGCTCATGTTTATCAGCTTCGGGACAAACTCCAAACTCTTCGTAAAGGTACCAAAACTATGACACAATACCTTGATGATGTGGCAACTATTCTCTCGGATCTCGATGCCTTGAAAGAAGAGATCCCTGAACGTGATGTGGTGAATGCTGTTATTCGTGGTCTTCCCACCGAATACTCATCCTTTAAGCAAAACATTCGCATGAACAATACCAATATTTCGTTAAATCAGCTTTCTGGATGGCTGATCTCCGAAGAAATAAACCTGGAGATGGAGAATAAACTCAGCCTCACCGAGTCTACCATCACCGAACCTCGCACA
>OOIL02006555.1:3489375-3532719 GCA_900332095.2 Cuscuta campestris
GGAGCATTGTTGGCGGTTTACATTACTTGGCTGTCACTCGTCCAGACATTCAGTATGCTGTTAATCGAGTGTCTCAGACTATGCACAACCCCACTGAGCAGGACTATCATGCCTTGCAACGCGTTCTGCGCTATCTCAAAGGCACTTTGAATCATGGTCTTCTTTTTCGCAAGGGGGGATTCGACCTATCTGTCTACTCTGACTCTGACTGGGCCAATGATAAAGATGATCGCAAGTCTACCACGGGCTACATACTCCTACTCGGTCCTAATATCATCTCTTGGTGCACGAAAAAGTAGACTCGTGTTTCTAGATCATCCACTGAAGCTGAATATCGAGCTATGGCTGCAGGGGTTGCAGAAGTTATGTGGCTTCGATATATCACTAATGCGCTGGGAATTCCTCCGTCCAAACCGAAGTTATACTGTGACAATGAGTCGACTATTTGTGTCACCAAAAATCCGGTTCTTCATGATCGCATGAAGCATGTGGGCACAGACTGTCACTTTGTACGAGATGAGGTTATGGCAGGCACTATGACTCCACATCATGTTTCCTCCTCAGAGCAGCTAGCAGACATTCTTACCAAACCGCTTCCGCCCGTTCCTTTTGAGTACTTATGTTCCAAGCTGCCCTCGTCTCCGTTGATCAGCTTGCGGGGGGATATTAGGAAGTATAATTAAATTAGGATACTTCTTTCCTTTCCTACTAGGATTATTCTTTCCTTTCCTACTTGTACTTTGATTACTCTTGTATTCCCTATATATAGGGTCATATCTCTCAATATTCAATAAGACAAGTTATTATCAAATTGTATCAAGAACTAAATAAACATGAAAAAAACTAGAAAAATGGGTATGAAAAATAATTATTCTTCCAAAATATTACTCCCTCCGTCCTACAATGTTCTTCCCAGTTCATTTTACGAGGTTTGACCGACTTTATTTTCAATTTAATTTATTTAATTGTAGGTGTAAAATTAAAAAATAAAATTTATATATTTAAAAACTACATCAAAAGTTCTACAAAACAAGTGGTGACAAGACTATATTATTTTATCAAATACCTAATGAAAATAGGTAAAGAAAGTGATTAAAGTTTGACCGATTAAAAGTGAGTGGAAAGAATATTTTAGGACGGACTGACGGAGGGAGTATAATAAATAAAAAGCCCGTTCAATATTTCTGACTCTTCAACATCTAAACTTCAATTTTTATTACTCCTTATTTTCTCTTTGGTATTTCGGATTGACACTTTGTCAACTAGACATCCCAACAATTTTCAATCTAACGTTAGACAAATTAAAAATGGGTCCCACAAACAATTTTAGGAGCAAAAGAGCTGTAAATTGCATGACAAATACAAATGTTAACAAGACACAATGATCTGTTCATTCGGTATTTTTTTTTTTTGAATATATTTATACACAGACGTATTCCACTTGAACAAGCTAAATATGCGTCCAGTGAACAAATGTTGCTATAAAGTCAAATAAAATCTGCATTGTAATTAAAATGCCACATGAATCTCTTTCACCCTTCTTTGTAAGAACAAATCTACTTCTATCCCAAGCGTTGTACCCCGAAATGTGCCCCAAAGGTTTAAACTTACATTTTGTGTCAATGTAAGCGGTCAAAATGTAAGTGTAAACATTTCGGGTACAATCTTTGGGGTACACGTAGCATGGTTGTTGTAAGAAAGGTAACAATAGGCTAGAGAGCTACTCTGCATTAGTAGTTCAAAACCCTTTCCAGGCAGCGAGAATTTCGTGGAAGATTTCAGACACGAGTTCTCGATCTGCATATTGAAGAAAGGTGTTGAAATCGTCAGAAATGTCATATATCTTACCAAACTTGACGAGATACTGCATACAACTGTCCTTCAGCTCTGGGAGCCCGTAAAGCGAGGCACTCTGGAGCCTGTCGAGGACATTGCCGGTATCAATGTCTTGAATTAGACTTTGATGGCACGCCTCCTTCAGGTCAGCAATGTCATACTTGTCAGCTGCCCGAAGAAGCGCTAACCGATGGGTCAGGAACTCTCCGTTTTCTATGGTCCCATATATGTACCTAAGGAAAGCATTGCAGGCTTCGGCTGACATATCAGAGATGTCCACAGTGGACATTTCTTTCTCCTTGAGATCGTGCGAGAACATGCTTCGGAAAACAGGTGACCTTGCAGCCAGAACAGCACGATGGGCTGAAATGCTCCCGCCTGCAGTGTTTACTTGAATGTCGGTGTGAATCCTTTCAGAGAACATCCGGCCTAGGGATATTAGGGCACCCGTATTTGACTCTTTCTTTGTGAAGCCTTCAGCCCAAATAGAGCTAAGCTCTCTACTCTGTTAAACAATATTGCCAAGGAAAAACTCATTACACCTCGTAAACTAAGCAGTCATTACTTCTTTAGGAGAAATAGGGTGAGTGCACCCGATATAAGACCTAATATGTGGTGAATATATAATTGATGACAAACCCAAGATCACACTCTCTTGGGAAGGAGTGGCTTTACCACTCTTTGCTTTCAACTTCCATTTCCACTCAACCACACGCGCGCGTGTGAATATTCATTCATGCCCAATTCATTAGATTATAATGTGTATTTAAGACGAGAATCGATGCATAAAATAAAGAAATTACATTTGGAGAGGTGATCTTCAGATCAAGAAATTCAACGTCGATGATGAATTTGCCCGCAGGTGGCAGTTCAATTGGCCAAATGAAGTCTTCACTGGTCTTAAGTTGTTTGTCTACAACTTCTGCATGCCAAACAACGGCAAACCCAACGTGAGAAAAGGGGGGGAGAAAATCACAAACAACAGAATGGGGGGAAAACAGCTACCTGGGTGAACTGAAATCTTGCGGCCTCCAAAGGACGAGATTGCTCTAATGATAAAAGATGCAACAGGAGGGTTATCCCGCGTTAAATTTGAAATCTCAGGGTACAATTTGATGAACAGTGTCCTGTTCTTCTCAATAACTAAATGCCTTGAACACAAACAACAAAGTACAAAGTATATTATTTTGGATCCAGACAAACCACTTCAACTTTCCAACAGCAGTTTGTTGTTATGGAGCACTACATTTTCTAAGCTTAGTGTTAGAGCTACAAAATACAACAATTTATTATCCGTTCTCTTGATTTGTTTACGCTGTACATACAAAACAGCAAAAATACATTGTCACAGCATGGAATTCGAAACCCAATCACATCCACCAAGATCCATCATCCATCCCAACCCAACAGAACAAACCAACCTTGTTTGGTAATAAACATTTTACTGAGTAATTAATATGCTAATTTCTAGCATTTAATAAACAATATGTCGTCCAAAAGGCTAATCCTAAAATGTTCAAAACGAGCATTTTGCATAAGGGGGTTCTGGTTTACGGTCACAAGTTCGAATATGAACAGATTAGATTGAAATTAGAGGTAATAGTTGTTAGAAGAAAAAAAAGAGACAGAATTGAATGATTGAACGGGTGGGTGAGAGACTGACCAATTCCATCTACCGATCTGGAAAGGGTCTGACTTGCGGTAAGTGCAGGAGGAGAGATTGTCGATCCGCCATTGGGCGAGGCGGGGCGTGGTCCGCACGCGATACGCCGAGTCGTCGGTCATCCTCGAGAAGGCCAGAGCCGCCGTGATGTCATTGATGCAACCCAGAAGCCCCTCCAACGTCACCTCTCCCTGCTTTCCCAGGATTTCTCTCTCTCTCTCTCTCTCTCTCTGCTATGCCCTAATCCCCACCTGGAACCTCACACACACACACACACACACTTTAATTATATGTATGAGAGTTTGAAGAATAATATGTATCTCCTTCACACGCAGAAGAAGAAGAAGAAGAGGAATATATAGGGGGAGATCAGAAGAGGCCTTTGGAATTGGGAAATTGCAGAGAGAGATTCGGTGGAGTGGACGACGGGCGACCCGACTGAAATTCGGGCACGCAAAGGATATTTTGGGGGGGAATGCTTTACGCCATTGGTACGGGGAAAACTTTTTGGAGGCTTTTTCCTTGTTAGCTTCTCCCTGTTTGTTGTTGGCTTACACTCCACACTTCCATGGCAGTGGATGGTGATGATGATGATGATGATGATGATGATGGGCAACGCCTTTTTTTTTATATTTGAGATTCTGCACGCACTTCGATGCTTTGGATTGTTTATATGATGGGTTTCTGTTATGGTGGACCCCAACTTGAAAAAAGTTTCTCCTCCAAATAGAAATGGTTAGATTGAAGTCCTATGCTTCAAAACTTGTCCTAGACCCCTCTCTTTCCTATTTAATAGGGAGTATTATGATTTCTCGATAATTTTTAGTTGTTTGTGTATTTTTATAGATTATTTGATAAAATAAAATATTTTTATTACTTCATGTTTTGAAGAATTTTCGATGTTGTTTTTAAATATAACTTTTTATATGTTGTTTCCTTACTAATTTGCAAATAAAATCATTTCAAAATCTACGAGGTTTTACATGTTATCATAGTAGAAAATTCTTTTTGGAACAGATGGAGAATGTCTCAGTGACCCCGTCTAGCCGGGTTTTGATGGAGTCCTCGAGAATAGTGTTCATCTTTAAAAAAGGTAGATTTGTTATGCATTTTAGTTAATTTGAATAATTATTTAACCAATATTATCATAATAATCATCAAAAGGTTGGTAGTGCGAAATGCAGGATTCGTTAATTTTGTTATGATGAAAATCTCCTTTTAACGAAGGTTTCAAGAGAGTAGCGCCCGTGAGAGTAAGATTCAAGGGTGCGGCAGTCCTTGCTGGTCCAAGGGACAGAACCTTTAATTTTTATTTTTCAGAATTGGATATAAAGAAATCCTAGAAAGAATGTTTTTTTCTAACTTTTGCACGATTAGACGCAAATTTCAGAAAAGAGAGTTGATCGCATCTCTTCTTCCTCTCTCCTTCTATAAGTATCTGATCAGGCTTAGTCGAAAATCCAATAAGTTCAAATAAATAATTCATCACAATTCAAACTTGTTCTTAATTAATAGTTTAAATTTTATCCGATTCATTTTGGAGTGAATGCCTAAATAATCAATATGAAAGCATTATTATGATTCTCAAATAACATTGTGTTATTTCAATTCCCCAAGATGATTGATGCCAACTTTGGCACCGTGAATAATAATACTTCCCCCGTTTTAGAGTATTTGTCCACTTTCATTTTTACACACCATCCAATGCATTTCTTTAATTCATTTTATCTTGTAATTTGTATATTAAAAAATTATAGAAATTATATATTAATAATCTATATGTTAAGACAAATTAAACAAGATCACACATGACTATATTTAGGTTTACACATTGAAAGAATTTGATGAGTCAAAGTACTTAGATGAACAGTTCCAAAACTCAAAAGTGGACAAAAACTGGGGGACGGAGGGAGTAATAATTTTGTGTAATTTTACACGCACACAAGATGTAATAAAAAGTAATTTATATAATTTGTATCTTCACATGTAATTATATCACATGTAGACCTGGCAAAACTGACCCATGCCTGATAACTTGAATTAAATCCAATTTGACCCAGAAACTGAAGAACCGAAAGAGAATCAAACACCCAAAATGATCTGAATCAAACCGAATGTATTCAGACTCGATTCAGATTCGAATCCAACTTAACCCGAAGCGGTTAAACTCAAAACTAATAAAACCCGAAATCGATTAGACCCGAAATTGATTAGACCCAAAACTGATTAGACCCAAAATTGATCACATTCATTAATATTTAATTTAACAAATGAACTTGGAGAAAAAATTTACTGATATATTTTCACATATGTTGATGTGTTTCTAAGAAATATATTTAAATTATGGGTGCAAACCGTGCAACAATTTTTATATACAAATCTTTTACTCCGTATTTTATTAAAGAAAATCTCCTAAATAGGAGTAAAACATATGTCATATCCTCAAAATAGGAGTTCTAACTTAAACTCTTCTAAATAGGAGTAATTTACATAATATATTCTTGGTGTATTCTATGAGTCTTAGTGTATAAAGCTAAATGAATATATTCAGTTCATATAATTGATTATTATTTAACGTTAGTTGAATATATTCAATTCAAATTTGAGGACTCTTAAGGATAATTGACTATATTCAATTTGAATTCGATGGTGCTGAATATTACGTTTTTGTATTTTGAGTTCAATTCAACAAATATTTTCTGGACATGCAGTTGAAATTGAAAAGTATTTGTATTTTATTTAATTTTCTGAGTAGTATATATGGAGTACAATAGAACTTTTTCTTTCTTTCATCAGTGCTTCTGTGATTATTTCCTTTCATTTCACAATGTTCTGCTTGAAATCAGATATTGGTTTCCGTTGGTAGTGGACCCTGGGATGAGCTATTTGGTGGAGGCAATTCACCTGCCTTTTTTGTGGCAGCACCCTCTGCATTTGCTGTTGGACTTGTAGCTATTGCCCGAACCAGAGTTCACAAGCAGAGGAGTCTTCCTTGAGGTATCTGCGGTCATGCATCCCACCCCTCTTAGATTCATCGCCGCACATTGTCACGCTGCCCACCCCTATCTCTCTTCCTCAAAGCATGACTCCAAAAGTGAGCATTTTCTCTCTCGATCTTTAATTGAATTCTATTTTCTTCAAAATTCTCGCTTGCGATCGTGGAGGGCATTGGATTTGGTTTGGCATTATTTCATTGTGTAACATTGTGACATTATATATGAGCATATATGGCATTATATATGAACATCTATGGTATTATATATTGTCATATGTGACATTACATGGTGGCATGTTTGACATTATTATGTCTTTCTTTGACACTGTATTGATTGTTAATGTGGCACTGTGGCGACGATGGTGCAGATTGTAATGGTAGTGTTGTTTATAATGGTATAGAGCAGTGATGTCGTCGGTGGTGACGATGGAAAATCAAAAGTATCAATAGTAGGTTTCGTTTGTAGCGGTGCGGCGGAGCAGAGGACGGTGGTGGTGGAGACTCAAGTGATAGTGGCAGGTATGTGGCGACGACGATTGCGGTGGTGGGAATCACCGGCAACGATGATTGCGGCAGTGAGCGTCGTTGTCGGCAGCATGCTGTTGTGAAATTGGCCGAATTTTTTTAGTTTTGAACTTGGCCACCACTGGTATTGGCCGCAAATGCCGCGCATGTGGGGAGCATTTTTTTGTTTTATTAATTAAGTTAAAATCTTTATTTTAACTTTTTATAAAAAAATAAAAAACGAAAAACTCAAAAACATAACTGCAAATAATCTAAAATGATCATTGTCCTCCTTAATATAGTCCCATGCATCTTTTAAAAAAATGTGCGTGTGGGGATCTTTTTTTTGTTTTATTAATTAAGTTAACTACTTCTATTTAGAGGAGTTTAAGTTTGAATTTCTATTTTGATGATATGACATATGTTTTACTCCTAGTTTGTTCCTTCTCCCATTTTATTACTTAAATTAAAGTGTTTTAATTTAAGTGATAAAAATTAAAGATAGTAATTGTTATAACTAAATATAATTTTTGTTACATTTTGTGATCAAAATAGCAATGCAATTTTGGGATGAAAGAAGTACAGTAATTATAATACTCAAGTTATGGAAAACGGATGACAAATGATTAACCAGATGCAAATTAGCCACTTGTGCATAAATCAGGCAAAACTGACTCGGACCAGATAACTCAAACCGAATAATCTGAAACCGAACCTGAATTGACCTAAAAATTGAAGAGCCAAAATAGAACTGAACACTCAAATGATCCAAACCGAACCAAAATCGAACTGAATGTATTCAAACCTGATTGAAATCCGAATCTGATTTAACCCGAAATGATTAAACCCGAAATCAATTAAACCCAGAACTGATTAGACCCGAAACTAATTAGACCTGAAACCGATTAGACCCGAAATTGATCAAATTCATTAATATTTCGTTTATCAAATGAACTTGGAGAAAAAGAATTACCGATATATTTTTATATATGTTGATGCGTTTCTAAAAAAACATATTTAAATTATGGGTGCAAACCTTGCAACTACATGTATAAATCTTTTACTCCGTATTTTATGACTTAAGTTAAAGTATTTTTGTATTTTATCGTCTCCGAACTTAAAGTTTGACCAACATCGTCTCTTCAAAAATATTAGCAAAAAATATTTAAAATAATACATTTAAAGTGTTTTTCGATACCAATAATTTGATTATAACTTTTACTCTGTGCATTTTAATTCATTATATATTTTTATATATAGTTATTCAAATATTTGACACAAAGAGTGAAATGGATAGTTAAATAGAAACAAAAGAAGTACGAAGTTGAATGTTAACCAAAAATATCGCGCCGAAAACTTTAGGAGTGAAAACTTAAGAATGTACACAATTAATCAATTATGTAAGTGTTATTTTTTATGTGATATTATTGATTTATTAGTATATGTTTAAAATATACCTAAACTAATATAAACCTAAACCGGTACAAACTCAAATCGATATAAACCCAAACCGATACAAACCTGAACAAATACAAACCCGAACCGATATTAATCCAATTCGATATAAATCCAAACCGATAGAAACCCGAACCAAAACAAAACCGAAACCAAAAACCAGTCAAACCGAAATAAACCCGGAATCGAACTGACTCGAGCCAAACTGACCCAGACTGTTTATAACATATACCCAAAAGAGACCCGAATAGAAAAGATCTGAACCGGAACCGAACCGATTGACCCAATTACCAGGTCTACTTGTGCATGCCACGCCAATTACTAAACCAGATATTTGAAGGCGTCAAATTTAAGAAGCTAAGCATAATAACAAGGGGATAACAAGAATTACTAAAAACAAAGGCACCCAAAGTGGAACTATGGGTTCGCATAACAAGATTTTGCCATGCTATTGTTTGCTACTTTGCCCCCAAGACGATTAGTCTTGAAAAGATTTCAAGCCACGTGTACAAATGGTGGAAAACAAAACAATCCAAAGCATATTGTTTGGAGATCTTGTAGACAAAATATATTCTTTTCGCATGAGACTGATGCGATACGCCCGCCACCCATCATTGTCTATAATAGTGTCACTGCTCGTAACCTTACACAACAATGGTCAATGGCAAACAGAAGACCGTTGCGCCACTTGGAGGGATGATGGCAAGGCGCCATCACATCAGCGGCTGGTGGTGGTGGTGGTGGTCGATGTGAAAAAGATTCTTCCTTAACCAATCTGATCTCACTTGGCTCAGATGGTGAAGTTGTTCCAAGAGATATATGTACCCACTCAAGCCCCTTCCTCGGTTTTCACCCATGTATATATCGTAAGCTTGTCCCAACCCTTGGCGAACCGAGAAGTGGATGTCACGGTCCACCATTCCAAATGTTTACATGACCTGATTGAAATACGCGCCAAAGAACCGAAAGCACTCATTCTGCAAGGAGGGTTTGAACAATGCAGCATTGTGATCTAGACCGTTGTTCGTTACGGCGTAGGCATTGGGAGAAGAATATTGACCACCAAATGTAGCATAAGGAGATACTGCTGCTTGGACTCTTGGAGGCCTTTGAGCAGCAGCAAATCCACAGTGCTGCCTAGAAGGATTGGGAATTTTCTTTGCGTGGGGCGAGAACACATACTTAAATGTGCTGCACTGACCCAATGGAAAAGGGTCGTCGCACCTCGGGCCATCCCCTCTCTTGTTGTTGTAGCCTGGGTAGTCAGCGATGCGGAAATCAACGCACTCAAACAAAACCAGAGAACTGTTGGACGCCAGACCGGTGAGATCCCAGTGGCAAAACGGCGCAGTTGTTTTGTGATTCACATGGATTTCCCCGTCCGGTCGGAGCATCCCACTTGCACTGTGGAAAAATCCACTTACTTGTTTCCGGTGCATTCTGTCCATAAAGAAGACCAGCAACATGTCACATGAATTGTACAGAGGGAGGATTGAATTATGACTCTACCAAAAAATGACATATTCAATGCATTAGTCATAACTTAATGCACTTCTCACTCAGTTTTCAGAACCAGAAATGGATAACCAATAATGCAAAACTGCAAAAGTCATCTATAAATGTCATCATAAAAGCAATCTATCTGCACAAGCCACACACCATTTATACTCTAAATATGTAATGTCAAATTGCCTCATTGAGGAATGGTCCTTCTGCAGTATTTTAATATAAAATAATTCGCTATGATGTGTTCCAGCAAATAAAGTAAAAACCCAATGAAAGGAAAAATTCTTACAGAAACATTCACAACCAAGTAAAGGCTAAGCAAACAACCATAATTTGCTATGATATGAGCAAGATTAGTTGATCATGCATGTTTTCGTTTATAGGAAACATTATGTGGTTCATTTTTATCATGACAAGAAAATGGTTGCAATAGGGAAGATAAGTGAACAAAGAAGACATACTGGATTAGCCGCGTGGCGTCTTCCTTTCCATGGAAACCGGCGTGGGGAAAATTAAATATAATGCGGTCGAATTTTCGCATCCGGAGGTCGGTATGAAGCTTCATTTTGATAGCATCCACTCCATGCAAAATGGTGGCTCCTAAATCAACCAATTTCTCTATGTTTGACTTTGCATTCTTGTACTTTTTCCTCACCTGATCTGCATTTAGCAAAATATACCATATCTAGATTTAAGCCAGGAGAAGAAAAACCATCATACATTAATTAAGTCTGAAACATAAGAATAGAAGTGAAATCTAAACCCTTAATATTTTCCCAAATCCAACAGAACAACAATAGGGGAGGGAGATTTTTTTTTAAAGTGCCCAATTTTAGCTGTAAAAGGAGGAATGATCAATGGGATGAAAATGATTTTACAGCTAGATATTCAACACCATCTTTCTTCTAACCTCAAACTTGTAATCAATCAATAATAATAATTCATCATCTCCATCAAATCCAAACTTTAAAAGATGGACCAATAATCTCACAAACCCTTTCTGAAATGAATGAGAATCAAAACTTGGAGACACTAAACATATGAGCTTAACACACTCAAAATGAAACAAATTGTAATACAGCCAAAATCAAATGTAAAAATAAGACGATTATCTCACATACCCCTTCTGAAAGGAATGATAACTAAAACTGGGAGACATTAATCAAATAAGCATAAAATCACTCAATTTCAGATTTTCCACAGCGAAAATGAACACTCAATTGTCCATACGAAATCAGTAAACAAATCTGCAAAATCGAGAGAAGCAAGGTACCAAAGGAATCGAGGGTAGAAGCGACAATATTCGAAGCAGATCCGAACGCCATAGCCAGACACAGAGAGAAAGAGAGATCTCCATCACCCACAAGCAGAATCTGATGAAGCGAAGAGTAGTGCTTCATCCATCTCTCCTCCTCCTCCTCTTCTTCTTCTTCATCGCCTAGCTTCTTCTCTCTCTTCAGGAGGTCGACAATGGCGGACTGGACTTCCACTTCCATCATTAAACTACGGGATTGTATATCGCTCTCTCTTTTGTTCTTTTCCATTGATCATTTTATACGGAGTAAAGAAATGCTCCGAGTTGAATTCAAATTTTATGACTGTTGGAATTTCAATCGGACAAGACGGGCAGCCGTTGCGGTCGGAAGTACCAGGCCTGCCTGGCTGCCTCAAAACATTCTTTATTAGCTCCCAATTCAAATTTTTAGATACATTGAAAATAAAGGAGATGTATTTTATGTTTAGATTCATTCACTTTTTAATATATTTTTTGCGTCTCAAAATGAGGCTCACGTTCTTTTTACGATACTAGTATCACACCCGTGCGTTGCACGGGTCATAGTTACGGTACTAACTTAAGATCATTTTTAGGAAAATAAATTGGTATATAATGGAATATAGAGATTTCATTATTTTAAAGTACAAAAGTAAAATGATTTACAAATTTCGAAAGACTTCTTTATAAACTACATCACTCGTATGTATAATTTGTGTAAGCATTCACTTCGTTGTATATCAAAATCTTCAAGCCATTGTGATTTATTACTCTTTAAACTGCAACATACACTTTCTCATGACTAAATACCAGTTTCCGTAACAATAATTCAATATGTTTCAGATATTGTTCTTGATAATAATTCAATAATTTGACTTATCTAAGTAATAATTCAACATATTAATGTATTTATTTTGGAATTTGTATTTTTTAATTTTATTTTCGTATTTAAGTGGTACCATTAACTTACCCTATGATATTTATTTTCTATTTTATTTTAGATCACTTACCATTTTTACACGTATCCATGCTTGAAAATTATAGTATTAATAGTATTTATTTTAGAATACTTATACCATTGTTACATGTTTCCATGCTTATAATATTAATAGTATTAATTTATAATTTTTTCATTTTTGCATTTAAATGGTACCATTTGCTTAATGTACCATATTTATTTTTTAATTTATTTTATAACACTTACCATTTTTACACGTTACCATGCTTGTAAATTGTAGTATTAATTGATAGTATTATTTTGTAGTTTTCTATTTTATTTTTTTTATTTAAATGGTATCATTTACTTACCATACCGTATTTATTTTCTAATATATTTTAGAATACTTATCGTTTTAATAATTATTTTATTTTCTAATTTATTTAGAACACTTACCATTTATTATATTTTGTGTCTGAATGGTATCATTTGATTATCGTGGTGACATACCCTTCCGTATTTATTTTCTAATTTTCTAATTTGAACACTTACCTTTTAAAAAAAATCATGTTTTTAAAGTATAGTATTAATATTAATTTTGCAGTTTTTAAATTTATTTTCGTATTTAAATCGTACTAATTACTTACCAAACCACATTGTTTTCTAATTTAGCTTACAACACTTATCATTTTTAGATGTACTCTCTCTGTCCCTAAATAGATTACAATTTTTTTCTCTCCTCTCGATAGCTTTTGTTTGTTTACGCGATTTCATTAAGTATTTGATAAAATAAATCATTCTTATCACTTCTTGTTTTGTAAAACTTTTGACATATTTGTTTAATATGTAATTTTTATATCTTATTGATATATCAATTTGTAAATAAAATGATTTCAAAAAGTAAGAAATTTTACTCCGTAACCCGCAATTTGTAATGAAATTGGGGACTCGGGGAGTATTTTATTTTCTCTTTTATTTTAGAACACTGACCTAATTTATTTTAGAAAACTTATCATTTATTTTATTTTCGTTTTTACTCCATCCGTCCTATAATGATCTTCCCGGTTCGCAAAACAAAGAAAAATCCCAGTTTTTTTCAATCTATTTTATTTAAATATTGGTATAGAAATAAAAAATAAAACATACATATTTAAAAACTACACCAAAAGTTCAACAAAACAAGTGGTGACAAGAATATTTTATTTTATCATATAGGCCATGAAAAAACACAAATAAATATAAATTCCCGTGAAGTTGGAATAGTGCTCTGGGAAGATCATTATAGGACGGAGGGAGTAAATGGTGCTAATTGCTTACCATACCATATCTATTTATTTTCTAATTTTCTAATTAGAACATTTGTAATTTTAAAACGTTCCCATTCTTTTAAATTATAGTATTAATATTAATTTGTAGTTTTTTATTTTATTCTTTTATTTAAATGTTATCATCTACTTACCGTACCATATTTATTTTCTAATCTATTTTAGAAAACTTACCATTTTTACGCGTTTGTGCTTGTAAATTATAATATTTTTTAATGATAAATAATTAATTTGTAGTTTGTTTGAAACAAATCATTTTAATCATGCCCATACTATATTAATTTGTAATTTTTAAATTTTATTTTAATATTTAAATGCCAGTGTATTTTATTTCCATACTTCAATCCCCCAATGGTTCACTACTATTTAATTTAATTTAATTTAAATGCTTAAATGGTGTAACATTTAAATAAAAATAAAAATAAAAACTACCATTTATGTTGTCAACACTTTCCATATATGAGTGTCATGCATGGGCGGGAAAAAATTCATGTCTTTTTAAATAATGTAGAGATTTGACTAAATTTATTTTCAAATCAATATAAATAAAAATTAATATAGAATTAAAAATAAAAATTAAACATTAAAAAATTACATCAGAAATTCTACAAAATAGGTGATGAGAAAGTTATTTTATTTTATCAGATTATCGTTGAAAATGTATAAGGAATGCAAATTTAGTTTGATCAATGAATAATAAATAGGAAAAAAGACTAAAGTAGGAGTACAACATTAAAATATACCAAAATAAGAGTTTCATACTCCGTATTTTTTATTTCTGAAATACGAGTTAAAATGCATTTTTAGTGTCAATAATGATAATATACATTACCAAAAAAATAATATGCAAAAATCTTTTAAATGATATATTTACAATAGATTTTTTCAAATTAGAATCTCTATTTATTTAAAATATTTATTTGAAAAAAGTATAAACTCCCTTCACTAGGAAAAATATCCTTACAAAAAAGTATATACTCCCTTCATTGTGAGTTACTCATTTCTTTTTTTAAAAAATGAATTTTTGAGGCGGACAAAACGGGAAAAAGTGAAGTTTTTTTTTTGAACTTGACAAAAAAGTGTAATTTTTTTTATAGAATGTAGATAGTATAGATTTTTCAAATTGATTGAGTATTGTATGCATAACTGATATAAAGTATTACTCGTATTTTGTTTAAATATTTTTTGGAACAAATTATTATTTGTTGTTGTACAAAAAAAATATAATTAAATATTCAATTCGTACGTACTATATGTAATTATACGTATAGTATTAAATATACATATATTTTAAAGTTTTTTTGAAAGTCATACGAATACGTGAGTATAATACGCAATTATACGTACACAAGTATAAAACGTGTATTATACACGTATTAACTAACTAGGTCTACATATCACATCTTACTTTTACCCATCATATTAATAATATTTTTGAAAAGTCAATACAAAAATATTACTCTTTTAAATTTCATAAAAGTCAAAACATGAACATCTTTTTTGGAGGAACGAAGTATATCATAACTAAATAATGACTTAAGACATGCGACTTATGGGAGTGATGTGCTTAGGCAGTTATTTGAGCAACGTAAGACACATTTCGCTGGTGTAATCATCACTAAAACTAAAAAGTCCTCCATTAATTAAGTAGCCCAAACCATTCCAAGCTGCTTTAATGTTCGTGCTTTCCTGGAAATTAGAGCAACCCAAAATCCTTTCTTCTTTTCTCCTCCCAATTAACTTTATTCACAAATGACCAAATCAAACAGGCCAGGAACAAATACATTACACGACCTAGCTAGACCAGGTACTTGTCTGTTTTAAAACCTTGACCCTGCCGGTTGGAAACCCTCCATTAAAATTTAAAACCCTTTTGTCCCCTGATCCAAAATCCCCTCTCAATCACAAACCCAAAAGAAAAATGGAAAAGGCTGGAAGACACTGCAGTTCAGATCACATAGCACAGCAGCAGCCAGCTGAGCGGTCAAACAGTTCTTTCCCACCTTGGAAGAAAATGCTTAGATCCCTATCAATGAATAGGCCCAACCACAGGGTTGCTGAAGAAATCTCCTCTTCCTCCTCCGCCCAACCCTGCAGCCATGATCATCATCACCACTCCCAGGTACGCCTTGCCATTTACATAGCCATGGCTCACGCGGGCCTCGCTCTCGCGGCCTTCATCGCCTACGGAGTCTTCAAGTTGCTTGAGGAATACATGAGGCCCATCCTGTGGGCCGGCCTCTGTTCAATCCCCCTCCGGGGGATTCAACACGCCCTCGTTGGGTTTTGGTCCGAGCCCCTCTCCTTGGGGCTCACCGAGACCTTTCTAGCCATCCCCGTCGCGCTCTTCAAGATCTTTGTCGGAACCGTTGTCGAGATCAAGGAGGCGGGTCTCGAGATTGTCCTGAGGATCATGGGGAGGCCGTTCGCGTCTCCACGCTCGGGGGCGGTAAGGAGATACCGCCGCCGTAGAAGCGGGTTCTTCGTGCTGCTGAGATGGCTCGTGTCGCTCTGGGTCTTCGTGATGACTTACGAGCACGTCGGGAGGATCGCGTCCCTCGCGCTCCTCGCGTTCGGGCTCACGTTCTCCGCCTCAGGCGTGGAGTCGAGCATGAGGAGGGTTAGCTCCTTCAGGAGCAAGAGCTTTCGCCGCTCCCCGGTTTCCTCCGTCTTCACCAAGGCCATACTGAAGAGGCTGAAGATCATCGTGGCGATCGGGTTGATCGCCGCGATGACCGTGGGCTCTCTCGCGGGCACCGTCTTCTTCTCCTACAAGATTGGGATGGAAGGGAAAGACGCGGTCCTCCGACTCCAGTCGCACGTCGTGGACAACAACTACGCGGAGAGGTTCGGCATTCGGGAGTGGATGGATGAGAAGGATCTGGCCGCAATGGCGGATAGGTACACCCTCCAGATGTATCAGGCCGCTTTCGAGCATATGGACAAGTACGCAATGCACTACAACTTGAGCGAGTTTGTTGTGGGTATGAAGCACTTGGTGATGGCACTGCTGGCTAACTCCTCGTCCTCCGGCGGCCCCGACTCATCAACTCCTAATAATATTATGGCCTCCCCGCCGCCGCCGCACCACGACAGGATCTTGAGCCTCAAGAAGCGGATCATCGCCGGGCAATGGGGGAAATTTTACGTGGAGACGGACGCCATTTTCAAGGAGATGGTGAGAGTTGGTCGGGACGGCTTGGCGGGGAGGGCGAAAGGCGCGATGAGGCGAGCCTTGTTCAACGGGGCGTCCTTCCTCGGGGGGGCCGCAAAGGTCGCGTTCCTCGTGGGGAGCTCGATACTCTCGGGAGCGGCGGGCGTGTTCAACTTTGTGTCCCAGGCAACGGTGTTCTTGTGGGTGTTGTACTGCCTCGTCACGTCCGAGTCGGGGGGTGTGACGGAGCAGGCAATGCGCATGCTACCCGTCCCGCCCTCGGCGCGGGACAGGTGCGTGGAGGTGCTGGACAAGGCCATCTCGGGCGTGCTTCTGGCCACGGCCGAGATAGCCTTCTTCCAGGGGTGCCTCACCTGGCTGCTCTTCGACCTCTTCTCCATACACTTCTTGTACGCATCGACCGTTCTGGCCTTCGCCAGCCCGTTGTTCCCGATCTTCCCCTCGTGGCTCTCGACCGTCCCCGCGGCGTTGCAGCTGGTGTTGGAGGGGAGGTACGTTTTGGGCGTGGCATTGGCGATCATCCATCTTTTGCTCATGGAATATGGGACTGCTGAAATCCAAGAATATGTTCCTGGCTACTCTGCTTATCTCACTGGTCTCAGCATTATTGGGGGAATGGCATTGCTCCCATCACCCGTGGAGGTATTAGTTTTTAAGAATTAACGTAGGAGTACCCTAAAATGAGATACTCGTACATCACGCATTCAGAGACACACACCGACTTTCAATGTCTCCGTGTGTATAAATGGAGTACCCGATTTTAGGGTACGGCCATAACATTACACACCGACTCTCAATATCTTAGTGTGTACAAATAGGTACCCAGTCTACCATAACATTACACACCGACTCTCAATGTCTTGTGTGTACAAATGGGATACCTATTTTAGAGTACCATAGGATTACACACCGACGTTATACAAATGAAATTCCTTATTTTTAGGGTAACCTAACATTGCACGAGTTTTAGGACTTTACCATTTCGAAAACATTATTAGTTGTTAGTGAATTAAAGCAAGATTTGTTAATGACAGGGAGCAGTGGTAGGACCATTGTTAACAACAATTGTGATTGGGCTAAAGGACTTGTACGTGGAGTTTGTTCTGGAGGGATGGAAAGATTACTCTTCCACGGATTCTGATTCTACCTCATCACCTCCACCAATTAAACTTGGGAGAAGTAAATAACATCACCTTATTTAATTTCAATTAGGTGCACTCATGCTTTGTACAGACAAATGCGCACCATAATCAAACCAAATGACATGTACGGAGTACCATATTTGCTGTACCATACTTTTTGCCACAGTCAAGATATACCGAGTATAATTAATTAATTTTTTAGGGAATTATTAATTTAATTTAATTATAAAGAGTATAGTAGGTCATTGCTTTTTTGAATAAGAATTTAGCCAAACACAAATAGGATGCTCTCTAGTGTGTATATCCCAATTTGGATGTAGTGTTTGACTGTTTGCAAGCTCTTCATATATCATCTGGTTTTTATATATATATTACCATTGTTTAGAAACAACGATTTTGATTAGGATTAACATTTTAGATAAAATTTTAATGGTATTAATGAATTCTGAAAACGCTATAGTCCAATAGCTCTTTCAAAACACTTAAGTCATTCTCTAGCGTTGATGCCAAATAGGGCTATTATCTATTTTCCTTTTGATAAGGCTGTAAATGTAAAGAAATTCTTATACCTTTAATTTTGAAAATTTACCAAAACACTCGCATTATTATATGTTATGTTGTAACTGAATAAAGCAAAGATCATACCGAGTATAACTTAACTCTTTGAATAATGACTATGAATGTTTTCCCTTCCCTTTTAAAATTATTTTTCCACTTTGGCCGAGAGTCATTTTTAATGAAGCATAAAAATAGTGTTGAATTTCTCAAAATGCCCTAAATGTTTACTCCACCCTACAATATGATGTATCCAAAAGTCCAAAACACATCTTTAATAAAAAAATAGAACACCCGAGATTTTGGATGATCATAGTTACGTATTTAGTTCATACCAATATCATACCGAATATTTTGATTCGGTATGAGAATTTACGCTATACCAATTCGATTCCAAAATATCGTTTCGGCATGATTTAGGCTGCGTTCCGTTCGGCATGATTCCAGAATATCGTTTTGGCATGATTCCAATATATTTTTTGAAGTTATGATCTAATCTGATCTAATCTGATCTGATCTGATTGGATCTGATATGAATTTGATTAAAATTAAAAAAAATCATAATTGTTATAATAATATTAGAAATATTAATAATAGTAATAATAATACTAAAAGTAATAATAATAGTAAATAGAATAGTAATAAAAATAATAGTAATGAGAATAGTAATAATAATAATAATAATAACTATAATAATAATACTAATAATAATAGTAATAATAATAGTAATAATAATAACTATAATAATAATAATAATAATAATAATAATAATAGTAAAAACAATAATAATAGATATGATAACAATAATAGAAATAATAATAGTAATAATAATAGTAAAAATGATGATAATAATAATAATAGTAATTGTAATAGTAATAATAATAATAATAGTAATAATAAATATAATAAGAATAAAAATAATAATAATAGTAACAATAATAATATTATTAATATTAATAATAATATAATAATAATAACAATAGTAATAATAATTATAATCATAATATTAATAGTAATATTAGTACTAATACTAATAATAGTGGTAATAATAGGAATAGTAATAATAAAAATAATAATATAAATTTTGTTTAGATATGGATTGATCTGGTCTGGTCTGATCTGATATGGCCTGATCTTGTCTGGCCTGATCTGATATGATTGAATCTGATCTGATCTAATCTAATGTGATCTAATTTTAATAAGAATATGTAATAAGCAGAAAAATAAATTAAACAGAACGCTGCCTTAGTATTAGTTCTACTACAAGCCAGGATTAATACATACCGAGTACGCACATATCTACTTTACATTTAGAAATGCAACAAAACACTTTGTTTTAAAAATTTTAAAAGTGAGTTTAAATAAAGAAACACAAAGCTAAAAAAATCAATAATTAAAAGAGAAAAATACTAGAGTAGGAGTAAAACATAAAAAATGTACTAAATTAGAAGTTTCATGTTTTTATTTCTAAAATAGAAGTTAAAATGCATATACAATGTCAATCTTGCCAATGTGCAATATAATACTAAACAGTATTATAAAATATCTATATACAGTGTCACATTATCACAATGCGAACTCTTAGTTTGGGGACAAAAATATAGAGCTCTCATTTTGGTTTTTTTTAATGTTTCATTCCTATTTATGATGTTTATGCAAAAAATGCTTATAAAATTTAGTTTATCTTTCACAAATTAAAGAGATAGAATTGAATGAAAACAAAATAGTACTACTTTCGTCCTAAAAATATTTCATGTTTTGATTTTTTAGTTAAAAAATACACTCTTTGATATTAAATTATGAAAAATATATTTAAAGTCGAAACTGACTCCAGGTCTCCAAAATTCATTGAGGTTTGGCTTTCAACAATGTCGGATTATTCTCGTACGTTTGGTAAAAGCACACTATGTACTTATTAGGCTCAAGATCAAATAAAGAACCAAATGGATTCATTATAAAACTTTAAAAATAAGAAAGTTGAAGCTTTTTTTAAGAAAGAAGAGTGAAAAAAAGATGAACATTTGTGTTTGTGTGTGTTTTAGCTTTAAGAATATGACATTCTAGCTCGCTTTTTGAAAGGAGGAGAAGCCCGCAAATTTTGCCTCTTAAACATTTGACGCAAGAACAATGAAGTCCTAAACTCCCCAAAAATATTTTCGGTGCTCTAATGGTCAAAGACTTTAGATCTTAAAACCCGGGCTTAAGAAGCTTCCCTGTTTCGCATGGCCCAAAAGATGGCTTTGCTTTTTTACCTTTAGGCCAACATCTTCTCTTTTTGGTCTACAAGAAAGCATTTATAACTTTATTAAATGAAAAATCTACATGAATAGTCCAACAAAAATTTGTGATTTTATATTAATACAAATTGAATAACTTATACAACTACTCCCAAAAATCACATACTTTTACATGGAGTCCAATACAGTAATACCATGCAAAATATGAGAAATTTTTAATGGTGACTCTAAATTACTAAGTATGTATTCGTAACTACGGAGTGATAAAAAATAAAGAGAGATAATGTTTCAGACAAAACTAGGGATGTTTATTCAGATATATCCGATCCAATCCGATTTTTCAGATGTCCGAAATTTTTGTATCGGTAAAATTCTATTCCATGTCCAATCCGAAAATTGCTGGAAATTTGAATTTTGGATATCTAAAATTTCGGATCGGATCAATGGAATATCCGTGAAAAAATTATACTTATTTTTTTGGAATTTTTATTTTTTCCAATAATTCTAAAAAAGTATTCAGAATGATTTTTTTTTCTTAAAATAGTAGAGATCATAAATTAGACTTGAATTTGAATTCAACTGTATTTTAAATGTCATAATTATCATGATAGTGTTATCATAAGTCATAACATTATAAATGTATGAAAAAAGAATAGCAACATAATTGATAAATAAAGCATAAACAAAAAAGACTAAAGTAAAAATTTTGAATTAAGCTTAGATTTAAATATTTATGATCATGAAAAATGAATTGGCTTAAGTTGTCTAAGCTTTATTTTTATTTTTTTAAAAACATGAATTTTGGTATTCACTGATATCTGAAATCTTGATATGTCATTCCATATCCAATCCAAATTTTTCGGATATTCGATCCGAAATATCCGAAAGTTAAAATATGAGATAAGATATCTATTTTTCGGATCAGATTAGCCTGGATCTTGGATGGATAGTTCGGATCAAATATTTTTTAACACTCCTAGACAAAATAAAGAGTTTTGAAGTAGATATTTCGCGATCAATTTATATTCTTCTGAAAGATCTTAAAAATATAAACTTAGCATTACGTTAACTTTAAGGTTCTCTAATTTTTTTATCTCAAGCATTACTCATAATTTATCCATTAAAATCTAAATGCTTTTTCTCATTGTTAACATTTTTTTAATTTAAATGACATAGGAGAGGGAGATAATTATAGCATATTCAAATTATTTGGCAGCCTGAATTATTAGTATAAAATTAAATAATTCTATAAGCATTGATGCTAATTATTCAATTTCAAATTATTAACGTAAAATTATATATTTTTTTTGAAATATTCATGTGAATTTTTCTTGTTTTGAAATGAAAATTGTCCACAAAATTTGTTGCCAAGGATGGTTTCCCACACAATTTAATCCCCGCCCATTCTGACCGCTAAATTTTTTGAATCGAGCGGTTCCGAGCCATATCGCTCTGTATAAACCCTAACTCCGTACCTTCTTTTTCTTCCCACTCCACTCCTCCTTCTCCGATTCCAAATTCTTCCTGATTCTAGTCCTAAGCTCTAAGAATTTCCCGGCGAAGATGTTGGAACTCCGTCTGGTTCAGGGAAGTCTCCTGAAGAAGGTGATGGATGCAATCAAGGATCTGGTGACGGACGCCAATTTCGACTGTTCGGCCACCGGCTTCTCCCTGCAGGCCATGGACTCCAGCCACGTCGCGCTTGTCGCCTTGCTGCTCAGATCTGAGGGATTCGAACACTACCGCTGCGACCGCAACATCTCCATGGGGATGAACCTCAACAACATGGCCAAGATGCTCAAGTGCGCCGGAAATGACGACATTATCACCATCAAGGGAGACGATGGAAGCGATACTGTCACCTTCATGTTTGAAAACCCCAGTAAGTTTTAGCATTTTTGCAGTTGAATTCTGTATTTATTTATTTTTGTTTTATGTTCATGTCCGGTAAACCCTTGATTTTCTCTGAATTCTGCTCTTTATTTCTTAGTTTTGAATTCACAATTGTGTTATTGTACTCCTCTTTACTTCAACTTAGCTGCGAGATTTAATGTTGATCTAGTATTATAAGACCTGCCTTTAGAAAATTGTTATGCTCCCTCTTTTCCTATTAAACTTTCTGCTTTATCCAAACTACTCATTGAAAAAAAATCACAACTTGTTCCATACCAACATTTCTTTTATATATCCCCTCTTAAATTGTTGAAGTTTGATATAACCTAACAAAGTACTACGTATTAAGTTAAACATTGGTAGGAAGAAATTATTTTTCTATATTTTTGCTAAATTAATTGACAAAATGCAACACTTAATCTCAAAAAGGTGTACTGTTAAATAGGAATAGAGGAGTACTTCATTGTTGAAATGCCTTAAAAGTTCATTTATCTTTCATTTGTTTCTGCATTTTGCTTTGGTTGGGTGCATGTGTTGTTGAATGACAGTGTGCAAAACTGTGGTTTGTTCGGCTGATTTGGTTTTTTGATGGTTTTTTGGGTACAATGTGGTTTAGCTCAAGACAAGATCGCTGATTTTGAGATGAAGCTTATGGACATTGATAGTGAACACCTTGGGATCCCAGAAGCAGAGTACCATTCTATTGTTAGGATGCCTTCAGCTGAATTTGCTCGCATTTGTAAAGATCTTAGCAGCATTGGTGATACAGGTAGCCCATTTTTCATCTGACGATCAATCATTAAATTTTTGCACCATATTTTGTGTGTTGTATAATATAAGCTTTGTCTCAATTTTGCCATTGCAGTTGTTATCTCTGTGACCAAGGAAGGTGTGAAGTTCTCAACAAGGGGTGACATTGGAACTGCAAATATTGTTTGCAGGCAAAACACAACAGTAGACAAGGCAGGATGTTTTACTAAACAATAGTTTACTTATTATTCTCTGCTGAATCTTTCTGTAGTGGTTGGTCGATCTTAATAACAACCATGTTAGGGGTATACCAAGGAGTGTATCCCAAAGTGTACACCAAGGTTATGCACTAACATTTTTATGATTCACACTAACATAATGTTAGTGCGATAAAAAAAATTGCACTAGCATTTTGTGTCTGTCTGTGTGAACAATCAGACAAGTATCATACTTGCAAAAAGTGAAGGTGCACACTTGTGATCTACAATTTGGTGTAGAACTTTTGGGGTACAAGTAGCTCAATTCTAATCCTCTTTTTGACTGACTTGCAGCCGGAGGAGGCAACAATCATTGAGATGAATGAGCCAGTGTCTTTGACGTTTGCGTTGAGGTACTTGAACTCGTTCACCAAAGCGTCTCCGTTGTCCAACACTGTTACAATCAGCTTGTCCTCAGAGCTTCCTGTAGTTGTGGAGTACAAGATTGCTGAGATGGGATACATCAGGTTCTATCTCGCACCTAAGATTGAGGAGGACGAAGAGGACACCAAACCTTGAGCTTCACCCTAAACTTATCATCTATCTATGTTGTTCAAGGCAGAACATTGAAATTTGTATCCACTTGCTCCTTAGCATCCCATGGCAGATTCTCAGTTTCTTGTTATAAATTTGTGTGTGCCTCTCTTAGAACTCGTAACTTTTTAGAGTGACAAAAAGTGGGTTTAACACAGAAACTGTAATTGCTTATGTGGTTTAGCCCAAAAAAACCATTAAAAATGTGTGTGAAAATCATAACTGAACAAGAATCCCGTTGTCACTCGACAAGGGCTTTGCGCGACTTAAAAATAATGCTGCCTTCCTTTGGTATCAGCTACTAGCGTTTCAGGCAGAACTATTTTTTTTGTTTCCTCCAAAAGTATTCAAAAATAATAATTTGAATATGAGTAATATATATGCAGTAGTACACTTCTTCATTCTCCTGTGTCTCACAAGTACCTATATACGGAGTACAACTTTACATCACAATTGAAATGACGCAAATGAATATTTAGAATCTGCATAGTAGAATATCTCTACGGTTCAAATGGCTAAAGCTATGTTCTCTTCAATTTATTTTTTATTTATTATTTAATCTTATTGTAATCAGATCACATTAGACAAGATCAGAAACACTTTTAAATATAATTACATTTGGATTAGATAAGAACATATTAGAACTTATTCTAATCAAATCATAATCAATCATATCAGGTGAAGAAAACATGTCCTAAGCCCTCATATACCTAACATTTATGCAATTAATTCCGAGACAGTGTAACTTTTGAAAAAGCATTCTTGTTCAGTGCTGGCCAGACGAGTAGAGTATTTACAGTACCTGTTAAAATTTCGGTGGGTCGAGAACGAGTAAAGTGTCAGATAAAATTAGCTACTTGTATATAAAGTCGAGATCCATTATTCTAACCTAAAAGTTTGAGCTCATATATATGGTTTCACTCCTTTATATATGTTAGTAGTATTTATGTTTATTTTTGGATATGAGAACTCGAGCAGTACCACTTCTATCGTTAGTAGTTTTAAAATCTATTGGGGACGCATGATCTTGACACATGTTGGAATCTAAGGAATTAACCCGAAATGGTATTGTTTGTACCGTTAAAATTAAAAACCTTTAACTTTCTCTTTCATCATTCAAGAGCTTTTGAGTTCTCCCACCACAAATATTTTTTTTGCGCAACTTTCTTTTTCATCATTCAACGGCTTTTGAGTTCTCCCACCATAAATATATTTTTGCGTATGTAATTCGTGGGGATTTAGTATTTTGAGAAGTTTTTAAAATTTCTTAGTTGTGTCTTAAATTGCATGTTTGTGATTTTTTTTCTTATAAGAATATCTATTACATATTGTGAAATTTGCACTGAATAAGACTAAAACATAAATCATTTCTCAATGTAGGACTTAAACTTTTTTATTCCTTAAATAGGACTTAATAATGATTAGTGAGTAGAATAATGTCCAAGTAATGATGGACATAAATAGTTGAATAATGACTAATAGATAATGACCAATGGTCCTACATTAGGAAATAAAAACATATGGTCCTATATTGAGAAAATCATTATGTTTTAGTCCTATTTAGGTAAATTACTCTTAAATATTTTGATTTATTGATTCTACACCTAATTCTACACCTAACACAATAAATCTTGTGCCTAATTTTACTCCCATCTATTACAATAAAATCTTACATCTAACTCTACTCTTACCTTACACATAAAATCCCGCACCAACACAATTCCCACCTAACAAAAAAAACCTAAAACTAATTTTACTCTTATCTAACAAAAAAAGCCTACAACTAACTTTACTCCCATCTAACACAACTCCCACCTAACATAATAAAATCCCGAACCAACACAACTCCACATAACAAAAAAACCTAGAACTACTTTACTCTCATCTAACACAATACTCACCCAACACAATAAAATCATGCACCAACACAACCCTCACCTAACACAATTAACACATCCTCAACTTCTACTATATATTTGGGGCACGTCTCACAATCTCATTACACAACTACAATCTTTCTAAAATATATTCTCACACAAATGTTGAAGGGATGTCGCTCTCTTCCAGTATATGGGCCCCGTATAGAATTCCGACCACTAATCTTTTTGAAAGCTTCAACCAAATGTTGAAGGGATGTCGCTCTCTTCCGGTATATGCTATCATGAAGACAACCATTTAGAGGTTAGTAAAATTATTTGCAAAAAGGCGGACAGATAAAATTATATGGCTACAAGCAGAGTTTAAGTTTCCAAAATATGTTTGGAATGAGGTTAGAAGCATGGAAGATTATTATTTGCATTATAATGTCATCCCCATCATCTGCAACAAGGGAATATCTAAGTCACTATCGAGGGCAATGTTGGATTTGTAGGTAGAGAAGATGGAATTATTGTGCATTTGAGCCAACAAATGTGTACGTGCGGGAAACAGTCCACGTAGCATATGTATTGTATCCACGTCTATGCCGTATGCTGTTGTTGTAGAATAACAGTTGATGATCTCACTCCATCAGTATTCTCACTATAGAGCTACCTGATGCATATTCTGAAAGTGTTATGCCACTACCAAATCAAATTGTACCCCCAAAATAAAATGGAGGCATTCTTGGAAGTTTGTCATTTTTTCTACTCCTAAATAAACATACCAAGTCAACACAAAAAGAATACTTCTGTACGAGTGTACATTGTTTTATTTCTAAGTCAAACCATGCAAAATTTCACCATAAATTACATTAAATAAACATTATGTTATAATGTGAACTTAATAACCCTAATTGATATGTTGTTTTACAATATACTCTCAATTATACTCATCAAATTTATTCCATCCGTTCCAATTTAAATTGTCTGTTTTAATATACGATATTTGACTGAAGTTATTTTTAAATAATTTTATATAAAAATGGAGTATTATTAAAAAATAAAAGTTATATATTTAAAAATTACAACAAAAGATATATAAAACCAACAATAACATGACTATATTATTTTATCAAATAACTAACGAAAATAGGAAAAGAAAGTCAATGAAATTTGACCATGTTAATACTAAACATGCAATTTAATTAGAGATGGATGGAGTATTTATATACAATTATAGATATTAATAATCAAAATATTAACTTGAAGACCATATTATTCAAACCTTTTTTAGGAACACAAGTAACTAATTGTAACTACTATAGAAGAATTCTCGATGCCAAATCCAACATGCTTTAGGGCTTGTTTTCTTCAACTTATCTGATTAGTTCTGATCTAATTAGAATAAATTTTGATCTAATACGATCTACTCAAATTATATTTGTATGCAAAGTTATTTCTAATATGATCCGATTCCAATAAAAATAAGTATTAAGTAAAACAAATAAGCTGGAGGGCACAATCTCTTAGTTGCTTCTTCATTTCAATAAATAAAAAGGCTTAAGGTAGGAGCCAACCAATTTTACAAACAGAACATTATAGACACCCCAAATTAAGATAGTGGCATCCGATCTTTTTTCAATAAATAAAATGCGCAAGCAATTAAAACATCTCAACAATACAATAGCATTTAGCACTCACAAATCAACGAGAATGAATGACATGCCATACACTAAAACAAGCAGGCTTCAACTTTGGCAAATTAAGGAGTGGAAATTCACATTCCTCTCAAATAATAAATCATTGAATAATTCACAAACTCTAGCTCAATTCCAGATACCTATTGATAAAATAATAAAAGCCAAACAAATCAATCACTAATCTGGAGAGGCTATAAAGAGCTAAACTAACTCTAACACTATCTTTGGTTCAGGGAATTAGACAGGAAATGAAAAGAAAAAGGTTTTTCTTTTTCTTCACCAAACTGGAAATATTTTTGTTTTCTCTCTTCTTTGTTTATTTTCCCCTCTCCTTTTTTTCCTTTCACTATTCTTTTCTTTTCCTCTCTAGTCAAACAAGAAAAATCATTTTTCATGTCATTTTCTTTTCTTTTCCTTTTGAAATTCCTTGAACCAAACATAACGTAAGTCAAAAGGCATGTGCTTCAAAAATCCAGAATTCTGGGAAAAACACAAGTTCAAGCTTCTTCTTCTTCTTCTTTGTTTAACCTGCGCTTGAAAAGTAAAGATTATATGTACAGGCATAGGGAGGTACCACCAAGTTGCTTGTTATTCAACGAGCGTGCATTTGTCTGGACGGATTTTTTGTCCTTTCCCTATTTAAAGAATGGTGAGTTCCAATTAATTTGGTGCTGAAGTTGCTGATGAGGAGCAAGTGCATCGGGTGATCCACCAACAACAGCCTGAGTTTGCTGCTGGGGTAACTGCTGAATGCTTGAAGACGGTGTAGCAACTGTGGGAGATGGATGATATATACTAGAAAGAGGTCCGTGCGTGGAATGTGTGGGGGAGAAAGCTACTTGCTGGGTGTGGTGAGGTAAGTTGTAAAAGTAATTGGCCGGTGGTGGTGGTAACATTGATGGATGATGATCTCTTCCAATTGTAGACGTCCAAACATGCGGCTCTTCACTCTGCATATAAAGATGGACTATATATCATCCAGGGGGGGGGAGAGACAGAGGTATCTCTTCACTAATTTCCTAATATGGCTCCCAAATCTAAAGTGATTGTTAATGTTGGAATAGTTTAAAGATTTTCAACCACTGACATTGAAAATGTAAATAGTAACACACCTGTTTTAGTGTGGAGTATATATTCTTCTCATTCAGCTGAGCTGCAGCAAGGTCTCCTCTGCTAGTGGACCCACCAGAAGTTGGGGCTTCACTCAAACTATATCCAACTGAGGAGCCATATGAACTGTAGCCAGTAGGAACCCCATAATGTGCCAAGCTTCCAGTTATAGCTGCAGATTTGTATAGAGGCGATGCAGGGAATTTAACCCCAGGTGATGGAGGCATATAAATGTTTGCAGTAGAAGGTTGTTGAGCAAAGCCACTTGGGCCTAAAAATTGTTGGGCAGTTTGAGGCATGTAAAATGGAGCGAGGTAAGGGTTGTACGGGAAATAATTAGAAGCATATGGCTGTCTAAGGAAAGGGAACACCTGATGAGATAATGTAGAGCTCGGTCCAATTCCAATGGGCTGAGAAACAGGTGGAGTTTGGCCTGATGTTGACTGTGCTTGAGAATTCCCACCCTGCATGTGAACAAAAATTCAAACATTTTGCATGGCAGAAATTCACTTGAATTAAGAAAGGAAGTGAGCAGAAGAAAGCTTGAATGCTTTTTCAGAAAAAATACAAAATCCCAAAAACAATGTGCACTATGTTTAAAACACATAGTGACTATTTTCGGACGACCCATGGTGAGCGTCGAGAGTTGCTTTGACTGATTGCTACTACACTCTAAAAGAGGAGCAGATAGTTTGAAGAGTCATTTTGCTTTATTCCATCATTATCCAAAGCCAAAGAATAGTGAATCTTTGGCTCCAACGGATATGTTGGAAATTACATAAGCAAACCATCAAATTTAAAATAAGGCAACCTCTCCACTCCCTTCCAGAAAATGTGAAAAGAACTGGAACAAATAAGGAGCAGTTTCAAGAGGACATCACTTCATCAAAATTCAAAACAACAACATGAGTATGGGAAAATATGAAGAGATCACTATGTGATTTAGGACATGGAAATACATGCAAACATAAGATTCTCATTACATTACTCTAAGAAAATTCCAATTCCCAAATGATATAGATCACGTAAATGAAGGTTTTGGTAGCATAAGACCAGGAAAATAGGACAGACTGACCGATAACCACACCACCATCATAATCAGCATTTTAATCCCAACTAGTTGATGTCGGTGGCATTGAACCTTTACTCTACAGTGTCGCTTAGTTCTATAAAATAAGTAATACTACACATGGTTTTCAAAAGCAACAGAGGCGTACCGCCTAGAGACGTTGAGGCACTGAAGCGTGCAATTTAAGCCTAAACAGAGACATTGGAGGCCTACGCCATAGAAATCTGAGGCACAACATAGGCATCCTAGGCAAGGCATGGGGCTTAACAGAGGCATAAGCCTCGGTTTTTCTTATAATTTTATTTGTGCAATGGGTTATTAATGAAGAGCTATTGGGCCTTTTGTTGGAAAAAAATATCGTGCCAGTTGTTACCCTTTTGGAACCTAGGTACTTCACTTCATCTTCTAAGCCAGAAGGCAACGAGCAAGAGCAAGTGACTCAGCCAGTCTCAAGTAAATCCTGCATCTTCTAATGGCTTGATCTTCAAATTTCTTCATCTTCAGAAAAGCATATATTTTTCCAAATCAAAAGTCCTATTAACAGTTACTTTAATAAGGTTACTTTATGACTTATTTCAGGTATTTTATATGCATCACGTGATTATGAATTATGCATTTTATTGTACCCACGGAGTATATTAATTTTTCCAAGTTGAATTGAGGCTTATGCCTCGTTCCGCCTTGAGGCTTATGCCTCAAAGCATGTTGCTCCTACGCCTTGAGGCTCGACTTGTCTTTCAAAACCTTTATGCTAAAGATTTATTCAAAAAGCATAGTGGCAATCTTTAACGCTAGATGCCGTGTTGCATCCTTCATAAGTCGGGATAATGAGATAAAAAATCTTACACCGCCATCATCATAGGTTATTTCCACGTACACGGACAATATCATGGAGGGATGAGCGGATGAGCAGAGGTAGCCGCCACATAGTCTATGTTAAAATCTCAAAATCCCATATTGTAATGTTACCATTATTTTAAAAGCTACAAATATGTATTTACATTTTAAGCAGTTAAAAAGATTTTTTATGCATTAGATTGCACATTCTAAAACAAAACCAAAGAGTAAAAAAACTCTAGGCTTACCATACTGCAAATGTAATGTCTTATTGTTGTTGATGCATGCGGCCAAATTTTCTTGTATGAATGCACTCAGATGTATGACGAAAACAATAAGAACCCAGTATAATCCCAAGAAAGTAGGGTCTAGGGACGGAGTGTGTATGCAGACCTTACCCCTACTTGATTGTAAGGAGGCTGTTTCCAAGAGACCCCAGAGCAACACAATAAACACATATCACGATAAAAAAGATGGTGAATGCCTCAGATGTGAGAACAAAATATGGGAACATGAATAAATTAGTACATATGCATGCCTGTTGATTGGATCTTTCAGATTGCACAAGATCTGAGCTTGACACTTGTGGTACAAGACCAAGGGTATAATTAGGACTTTGAATATGAGAAACTTGTGAACCTCCAAAAAGCGGAAGTACCTCCTGCTTTGCCTGTTCAAATGTTCTAGCTGCACCAGTAGTTGTGCTGTCTCCAACTAGTTCTGTATTATTAGGATGGATGACTTCCTGAGCAGTCCTAGGTGGTGCCTGATGACTGCACTCAGTTTCAAATATGAATATGAACAAAAACTGGAAGTATATGAAAGAGAAATAAGTAATCCACCTTGAATAAAGAAAATTTCAAAATGTCATTTCAATACCCAATACATAAGAAAAAATATATTGCGTCATAAAATACCTCATGGAAATCTCCGTGCAAGTTTGATCATGAATTGAAGCAGGTTTATCGTTGCTTGAGTTCATGACCTGCTCCATAGGAATCAAATTAGGAATCGAAGCAGGTTTACTGTTCGGTTTCAATATCTGCTCTATAGGAACTTCCAAACTCCCAAAAGTCAATCCAGACTTGATGGCTTCGGGTACTTGAAGATGACTAGGTAAAATAACAGGTTGATGAGCAGAAATCTTTAGCTTCTCTAATTTCATATCAAGTTGCTTAGGTAAATTGTCTTCAAATTCAAAGAGTGGAGGGGCTTCTGATGTAACATTATCAGCCTTAGATGCTAATACTGCATAATAATCATTTGAAGACAAGTTTATTTAACACGAAAAAAATGGGAAATGGAAAGGAAGATTACATCAAAAGTCAAAAACAAGATTCTATATTATCTTTTTAGAGATTGTCATATTAAATTATTTTACTTATGCAATAATACCCCAGATGAGCCAGCGGTCTTAATGGAAATAGCCTCTACCTTCCAAAGTAGGGATAAGGTCTACGTACATCTACGATCCCCAGACCCCATTCGTGGGATTCCACTCGGTTGTTTTTTGTTTAAACAATACCGGAATACCCATCTTAATAATGCCACATCAAAAACAGAATTTGTCTATTACTTTCAAAATGCCCAGTTTCTTTAGCGAAAAGTTTGAATGCTAGTATCACCAGCAAACACATTCCACGATAACATCAGGACCATGATTCCACTCAACAAATGGGGCATACTAATGATCCATCAATGTTTTTTACACATGTACAGACCATTAAAAAAGAACTCTTTGACTAACGAGTGCAATATTGCACTTGTTATGGTTTTTGTTTATTGGCTTATTTCAAATTGAGAATTACAACAAACCCAGTATAATCCCAACTCCGTTGGGGTCTGGGGTTCAAGATGTACGCAACCTTACCCTTGTAAAAATAGAGAGGTTTTTGTTAGACCCTTGAGGCATTGCTACATTTAGTGCCCACAACTGAGTGACTCTTTTAGCTTCATTGCAAAAAAAATATCCATTTGATTTAGTCCATTACTTACCCGAAGACAAAACATTATAAAAATCAGTCATTTAACTCTATTTGCAAAAAAAAGTCTCTTTTAGCTCCATTGTCAAATTCAGCATTGATTGTGACAATTAATACTATAAATCTAACCAATAGAAATATATTTAAACTGCATGTAAAATACATTAATTAATGCACCTTTATAAGTGCTTGCTCTAGTTAGAAAAAACCTTAAAAGAATCAAGTGATTCACAGGAACCAGAAGAGCCGTAACACCAATGTATGCAAGTGAGCTTTGCAAGTCTCAGATCAAGCAAATTTCAAAATGTAACAGAAAAAAATCAGTCTTAAACAGGTTATTACCTTCTTCAGAACGTTCACTTTCTTGGTTAAATTCATCTTGGATCAACTGTGATGGTTTTGAAGACCCATCCAATCTTCCTTTTGCAACTGCTTGTGACTCTGTTGGACCTATTTTGTCAGTAGAATTTATAGTTCCAAAGGCAGGTCGACCATCCAAGACACCTTGAACATTATTAAGACTGCTCTCACTTTGAGCTTCATTAGCAATCCGATGGGTTCCTATTTCACGTTTTTTTGTTCCTACTATTCCAGGATTTCGAGGGTTCAAAGATGACAATAATACAGGATCTGATGCGGAGGAATAGACATCCGAGGCAGAAGTTGAGGATGCAGCAAACATCATATCACTAGGTGCTGATTTGGAGTTTCCATCTTTGACTCTATACGGAGAAAATGTGGGGGTAGAAGTAGGCGTAGGACCAGGGTTTAAATATCGGAATTGTTTTAGGGCCACTGAAGGCAGTTTTGCCAACTTATTTCCATCAGCAGTTGACCTTATGCTGACATCACTAGACCTTACAGCTACTTGGGTTAATGAAGAGCTTCCATTTGATATATCTGCCTCAGTAGTGGCAGAAGCAGAAGTTGAAGAGCTGTAGAACATAAATCACATTGATGTTTATACTCGTACTAATTATGGACTGTCAGTAGACAATGACAAGCTAGCTAGTGAAATAAAGCTCACCTTCTGACAACAGCTACTGCTCTTTTTTCTGATTGGGCGATAGTAGGCACAGAGCCCCTGCCACCTCTCTCTCTAGAATATCTGACACCATTTTCCTGTTCATTACTCCTTTGTTTCTGGCGTCTTGCAGCTGTTGAATAACATGATAATAGGAAAACCACACACCATTAGTTGGATAGGCGAAACATCAAAGCAACTCTTGTACAAACACAAATACAATATCCGTACAAGATTTTGAGGAGAGAACAGAAAGAAAAACCTCTTTTTTTTTGGTATTTTAGTCTTCATACTACAAAAAAAGAAGCATATATGGATTTAGCAAATTGTTTCACATTCCAAGTAGACATGCACTTCGTATTTCCAAATGGTTTTTAAAACCCCATTCCTACCCAGCCAAAATATGTTTGTCAGCTTCCCTTCAAGTGTAAGAAGAGTAGCAGCATACTATACTGCTATATCCAGTATTCCAGTGATACATTAAAAGTATAAGAATTACAGTCTTAAGTACCAGGGTTTCCTATTCTCTTTAGGTCTTAGGTTTTATATTCCTGTTCAATTTAAGCTCAATAATTCTCTATTCTTGCCAAAAAAAATGTAGAATATTAAAAAACAGTTGTACTGTCACATACAAACAAGTTGTATCGCACAAATTAAGAAGTGGAATTGTGCGGTTGATATTGAAGTTGAAAAGTAAGAAAAAATCATATTGAATGTGAGCCACACTAATGTTGACAAATATGATCTGGGACAAAAATAGTGGGATGGACAAATATAAAAAAGGGACAAAAATATTGTGACAGAGGGAGTAACAAATACGAAAATGAAATGCAAAAAAACATAACCAACAACAAGGAAAACAAATAAAAAATTAAGAAAATGAAACAAAGAAAGAAGATGTTGATGATGTAGACTGTGGAGGGGTGATGATAGAATATTGATTATGAAGTCTGAACTTGAAAAAAAAAAACTGAAATTAATGTCTATTTTCAGGGTTTTAGTTGTGCTTTTAGGGATCACTTCAAATACAACACAACTATAAGAGATATGGAGTCCATTTAGATTATTGATTAAGCAAAGCATTTATTAAATGTGTTTAGATTGGTTAATTCCCAAAGTAGTGTTGTAGTGGCCCTAAATTTTAGGTAGATGTTGTTAGTAGACCCAAGGAATCATTACTATTTTGCTTTCTATAAATGGCGAGTCCTATCATATGTAAAAATCATCTAGAAATTAATTCAATATTTGATTTGATCTTATCATTGAAAATACTCCTTAGGCGTTGCTAGTTTATATTAGATTAGTGTCATCCCACATCGGAAGTTCAAGAGCAAAATAATCGGTATATAAGCTCTTGAGTTGAACTAAATAATCGATTGGATTCAATCTTTTAATGTGGTTCAGCCCAAGTGTCTTATAGCCCAATCCAGTGATCCATACCCCATCCTAAATTCTATCATGGTATCAGAGTAGATTTTGGCCCACCTCATTTGTCAAGGTGTCCGTCTAAATGTTCATTCCTAGAGGCCCGTTAGTCTTTAGCCCAGTTGTCCGTATGGAGTATGTACCCAACGGCCTGTGGCCCGTTTAACACGATTGCTCGTCTGAAAGTCCATAGCCACCGGCTCGTGGTCCTTTAGGTGTTGGCACTCAAAAAAAATTTAAGGGAATGGGAGTTTATTTGCAAGTGATCAACCGGTTAGATTCAAAATGGCCCGGTTGTCCACTTGAGGGGGAGTGTTAGAGTGTCATCCCACATCGGAAGTTCAAGAGCAAAATAATTGGTATATAAGCTCTTGAGTTGAACTAAATAATCGATTGGATTCAATCTTTTAATGTGGTTCAGCCCAAGTGTCTTATAGCCCAATCCAGTGATCCATACCCCATCCTAAATTCTATCATTACTCATATAGTCGTACTCTATGTCTTTCCATCATCTCCCATGGAGATAAAGATTCACTATTTTTTTGGCTTTGGGGTATAATAAATAAAGCAAAATGGCTCTTTAAACTAGCTGCACTTCTTTTATAGTGAAGTAGCACTTAGTAATTCATCTTTTGACACTCATCATGGATCATCTGGAAACAACTGCTAAACATATAGGGCAGGCTGCATAAATCCAACCCCCCTTACCCAGCAATGGGGGGAAGCATTTGAGGCACTAGGGTAATGTTGTTGTTTATAGTCATACTCTATACTTCTAATAAAGAAAATCATTTATCTATATTGTTTTATGGAGCTAGATCTTGATTTCATAATTTAATAGAAATTCTACTTCCTTACTTTTCCCTATCGATCTCGGGTTCTATCAGAAGAAATACTGAATATACCCAGTGAGGGAAGGCAAGTGGCAGCAAGTGGATACAATGTGGCAAACAGTGGTAGCAAGTGGATACAACATGGCAAACTGTGGCGAATTGCATTCTGCATGCAGCAGAAGAGAAAGGGGTTCTAGGTTTTTTTATTTAATAATTTCAGTTTTTCATGATTATAGCCTTAGCACTATCCATCCAATATAATTTTTTAGAAAGAAAAAGTAAAAAAAAAGGTTTAGTTTGACGAGTCAGTTTCTTTGGGGGAATTTCCAGGTCGAATAATAAATGCCTAGCTGACGCCAAATTCTCTTCGTTAGGGGCAAGCTCCCATGGCAAATATATACCACTGCCAGGACACCAAAATTGTGCCTATCATTGCCTAGGCAAGGACATAATATCAGAGGATCAGTTCAGTTAAACAAGAGAATCAATGAGATACATATTGAGTGATTTCTACTCTTTCTAGGCATGTGACATAATACAAGCATCCAAAATACAATCGTATGTGAAGAGACTGCACCAATCACCACTGAGTATATAAATATCTTCTTCAAGTGTCTCCCACTACAAAGATATCACCATTGACCCGGCATGATTTCCCAAACTCCTGGCGATCGTGGGACAGGTTATGGTAGCTATGGAAGAGGGAGAGGATAAGGTATGGGTATGTCACTTGTGATTATTGTAAAAATCCTGAGCATGCACTGTCAGCAACAATGTGTAAACTTGCAAGGAATATTGATCAGTGTTTGTGGTTATAGCAAAAGTTTTGAGCAGGCATCACAACAATGCTGAGACTTACATGGAAAATTGACCACATAAGATGTAACTCCAGTAATTAAAAAAGGACATAAACAAGAACAATATTGGAACTTGGATGGAAAACATATCACGGCAAATATGGTTCAAAGTCATACAATGGATTCAAGCTCTCATCTCAAAGTCCATTATGAGAAGTAAGCAATTCAAGAGAGCAAGCCCTAGTGTTGACTCTCTACTGCCAATGTCACTAATGCTTCTGCTCATACTATCACATCTCAATCAAACCGTGTACGGGCCATTGGCTTGGAGGGAGTAAAACATGAAATAATTGTTGGGAACTTAAATTCGGAACCAGGGGAGTAAACATTGTACTCCCTCCATCCCAATTTGATGTTCAAGCTTACTATTTGCGATGTTTATAATGTAGTTGAATTGTTAGGTTGATATTTTTTAAAAAAAAGGAAAGAATCAATATGAACCACATTCCGAAATAGGAACTGAGAAAAACTTTTGGACTGCCAAAAATTGAAAGAGTGAAGAACATTTTGGGAAAGAGAGTAATTGTATTCAGAAATTTAGTATTAGCGAAAAAGTCATATCAGCCAACAACTTGAATGAGGACTTATATCTCTAGGCACATATACTTGCACCCAAATGTTACGCAACTCAATTTATATTGTCATAAAAATACACTTAAAGTAAAAATTAAATAATTTGGGATTGTGAGAAAGTTTGCTAAATTTGCTAAAAGAAAAAGATTACAAGGGTTTCATGTTCAAATGAGTACACCAAAGGACTGACAGAGGTTCACTGTAAAGACAGTCATTTTGTTATAAACTACAATGAACATACCATCAGAGACATGAGTTGAAGAATAGTTTCCTCTGCCCCTAGCTTCTCGCTTCTGCATGTGTTGGTTCTGCTTAAAATCTTCACTAGTTTGGTTGTTGGTAGTCTACGGTGACGTGGAAATTTAATTGATAAATAATTTAACAAACAAAATATTAAAGATGCATGCATTTAAAATAAAATAAAAAATTACAAATAAAAAACAAATTTAGCTAATGCTAATAATTAAAAGTTGGGTCATACTCCATGGTATATGCAGCAATTATCTCAACTTATGATTATGTCATTACATTTCATATGCAAGTGGGAAAAAGAATTATGATTGTTGCATGAAAGAATTATGCAGAGTATCGTCCCACCATTCCTCCATGAGAACATTGGAAATGAAAGACACATTGATATACCCGAGCCCGGCCCTATCATACCCACTCCCACGCCTCACACATTCATGGGAACCAAAGGACTCACGTACAAACATTATGATCCATTTTAGTGAGAATTCAAAGTCCTTTAACCCGAAAGGCCAAAATAACTTTTGTTTTTGACCTAAGGGTTTCGCGGGCCAACCTCCATTCCGTCAAACCCAACCCCAAACATCCAAAAGTATTTTATTTCCTTTTGATATCCAAAATAAAGTCTCTTCCATCTATTTTAACCCCTGTTCAAAATAAGAAACCAAAACAGCCCCATTCATCTTCCAACATCCACCCAACATGGTCCCTACTATGTTCCCTAGTACAACCCAGTGAACCCACTAAACAACCATAAAAGTCCAGGAGATACATGGCACTTTCTTAACCCTTTATCCACCAAATAAAACCCCATATATGCAGCCAAAGTTCCACACATCACCCTTTCCCCTTTGCCCCCCTTGTTGGCTGAATACATCCCCCAAAACCAGCCCAAAAGAATGCCATTCATTCCCCTTGGTTTGCCTTTTATTAGATACCCTACAACCACACCCATCCCTGATTTTATTCCAATAAAAGGACCCAAACACATGGCTGATATTTCAAGGTTTGAGAGAGGATGTTGCTAGGAAGCTTCCTCATGTTCACATTCATTGCATTGTGTATTATTTCCCCCTTCCCCCGGCCTATAACTCAGGCCCTATGGCCAATGTAACACATCTTTGAATATTGAAAACATTTTACTCTTTGAGTATTCATAAAATAGTGTGATGCTATTTTAGCTAAATTCCTAATTCTATATCTTAAGAGTGGTTATCTTAAGTGTGAGTTTTAGGTTCTAGATATTTGATTAAGTGTGTCATATCTTAATTAAATTCTAGATTCAACCCCAAGAGAGGATAAGAGTTGTAATATCTCTTAACACCAACTTGGTTTTATCCATCCCTCATTTCTTCCATTTCATATCTCTTCATCTCTTCTTCTTAATCCTATTCTTTTCTTCCATTAAAAACCCCAAAAAGAACTCCTTTCACATACTCCATATTTAGTCCAGCCCATTTCCCCTTCATTATTCCACAATTCCATCTCCAAAAAATAACAACTTGATAAGACTCCGGGTTCACCCCTAACACACATGTTGCAAATAAATGACACCCATGTAAAACATTGGGACTATGCTTTTCACATGAATTAATAGTACTCCATATTTACTAGTTTTTGCCAACTATTTGATAAAAACAAATTTCTTGCCACCAACTCGGACAAAATTGGGATTACCTTGAGTAATTGTCATCTCATAACTCAAATTATTTTCTATGTGAGGGAAAACTATTTATTGATTACAATCTAACAATTTCATCTCATTGTTCTTTCTTAAAGAGTTGTGCCAAGTTGTGCCACAGAAGACATCAAACGTAAAACTATGACATTGGGTGATTTTTTTTGGCATTCATGTAGTCGTAAGTAGAAGTAGCCGAATATTTTATGGACACTACAAATTTCATGTCACAGACTCAACATAGTTCAAGTTAAGAGAGGATGGAAGTCTATTGAAACCTGGTCTTACATGCTCATCTAGTCATTTCACAACTATCAACAAATATAGTACTCTTTCTATCCCAAAACTAGAGTCGCGGTTTGAATCCAAACAGATTGAGGGAAATGGTAACGTTTTGTTATTTTCCCATTTTGACCCTGATTAAACCTTCATGTGATGTAGTAGGAATAAGAGATAGTGTGGAATGTGCGTGAAAATAAAGGGGGGTGGGTATAAAAAGGGATTGAAAAAGATAGGGGTGGGTGGGTTGAAATAAGAGAGAGTGTAAAAGTGATTGAAAAAGTGATTGAACAGGTAAGGGTATTAGACTGTTTATAGTGAGTTGGTTATGCCAAAAAAGAAAATTGGACTCTAGTTTTGGGATGCCCAATTTGGAAAGCGTGACTCTAATTTTGGGACAGGATTATATTTGAAGCTATGATAAACAACAGAAACCATTGCAGAAACATATTTGTTGAAAAAAATGCTCACCTGTTTCCTTCTATCGCGTTTCCTTTTAACTTCATGAAAGGTATCTGCAAAATTAAGGAGAGTGACTTAGCAACAAATTGAACTACACAACAGTAGAGTGAGATGTATCCTTCACGTACACTATGTTTGGTTCAAGAAATTTTGAAGGAAAAGAAAAGAAAATGGTTCTCTCATTTTCTTTTCCAAAATGGAAGGAATTTGGTTCTCCCTCCTCTTAGTACATTTTGCCTTCTCATTTCCCTTTCCTTCCAACTTTCTTTTCTTTTCCTCTCTAACCAGAGAAGAAGAATAGTTTTCCATCTCATTTTTTTTCTTTTCCCTTTCAAAATTGTTGAACCAAACATGGTGTTAGACAACAGTAAGGGATCTGCCAAATTTTACCCTTTCTTAGACTCTTCACTCTTGACAGTATTTTTTCTACCAAAAGATTCAAACTTGTACAAGAACTCATGCAGTGACAGAAATAATTGTTTTTGAAGACCTAGACCTAGATCAGGTAAAAGTGGTTCAATGTCAACCAAAAGAGGGAAAAGAAAAAAGTTACAGTAAAAGGAAAGGATACTCTGTTCCATAACCTACTCAAGTAGATAGAATAGCTACGACTGAATTCAAAAATTGAACACATCAATAAATGGCCTCAAATACATAATCACTACAGATTAAGTTCCCATTTTGACTTTTTTTGTCAAAATGTACATAATTTGATTGTCATTTAGCTCAAAAAAAAACCAAAACACATATAATTAGAAAGTAAATATGAACAGGCCCTGATGGTTTCAAACTTTCAATAGTGGATTTTTCAAAAAGCAATGGACTAAGGTGGGTAATTTAACAGCAAAAGCAGTGTTGGATTTCTTTAAAGAAGGCACAACCCTAAGGCAGATAACTGCAACATGCTTAACTCGTATTCCAAAAGTGCCTAATCCAACAAAAGCAGCTGACTTTAGGCCCATATCATGCTGTAACACAATCTACAAAGTAATCTCAAAGCTGATTTGTCTGAGATTAAAAGAAGTGCTACCCCGTATTTGTTAAAGAGAGAGAACTCGTGCACAATGTCTTGCTATGTCAGGAAATAGCAAAAGGATATAAAAGGAAGGGTGTATCCCCAAGATGTATGATGAAATTGGACAATAAATATTAATGGGGAATATCATGGCTATTTCAGAGGGAAGGGGCTGAGGCAAGGTGATCCAATATGACCTTTGTTATTCGTATTAGTAATGGAATATCTTACAAGAAGTTTCAAAGTGGCTGCCCTAAAAGACACATTCTCTTTCCACCCCATGTGTGCTAGACTGAATATGATTAATCTGATTTTTATTGATGATTTGATTGTAGTTAGCAAAGCAGATACTAAATCAATCAATTGTATAATGAATGTCTTGGAGAAATTTCAGAGTACTACTGGTTTGAAGATAAACAAGAACAAATCAGAGATTGTTTTTGGAGGTATAAACCAATCTGAAGAGGAGGAGATGCTGAAATTGGGTAAGTTTCCATTCACTTATTTGGGCTCTCCTATTACTACTGCTAGACTGAAAGCTCAAGACTGTGATGCTCTGATAAATAAACTCACCACCAGAATTACAGCTTGGGGGTCCAGAGTCCAGACACTTCTCTTATATTGCTAGAATCAGGCTAATTAACTCAGTCTTGATGGGGGTGGTCTATTTTTGCTCTAGAATTTTCATTCTTCCCAAAGGAGTAATGAAAAAGATTATGGCGGTATGTAGAAACTAGAAACTTTCTATGGGGGGGGGGACATCTGAATACAAGAGGGTTCCACTGGTTCAATGGGACGATGTTTGCCAAATGAAGAAATATGGTGGGCTGGGGATCAGAAATGCTATGAAATGGAATTTAGCTGCCATCATGAAACTAAATTGGGATATTGCTGAGAAAAAAGATATTCTATGGGTAAAATGGGCCCACACCAGGTACATTAAGGGCTGTGATTTTTGGAACTACAAGCCTAAACCTGATTCATGTCATTATTGGAAAGAAATGGTGAAGGTGAGGAGTAAATTCTCTGATATGCCAAAAGGGGATTACAAAGTAAAAGCTGGATACAATTGGCTGCAAGGTGACAAAACAAAACCAGTTTGGAGAGTCTGAGACTCTGAGTCTGGAATAATCTTACTCCACCCAAGTTTAGATGTATCCTGTGGCTGTTTTGGAAAGGAAGACTACAAACTAAGGATAGAATTGGCAAGTTTTTAAACATTAATGGTAATTGTGATCTATGTGATAAAGAAGCTGAAACCATGCAGCACCTTTTCTAGGAATGTGAAGCTGCACAGCCTATTTATAGTGCAGTAATGGGAGAATTTCAACTACGTATAGCTGCCAGGTCCACTAAAGACATTGGGGAGGAAATCCAGAGAAAAAAATGTGGTAAATCAAGAAGTGTTTGGTTAGCAGTCTGGGCTACATGCATATACAATGGAAATGGAGAAATGAGAAGATACACCAAAGCAAGAAGAAGGAGGAAGCGCTCAGCAACCAAGCAATACGATACATTAGAAGTTATCTTAACTACATTAAAGTGATGTAATTTGATTATTCTTGTGGATTGATCTGATATGTTGACTTGCATGTTCTGGACATTTTGATATTTGGTAATAAAGTATGTGCTTATGGTGCAAAATAAAAAATATGAACAGATATTAATAACAACCTAATTAATATCATTCGATTTATTTTTTAATGTATTGTATAGATATTACAGTTTTTTTAGAAGTAAATATCACACATTTACTCCGTAATATTTATTTATGTGTAATTTGTAACATTGAAGACTGTGAAAGTCAGACAGCAATAAATTAAGCTTACATTCAACAAACCACACAGGCTGCCCCAATTTTCTCTACACCAATAAAAAACTAGACATTCTTATGCAATAATACCGATATAAAAAAGCTTCTGGGCGGTTTCATTGGGGTCCATCTTGCATTCTTTCAGAACGGCGAGGATATCTTCGTCGGAGTGGTCGCCGGCGATCTCTTTAATGTCTTGGATCGTCTTCCGGAGGGTGGCCGGAATTGTAACCCTAGCTCCACCGCTCATGATCGTTTACAATTGTTAATTTTTCCCAACCCTGGGAAAAAAAATATGGGTACATGTAAAACAATGGAGTGCGTTATTAGAGGCTCAAATTATATCGTACATCCGGTTGTACCTAATTGTAGGTACAACCGGCTAATTGAAGAAGGAATGAGATGAAACGGAAGCTGCCGAAATTACTGCGTCTCCTCTATTTGTCGATCGGGTCGGGCCACCGGAGAAGAAAGACGGAAGGTGGCGGCAGTGATGACGAGGAGCAGCGAAGACGGAAGACGATGGAGTAGCGAAGATGACA
>OOIL02006555.1:3532733-3550398 GCA_900332095.2 Cuscuta campestris
CGCAAATTATATCGTACATCCGGTTGTACCTAATTGTAGGTACAACCGGCTAATTGAAGAAGGAATGAGATGAAACGGAAGCTGCCGAAATTACTGCGTCTCCTCTATTTGTCGATCGGGTCGGGCCACCGGAGAAGAAAGACGGAAGGTGGCGGCAGTGATGACGAGGAGCAGCGAAGACGGAAGACGATGGAGTAGCGAAGATGACAACCAGGGATGGTGGCGAAAATCTGGAGAAAACGATGGAGAAGGAAGGTGGCGGCGGCGTTAAAGCGGGTCGGGTCGCGAAAGAAAGCCGCGGTGCTGTAGATGGAGGAGATGTGAAACCCTAGTTGAAGAGAAAAAGGTTATTCATGATATGTGTTTTATTTTATTTTAGAATGAACATTAAGTTATTTGAGAATGAGTACTATTTTTATTCAGAATGAACACTACGTTATTTGTGAATAAATATTATAACTGTATTGAATAAATGTGTGAATATGAACACTACATTATTTTAGAATGAGTACTACGTTATTTTAAAATGAGTACCACATTTTCAAAATGAATAATTATGTTTGTGTGAGAATGAATACTTCTTTACTTCACAATGAGTACTACCCGGATGTACCTACTTCTACGTACATCCGGATGTACCATATACCTTCTCTATTAGAGGAGGAAAGAAATCAAACTGTACCGAATCCAAATCTTCAATGGATGCATGGGTATTGGGAAGTAAATATGTGCTGAGGACTGAGAAAACTGCGGAGTATAATCACAAAAAAAATGACCTCGTCCTGCCTGGACAGCAATATTGACATGTGGGTTTAAAAAGTAAAGCAGGGTTAAGAGTCTTAACCCCACATAAGTGTGCCATGAGTACCCTCATGCTTTGCACTAAAGATAATCATCTATGCCGCACCGTATATACGATTATCGTATGTGTCTTTGTAAAGTACGGAGTATATGAGAACACCCATGGTGGGTCAGTAACCCGGTAAAAAGATAATGTAATACGGAGTATAATTAATACTAGCATCAACCTCGTTCTTCGCACAGGCTTACATATATTCTACTCGGAGTAAGTTTTAACATATAAAAAAATAAAATAGTAACGTCATTTATAAAATTATGGCAAAAATGTTAGCCAACCAGTTGAAGAAGGTTCTCCCACATGTTATTTCAGAATCTCAGTCTGCTTTTATTTCAGGGCGGCTTATTTCTGACAACATTCTCCTGGCAGCAGAGGTCGGGCACTTCCTACGTCGTAAACAATCGGGTAAAACCGGGTGGGTCGGACTGAAGCTGGATATGTCCAAAGCTTATGATCGTATGGAATGGAGTTTTCTTCACCATATGATGTCTATACTTGGCTTCACAGAACGGTGGATTGAATTGATTATGCTCTGTGTGACAATTGTCAGATATCGTGTTCGGGTTAATGGCTCTCTTGGAGACATTATTAAGCCCACTCGAGGACTCCGACAGGGAGATCCACTCAGCCCTTATCTCTTTATTATTTGCGCACAGGGCCTCTCATTATTGTTGCAGGATGCTGAACAACGGAGATGCCTTCATGGCATCCGTGTCGCCCGGGGGGCTCCCCCGATTTCTCACTTGTTATTTGCAGATGATAGTCTGCTTTTTTTTCAAAGCCACAATAGAGGAAGCCACAGAAGTGAAAAGGTGTCTCATGGTGTACGAGAGACTATCTGGTCAGACCATCAATTTCAATAAATCAAATATTTATTTTAGCTCAAACACTTCATGGTGGATGCGGACGTGGTTGAGTAATTTCTTTGGAGTGGTTCCTGCGGATGATTTTGGAAAATACATTGGCCTACCTTCCTTCCTTGGTAAGAATAAAACAGCTGTTTTTTCTTATATTATTGATAAAATTGATCAGCGTATTGGTGGATGGAGTAAGAAACTACTTTCAAAAGCAGGAAAGGAAGTGCTTCTTAAAACTGTTGCTCAGGCCATGCCTCAGTTCGCAATGAGCGTGTTTTTACTTCCTAAATCAATCTGCCAACGGATAGAGAGACTGATGAATTCTTTCTGGTGGAGGAGCGACAAATCTCATGGACGTGGCATTCACTGGATGTCATGGCATAGGCTCTCAGTCCCTAAAAAATTTGGGGGTCTTGGATTCAAACAGATTCATGGTTTCAACATTGCTATGCTTGGTAAACAAGGTTGGAGATTCATCTCAAATCCGGAGACTTTGGTGTCGAAGGTCTTTAAGGCCAGGTACTTCCCAACTTGCTCTTTTTTAGATGCTACATTGGGCAGCACACCTAGTTATTGTTGGCGTAGCATTCTAGCAGCCCAAGGCTTGCTTAAAAGAGGTGTGCGCCGGCAGGTAGGTAATGGGGAGAACACTATGGCTTGGGGAACCCCTTGGCTTTTGAATGAAGCTAACCCTTACTTGCTTTCTGCCCCACCGGGGATGGGTGACAACCCGCGTGTCGCGGATTGGATTGACCGTAATTTACACTCTTGGAATATTCCTCTTCTTAATTCTCTGCTCTGTCCCAGGGATGTTCATGAGATCCAAAAGCTACCGTTCAATATTTACCTACAGGATACTTGGTACTGGAAGGGTGATGTTCGGGGTCAGTACACTGTTAAAGATGGTTATCGGAAATTCATGGGGGAAGCCTTGCCAGATTCGTCCTTTTCTTGTTGGGGAAGACTATGGAAAATTCCAGTTGCACCAAAAGTACGTGTTTGTCTCTGGCGAGCAGTTCGTGGGATTCTCCCAACATTGTGCACTCTTATCTCTAAAGGATTGGAGCTGGAATCTCATTGTCCTGTGTGTGGTTCTACGGGGGAGACAACTGAACATATTTTTCTCACATGTCCTCTTGCTAATTCTGTTTGGAATCTTCTGGCATTGGGGGGAATCGGTCGTCGGCCTCTGAATTTCCATCTTGGCTCCAGCAGGTTATGATTACGAGTTCAACAGTTGACCTTCAGCGGATTGCTTGGACGATATGGGTTTTGTGGAAGAACCGAAATGATGCCCTATGGAATTGTGTTGTGGCCATGCCCTTAACCTTGAAGCACCAGATTATTCACTTGCATAGCACTTATGGCTCCAACGGCAGGGGTCTTACTATAGCCCGTGGGAGGTTACAAACGGTGGAGAGGCTTTCCAACTTTTGGAGGTGCTCAGTGGATGCTTCTCTGTTTCCCGGTACGAAGCTAACTGGTTTTGGGTGTATTCTCTTTGCACCTGATGGCGCTTTCAAGGCAGCAGTTAATGGTTTCACCCAAAGTGATTTTGACCCTTTTATGGCTGAAGTAGTGGCCTGTAAAGAGGCCCTTTCATGGCTAAAAAATAGGGGCATTGATATGGTGATACTATCCTTTGACAATCTTCAACTGGTTCAAATTTTACAGCAAGGGAATGCCTCCTCTTTTTTGTCTTACGTGGGTTCACTGTTGAATTCTTGTTTTGCTCTTATTTCTTCATTTAGACACATTGATTTTCTTTTTGTGCCCAGATCTGAGAATGTTTTGGCTCATTTACTGGCTAGACAGGTTGAGAGTTGTGTTGATACGTGGGAGTTTAACCCACCAAACTTTCTTGGTCCTTTTTTGAATGTTTAATGAATTGCTTTTGTTTCAAAAAAAAAAGTAATCATTTCAAATTATTTAATAATGATATATATATATATATATATATATATATATATATATATATTGGTGGGGTGAGAGTTAATAATGATATATATGTGTGTGTGTGTGTTTGATTTATATTATCTAACTATAAGATACTTTGTATCTCTTTTGAGAGAAAAGTTTTAATTTTAATATAATATTGATGTACATGCATTAAAATTTATATAAATCTTTATTTTAAGATGTAATAAAAAGAAAAATGATGAATAGTTTATTAAAAATCACAACACTCTTTATTCTTTAAAGGATTTTTAATATTTATAAAATCTTTTTTTAGATAAAAACTAATTATGTATAAAATATATTTTTAAATGGTATAACACATAAACTCTAAAATGAATACAAATATTGAATAAAATATATTAAGATTATTTAATCTATATAATCCGTCCGTTTCAAAAAGATTATCATATATAGTTTGATTTTTTTAGTAAAATTATGTAACACTTTGATTACAAATTAAATATAATTTTCAATAATTAAATGCATGTCACAAAAATTTGATATATGAAAACAATATTTTAAATGGACACATTTTTTTCAAAATTTATAATATAACTAAGTATAATATACTTTTTACACACTTTGTGATCAGAGTATAGAGCAATTTTACCAAAAATATCAAATTGTGATAACTTTTTGGGAGGAAGAGGTAACATATTTCGAAAGGGTTGTAAAATGAAACAATAATGAGATTTGATTTAATTTGTGAAAAGTAAAATAAAAATGCCAAAGAAATCAACCAAGTAATGAAAATTGCATAAGTGGTATATGACCTATATGTCATGTGTTATCCTTCAACAGAAACAAAATTATTTAATTTAATTTGTTGAAATAATATATTAGAAATTAAATAATGTTACATATAAAATATTTTGAAATAAAGTATATAATTATGGCTGATATCAATTCTCTTTCCTTTACACAAACAACACCCACTAACATTTCAATTTATTAAAAATTGTGCAAAGTAAAGCTCATAAGAAAATTCTACGACGGAGGGAGTATATGACATGCAGCATGTATCATGTTTCAACTCTAACTTTGCTTTGTTTAGTTTATCAAAAAAATATACATTGTATACTAAAATATACTTCTAATATACTTCTTAGTATGTAATATGATAAAAATTTTGAAATAAATCTTGCATTTAATAAATATTTATATGTGATAAAAAAATTATAATACCATTTTGAAAATTGTTTGAGTTGATAAAAAATTAAAATAAAAATGTCAAATAGATCAATTAAGTATTGACACATCATTAGAGAATGTATATCTATCATGTGCCAAATGTAATTCTTTAATTAAACTTTCATTTGTTTAGTTAGCTGAATGAATATATACTCAAGATGCATGTGTGAAAAAAATTATATATAATATTTCTTTTGAGATGATGGATAATTTTAAAATTATAAGCAATAGTTTTTTAATATATAAATATTATATATTTTTTTAAAAATATAAAATAGTCGTGCATATTTAAAAAATATGTTAAAACAATGATAAATATTTCTAAATTAGTTAGATAGTGAAAACTTTATAAAAGAATAGTTATTTATTGTTGGAAAGTGAAAATTTTATAAAAGAATTAATATTGGTACATTTGGCAGACACATATTAGGAGTATGCATGCTTAGGTGCCACGTGAATTAATATTGGCCACCTCACAAGACACGTGTCAACACTACAACTCTTGAATTCTCTTTTACATATACATATACAATGAAAAATATTTCTAAAATAGTTAGATAGTGAAAACTTTATAAAAAGTTTATAAAAGAATGGTTATTTATTGTTGGAAAGTGAAAAATTTATAAAAGAATTAATATTGGTACATTTGGCAGACACATATTAGGAGTATGCATGCTTAGCTGCCACGTGAATTAATATTGGCCACCTCACAGGACACGTGTCAACACTACAACTCTTGAATTCTCTTTTACATATACAATAGTATCAACCCCGTGCTTCGCACGGCCTCACATATACTCTAAATTTTGACATCTAAAAAATAAAATATCATTTAATTTGAATTCTTAAGTAATGATATATGATGTGTTTGATAAATAATTTCTAGCTATAACATATCTCCTTTGAGAAAAATGTTTTAGTTTTAATATTGATGTACATGTATTAAAATTTATATAAATCTTTATTTTGGGATGTAATAAAAGGGAAAAGAATGAATAGTTTATTAAAAGCCACATCAAGCTTTCTCTTTTAAAAGATTAATAAAGTTTATAAAATCCTTTTTAGATTTATAACTAACTATGTGTAGTGGCGAGACTTTTTTATTCCGTAAATAATACTTGAATAATGTCTAGTAGCGAGAACAATGTCTAGTGATGGTGGACATTTAGTTTGAATAATGTCCAGTGACGGTTGACATTTACTTGAACAATGACCAGTGGTACTACATTGGAAAATAAAAATATAGCGTACTACATTGGAAAGTCACTATATTTTAATACTATTTAGATAAATTCTCCTAAAATAAATAATGTAATAAGACAAAAATTTGAAATATGTTATGAAGTTAACAAAGATGTATGTGTGATTACATATAATAGTTTCTTTTGAGATCGTGGATAATTTTAAAAATTATAAGATACATTGTTTTTTTAATTAATAAATTTTATAATTCTTTTTGTATTATAAAATAGTCACGTATATTTAAAAATATGTTAAAAAACAAAAAACATTTCTTAAATAGCTAGAAAGTAAAAATTTATAAAAAGAAGAATAAAAATAAAGGTTTTTATTGTTGGAAAGTGAAGGATTTATAAAATATAATAAATATAATGATTTAATACAAAATTGAATATGTATATGTGGAGTGACATGTGTTTTGTAATTTACACGTGGCATGACACATGTCAATAATATGCACGTGTCATCACCACAACTAAGTAACTATATATATATATATATATATATATATATATATATATATATATATATATGATATAGGATAGGATAGAATTCTCATATCATTTTGTCCTATGGTCCGGAACTTTTTACATTAAACACCAATACCATTTTATGACGTTGGTTCATGAGAAACATCTACGGTATTCTGTATAGGCACAGAATTAATTCATACCCTTGACCCATATGCCCGCCTTGCACCCCTTCTCAGTGGTCCTTCACCCCCCCCCCTCAATTTCATCGATTAACAATTGTTTCGGGCAGAGAAATTGCCAATGAGAATCATTTTCAAGTCAAATAACTGTGTATCATAGGTGCCAATATGACATTGAATGTCAACGTCAAAGAGTTCTTTTTTTCCTATTGATTTAAATATTTTTTGGATTACCTATTATGCTCTGTTTATTTTGACATTAGAGAATAGTGCCATATTATGACACTACCCCAATTTAGGCCTCCTACTTTCATCCGATTGAAAAATAGTAGTTCATGCACCCTTTAAACTTCTTGCATGCATTTTGTTCATCGATTGGCAACGGTAATTTATTCTTGCACATGGCCTAAGAGATTTAGAATTCGTCGATTGGCTTGCCCTCTTTCATTTTTCTTTCAGTTTCTCACAAAACAATGAAGTACTAGAAGTTATTTTATTTCATATCTCTCCAAACACTTTTTACTCAGATTTTAAAACACATATTTTTTTTTCCAGATTTCAAAACTCATATATTATTATATCTCCAAAGCTCACTAAACGATCCCAAAAGAAAATTAAAAAAAATTAAAATTAAAATTAATTTAAATAAAAAAACAAAAAAAAAAGAAAATAGAGGAGTATTTATAGGTAAAAAATAACCTTCACCCCTTCCAAACAGCTACATTGCTGTTGGAGACGCTCTCCAGGGCCCACCAAAAAACAAAAGGAAAAAAATCAAATTGAACCAGAACTTGTATCGGAAACGCCGGTTTCGATCACAAAATCTATACCTGTAATCAAACCCGTGAACACCGGTTTCGTGTCCGATCCTCCGTACCGTGTATCCATCTCCGCCACCGGTCTGGTGACGGAATTTCCTATTCCGGCGCCGGCACCACTTTCGTACCGGGACTATGTCCAACCGAGTGTTTTTAAACTCATTTTTGAGTTTGAAAAAAAAAAAGATGAGCTCCTTCAAAAAAAAAAAGAGGAGGAGCCCAAGACCGTTGACCTGACATAGCAAAAAGTTTTATTACTCGTAATATCCATAGTTTAGAAATCCTAAACCCTACGGCGGCAGCCCCAATTCCGAAACCTTTTATTTCGACCTCTGCGAGACCATCTACGAGACCATCTTCCGAAACCTTTTATTTCTACAGCTGAGACCCAATGTCCTCCTCTTCTTCCGAGTCGGAAACGGAGACCGCGCCAACGAACCTCGCCAAATGTTCAGTGTGGGATTTGCCGGACGTGCCACAGGGGCAGTTACCTTCTCATATTGAGCTCCAGAGGACTCGTGTTCTCTGCACTTATATAGCTCCCACTAATGTATGAATGATCTTTTGGTAGTTTTTTTCTTCTTTAAAGTTTGATGTTAACTGCTAAGGTTTTTGGTATTTCCCCCACCAATAACTAAGATTGCTCGGGGTTGGATAATCTATCAAATGCTGATGAAGTGTGGAGGATATAGGTTGTTTAAGAAGAGAGAGTCGTTGGCTCCTTATAGTCACTTATGAATTTTCATTTTATATCGTGACAACTCTTGTTCCCCCACCCCCTAAAGTGGTAAAGAAGGGTCTAATCTTCTTTCTATCTGACAGGAAGGAAGGGATGGTTTATGCATCTATCCCACTAATCTATCTAGGAGTTTATGCATCATGTGTTTTGAACTTTAGTTGAATTCAAATTGCAGACGGAGAAAATCAAGTATGGGGGTGCCTTTGCATCAATGGGTGTTGATAACAGCGTGCCATCGGAAAAGTTTCAGAACAATTTTAGAGTTGAAATTATGAGTCTCGATGAAGATACGATGGAGTTTGACATGGTTGGCATTGATGCAGCCATTGCCAATGCATTCCGTAGAATACTCATTGCCGAGGTCAGCTTTGAACATTTATTTGTTCTAAAAAAGTGTTGGATTTGCGAAACTTTTTATTTATATTTCCTATTGCACTATACTGAACAAAGTATCAATTTTCTTGGCATCCTATTTTTTTGTTGCTATTATTGGTTTGCGTTTTCTTCTATCATCTCTGAGGGAGCCAAAGATTCACTATTTTTTGGCTTTGGGGTATATGATGGAATAAAGCAAAATGACTCTTCAAACTGCCCGAGCTTCTTTTTCAATAGTGTAGCAGCTAGTCAGTGCAACTTTCGACTCTCATCATGGGTCATCTGGAAGCAGCTGCTCTATGTTTTAAACAAAGGGCCACACTGCATACATCCAACCCCCCTTACCCTGCAATTAGCGGGAGCCTTTGAGGCACTGGGGTAATGTTGTTGTTATTGTATTATTAGTTTTGTTTGAAAACAAGATTAAGGGTCAATTGGTTCACTTTCTCTTTTATAATCCCAACTTCGTATAAGGTCATGATTTACACAATCGCATACTCTCAGTAGTTCACTACCACTAAAACGTGTCCACGTTTTCTATTTGTTTGTCTCAAAATAAGATTCCACTGCTTTCAAGTGCAGAATTATGTGTTTCCTTTTTATCCTTTACATAAATGTTAACTACACAATATCAAATTTCTTAATAACTGTGTCAGTTTCCCTTTTTTAGGGACAAAGGAAGTACTATGTAGATAAGAATGCCATTTATCTAATGTTTGGTTGGCTTTAAAATTCTTGAATTGAACTAGCTAATTTCGTTGGATTAAGTCTTTTAGTGTGATTTGACTTAAGTACTCCAACAGAATCCTTTCATTGCATGCTTTGTTTGACGTGGGTGGTAGTAGATAGTGAACAACAAAGTGTATTCCCACAAGTGAGGTTTGAATGATAGTAGGTATTAGAGAAAAAAATACACTAGCAATGTGTTCTGAGGCAGATGGAGACTAAAATTGTGGGACACGAAAGACTAAGATTGTGAGGAATATAAGTATTCACCAAGATAAACAAAACCATCAAACAACGATGATATTAAAATGGAATGATCACACATTTAGATATCATTCTGTGTTGCTTGTTTTGCATTAAATGTCTAAAAACAACCTATGAAAGTTACCAAAAGGGAAACTACGTAAAAAAGCATGAGACCAGGACAACTTTGCCGAGAAAGGCACACATGTCAATGAACCCTGGGAATCCGGGATGGTGGCGTATGGGCCCCACATGCTGAACATAAAACAAAGATGGAGATGCTTCAAGAGTCACACAAAGACAAGACCAAGATGGTTATTGTCGGTTGAATTTCTATAACACTCACTTAACTGTGGCAGTAAAACCATTTCATTGTGATATAGAGGACCAATGGGTTGACATTGAGTTTCATGGTATGTGGTGGCTTGTACCAGTGAGCTCCCAAAATTCTCGATGCTTGAAGTTGAATATCAGACTTGAAAAAATTTCACCCCCTTTAATTACTCCCTCCGTCCAGATCTAGGTGTCCATTTTTCAAAATAGCTCCAATTATAGGAATGATGTCTTTGCAAAGACTTGGTGAAGAAATATTGACTTGACCACCAGATTACATGAATTGTGCGATTATTTTTGTAGATAGAACTTTATTATTAGAAATGACGATTAACCTCAATATGGAAAGCTCCATGATTATAACAAATTAATTTCATAGAATTTACTATGCACTATCTTAATTTCTTACTTTTAGGAGTAATAAGCTCACACGCTATGAAACTAATGAGAGCCATAACTCTAAAATTTGCAGCCATGCTTCATTTTGAAATAACACTTTGCTTTTACTTTTCCTAGAAATAGATTTCCTCCAATGAAGACACATAATCTATAAGTTGACCCCTTGTCACCAGGAGACCCTTCCCAATATGCACCAACAACTTAGCAAGTAAGGTCCCACACTTGAGGGCTAAGAACTGAGAAGGTGGGTGTACGCATGCCTTACCCATATCTAAAGTGGTAAAGAAATTGAGTCCTAAAGACCCTCTGGGTGTGACCTAAGTTCTCATATAATAGTTCTTTCTTGGAGATCCCTTAATGTATTTTAAAATGCAAATGTTTGCATTCTAATGACTTCACTAGGAAAAATAAGAAAATAACTTATGGTTTCGGTTTAACAAGTTAATTTGATTTTCACAAATCTTTTACTATGATTTGATCCAAGTGTCATATGTCTCACTTGAGTGGCCTCATTTAAATCATGGATTTTTTCATGGTATTATAGATGATTTTGGCCCATTTTGTTTATCCTGTTGTTCATCTCTAAGTCCATTCCAAGATGCATGAGTCTTTACTCTTTAGCCGAGTAATCCATCTAAAAATTGACCTCAATGTAATTTGGGCCTAGTTGTTCGTCTAGAAATCTAGTCCCAACGTCATGTGTTCCTTAAGATGTCCTTTAAATGCTGATGATGCATTTTGAGCGGTGGGGAGTCTTCCACCAAAATTTAAACAGATAATGATGTATCGATTAGATCTTAGGTTGAACAAGTTAACCAATTGGATGCAACTTATGACACTGGTGAGTTATCGTAACCCAATTCTAAGTTCTACTAAAATCTAAGACTGAATTTAGCAAATCAAGTAGTATAAAAATTAACTTTGTAACTTATTATGTGTCATCGTTAAATTACTTCTGGATTCTTGATATAGTTTACTCCTTTCGTTCCTCTACTATTGGTCTATTGTCCACTTTGGCTGGGTACTTGTTTAAAAAGCTTTGGAATAGAGAAAAAAATGTGAACCAGTGTCTTTCCCTTACAGGAAATGAGTGATAATACATAACAAACAAAAAAGAAAGTTGAAATGTTATTTGGCCACACAGGACTAAAAATGGAAAACAATTGTGGTTTTTTAAAGTAAATTACTCGTTATATTGTACTCATTCCATCCTGGAATAAGGTGCCAGTTGGACCCAACATGCTTGTCTCAAAAATTCTACTCGCATGGTTGAGATTTGTTTGGAGGAGAAAGAAATACTAATTTGAATTGCATAAGGAAATGTGAACCACTAAACCTTATCTTGGGATGAATAAACAAGGAAAACAACCTGTTTTTTAAATTTTATCTCTACAAGTTTTTCCACACACAAGCTAAAGCTAAGTGCTAAACACATTCCACACGATGTAACATTCACTAAGTAATTTGATATCCCTAGAACCAAACACCCCCTTAACACATTTTCTGGCTTACGGAAAGTTTTTCTTTTTAGTATTTATATTTTGAAAAAACCCAGAGTTTTATATCTGGTTCCAGCCTTCCAGGTTTATTATGTGTATACACTACTACAAGAAAAAAATCAAAACAAGTAGGATATGAGTTATGAAACATCAATCCCACACAAAAGTGTTAGTATATGTGTTGAGAATAGAAAAATACAATTTATCAACAAGTAGTTCTTCAAAGCGATTTTTGCTACTGAAGAAACAATGATCTAAGCTATGGGAATTGCTAGGAATTTCATTAACTGATGTTAAAGAAATGATGTTTTTTTTGAAAAGGCATGAGGTATTAAAGCATATGGGTTTCTATATATGAATTCCTTTCTACCTAGAAAATGTACTTTTGTGAACTCTTATGTTGAGAACAAAGTATACCCGAGAAAGATAAGCAAAATGAATTTTCAGTGGTTTGGGAACCAAGAAAGTGACTTCTGGAAAATGAATCCTGGAAAATGAGTTATTTTCCTGCAATCATTTTACTTTTTTAGTGTTTGGCCAGAAATTTGAAAATTGTACGTTTCTCTTTGGTTTATTTTTTTTGAAAAAGAATATCCAAAACAAGAACAAGAAGATGATTGTTCCGGCAATGGGCTTAGATTCTGTAATGACAATATCAATTAGTTAGGAGACAACCGGTGAACGGTCGGGCAAGAAAAGAAAATTACAGATTACTTTATTAATTAAGCAAAAAATTTAGAATATGCATACACCAGTATACTCTGTATGATAAATAATGAAGATAGAGCTGATGGACGATAATAGTGCCCTGGATGACGGAGGAACGCTATGCCAGGGAAGATGCAAACAACTAAGAAGAAAGGGCGGCGGGCGAGTGAGGGAGAAAGAGGTAGCGCTGCTTAAGAAGGAAGTTACAAAGGAAGGAGAAAATGACTTCTGGATTTCAATCTCGGAAGTCAATTTCCAGATTTTAGGAGTCTTTTTCCATTGACCACAACCCTAATTTCCTTTGACCCCCATTTTCATAATTTACCAAACATTGGAAAATGAGGAAAATGACTTCCATAAATTATTTTCCTCCTTTGCAAACGGACCCTAGGGGAATTAGGCTCGTAGAGATGGCATGTCATTTTGTTTGAAGCAATTGTAAAGGGAAGAAAATTAGATGTAAAGGTAATAACTCTACCGTAAGTCTTGCCCCACTTACAGCAGCAACAACAACCCCGTATAATCCCACGGATGTAGGGTCTGGGGAGGGTGGCTGCCTTGCCCCACTTGTCATCTAGAAAAAATACAATGCTATTTTGAAGTCAACACTTCTGTGTGTAGAGAGGCTTTTACATATTTTGTGGTTCAAAGTGGAGCACATGAAACTCTTCCATCTTTAGTGAGCTTTTGAGTGTTATGCACGAATGACTAGCTCGTGTAGCTTTTTCAGAAATCTCTTTGATGCACCTGTTTTGTGAATATATATATTTTCCTATAAACCAAAATTTGCATATCTAGAAAAAAGAAGCTAGGAGTTAATTGGTTGCTAAATCTATTAAACACCACTCAATACAAGTTGATTTTCTTTTGCAATGTCAGCGTAGAGCAATGGTTTAAGAACAACTAGTTCTTTTTTTTTTTTCATTTTTGTTTCCCTTTATTGTATAAGATTCATCAAAGTTTGTGAAAGATTCACAAAAGGATGTGAGGTGTGCTTGTATCTATCAGTTTGTTTGCTCACTTTGGTTGTGCATAGGTGTAGATGTGGTCTTTGCATACTAAAATTTTGTACATCTGGTTGATTTAATGCAGGTTCCAACTATGGCTATTGAGAAGGTTTTAATTGCAAACAATACATCTATAGTCCAAGATGAGGTGCTTTCACATAGACTTGGTCTCATCCCTCTTAAAGTTGATCCCAGGCTATTTGAGTATATGTCAGGTTGCTTTCTAATCATACTCTCCTTGTACCTTGTTTCTCTTTTTTATCTAACTTTTTATTTTTTGTTCCCTTGACTATTATTTTCTCTTTGTCTATTTGTTCATTTTCCCTATGTTGTACCGTGCATGTTTTGTTTCCTATTTTCAATGCTTTATCATGAGCAAGGTGTATGTGTGTATATATCTATACCATCATCTAAATATACAAGGGTTCACAGGTGTTTCTCCAATATATTCACTTTGGAAACTAATAACAGAATGATGTCCTTCCAAGTTCACCCATTCTTTTGGCCGTGTCCTTTAAAATACCCTTAATTTTAATTTTTTTTAGATACAATTTTACACTTTAAGAAGTTGGGGCAGATTGAGCGTCAACAAAATTTTAGGTGATCTCGGTACATTAAGAGGTACCGAGGTCAATTCGTAGCATGAGTGGGGGGGGGGGTGTGGGACTCGACGAGATCCCTGTGGCATTATGGAAGATTGTCGGCACAGATGGGTTGGTGTGGATTACCAAGTTGTTTAATATCATTTTAGGACAAATTAAGATGCCTGGTGAGTGGTGATCTCATTGTATGTATAAGGGTAGATCTGATATCCAGAGTAGTGATGATCATAGAGATATTAAATTTTTCAGTCACACCATGAAGGTAAGGGAACAAAATATTCAGACTTCATTGAGAAAAGAAGTGAGCATTTTTTGAGAATCAATTTACTTTCATGCTTGGCCAGTCACAACTATTGACGCCATTCATTTCTTGTTGAGACATGGAATAATATAGGGACAAGAAGAGAGACCTACACATGGTGTTTATTGACATAGAGAGGGTGTATGATAGAAATCTTAGGGAGATCTTATGAGAGTAAAGATTACAAAGGGTTGCTGGCTGCTTACATTCATGCTGTTAAGGACATGCATGATGGAGTGAGGATCAGGGTGAGGTTGCTAGGAGGTGACCCTCACCACACCTTGTGGAGATGCCAGATGGGGGCATGCGGTTAGATCAGGGGTCTGCCCTTAGTTCGTTCCTTTTTGCTTTGATGATAAATGTTTTGACGTGTTAATATTCAAGGGGAGGTACCTTGGTGCACATTGTTTCCCGATAACATCATTCTGATTGATGTGACACAAGTTGGACTCAATGATAGGTTGGAAGTGTGGAGACAGACCTAAGTGTGGAATGTTGCTTTAGTGGTTAGGCAAGTGAGTCATAAGTGTAAGTGAGGATGTATTCACATCCATTGCTTAGAAGGTTCTTAGAAGGGACAAGTTTTGGTACCTTAAATCTATCATTCATGCTGATGGGGAGGTAGATGGGGGTATTGTCCATCGGATTGGTGCCGTTTGGGCAAATTGGAAGCTTGCTTAAGGTGTCATACTCCTGCCCCCATCTCCTTCTTTCGCTTCTTCTTTTCTTCTTCCGATAACCCCCAAGGTGGTGTGAAGAGTAGTGGTGAACGGAGGGATGAACCTCTCAGATATGAAAAGCCTTTCAAATCTTAGCAGCGTGGTGGAGCTTTCAGATCTGCTGCGGAGCTTTCCGATTTGCAACAGAGCTTCTAGATCAGTTTTTAATTTCTTCACCCCCTTTTCTCTATCCTCATCTTTTCAACGATTTCTTTGAGGCGTAATCTTAAATTTGACATTCCAAAGTTTTTTGAGATTTACTTTTGATTGTGTTACATTGGGTGTAAGAAGGAGGGCTGGGGCAGGTGGGTTTGAGGTGATGGGTGCAGGTAATAGGAGGGCAGGTCGGCAGGAGCTAAGGGGGAAATAGAGGGAAAAATTGGAAAGTCAGAGTAATTTTTACTTTACATTAAAATCCGTGCCAAGTCAAAACGAGAAGTTTCAAAGTAATTATTATTTTTATAAAATTCAATTACGCCACATAATTTTTATAGAGTTAATGGTGATAAAAATAATAGTTCATAGAGCTAATAATATATTTTAATTAGAAATAAAAACAATCATTTTTATTATAAATTTGCAGACAACCAATGTGACAAGGGCCAAATCATAACAGTTGGAGGTTTGTAAATGTACTAAAAATACAGTGTTTATAAAGAAGTTTCAAAATATTCTATATCAGTAGACAACTTGATCGAAATGCATAGTTAATTTTCATAAATGCTTTTTTGTCATTAAAATGCATGGTTAATATTCATAAAAACATATTTTTATTATAAACTAATTGTATTATTTGATTGGCACACATGCAACACACATACTCCTCCTAGTGTGTGTATATATGTATTGTGTGTGTGTACATATGTGTGTGTGTGTATGTATATCAGTATGTATATATAACTTTTACATGATATATGAATATATCATTAATTGCACATAAGACCAGTATATTGATGAATAATATACGTTGTTATGTTTGCAGAAAATGACACACCAAATGAGAAGAACACAATTGTTTTTAGTCTCCATGTTCGCTGTGAGAGGGCTAAAATGGGAAGAATTTCAGTAAAGTCAAGAGACCTGAAGTGGTTACCTGATGGCAGTGAGTTTGTACTGGCCACAGAAAAATCAGCTTCTAGTTCAACATCAAAGCCTAGAACGTATACTTCATTCAGCTGTAGTCAAAAGTCTCTACCAGAATTTTCTAACAATCCAATTGCCCCCACACATAATGATATTACGATTGCTAGGCTTGGGCCTGGGCAGGTAGCCACTTTTATTTGTTCCTCTTTTCGAGGGTACATTTTCATCTACTTCATGTATCTATTCACTTGTCTGTTGAAGGATAAAGACTGTAGACAAGCATTATGAATAAAAAATCCATACACTTGATTTATCCTATACATGCCTCTATGCTATCTCCACCATAAGGTCTAAGGTCTAATGCATAAATCCAAGTTTTCTACTGCATTTAAGGGCAATGTGCTGCTAAGAATAAAGCGAAATAAAAACTTTCTTTGTTTTGTAGGAAATTGAACTAGAAGCACATGCTGTAAAAGGCATTGGTAAGACACATGCAAAGTGGTCACCTGTAGCCACTGCTTGGTACAGGATGCTTCCTGAGGTGCGGGCAACTTGTTTCTTTTAGTGCTTAAAAAAACATATTATTTCTTTTTCCTCGTCTCATTGTCATGATGGGTTTAGTTGTAGCATAGTTTATCTTTGCTGATTGGTCATGACCTGTTTTGTGTTTAACTTTGACAAATCTTTATCCTACTTGAAAGATTGTATTGTTACGAGAAATTGAAGATAATGAAGCCGTAGAACTTGTGAAGAAATGCCCGGAAAAAGTATTTGACATAGAAGATATTGGAAAAGGTAAGATGGCCATGCTAAGGAGTTTTATTGATTCAAATACCAAATCAAAAGAAAAGTATCTGCATCGTTATAAATTTTCAATTAGGGCTCTGACCCACTTCAGTTATTGAGAGAGGATAGAATGCGTGTTTGTCTATCATTCATTATATACAGGTAAAAAGAGGGCAACTGTGGCAAGGCCAAGGGCTTGTACCCTTTGCAGGGAGTGCATTAGGGAGGAAGGATGGGAAAAGAATGTTGCTTTACGCCGTGTAAAAGATCACTTCATTTGTAAGTATTTTCATTTTTCTATGCATTTGTTGGTGCCATTTGAGCTAAAAGCCAATCTTTGACGATGTTTTACCTACAGTTAAATAATGTACTAGATTAAAATGACACGTTAAGCCTCCATTGCTTCTTACATTTTATGATTAAAATGCATCCAATCATATCAAGGGTCTAAGTGAAACAACCTCTGTTTTTTTTACATGGGCAAGGTTGTGTACATCTTGATTCTTGACCTCCCAAACCCCAACGGGCTTGGGATTAGATTTGCTTGTTGTTTGCATTTGTCGGTAACCC
>OOIL02006555.1:3550439-3580979 GCA_900332095.2 Cuscuta campestris
ACCCCCCCCCCCCCCCCCCCCCACACACACACAGGGAAGGAAGGCATGCTTTTATTTAAACCCCACATGTTGACAATTTATGTAGTTACAATTGAGTCGACCGGGGGACTGCCTCCTGAAGTGCTGTTCACCGAAGCAGTAAAGATTTTGGAAAATAAATGTGAGAGTGTGATAACAGTGCTTTCTTGATCCCATAATAACGAGACATCTTTTGATCTGTTCCGGGAGGGCTCTCGTCAATCAACCAATGCTTGGAATGGAAACCACATTTTTGGGGTTTCCCAATATCATTACCTTGTTGATGCTTAATGTATGCTAGATCAATAGTTTATTTATTTTATTGCAATTTTCCCCCCAAATGTATCTTAGATTTTAAATTAATTAAACATAAGCTCCTCTCAAAAGAGAGATTAAAGATTTCTTCAACGTATAATGTTTTGCTATATGTTTGTCATGTAAACCTGCAAAATTAGTGTCATAGAAACTTGCATTGTTTATCACTCTACATTAATTTACTAGTAATAACTCAACCATGATAAAGTACTCCCTATTGTTCTCAAGTAAAATTCTCACTTGTCTTTGTTTATTCGTCCCAAAACAATCTTTTCTCTTCTATTCTTTCCATAAGGATTTGAATATGTGGGTAATCATATTTTAACAGATTTTTCACCTCTGTTCTTTCCATTAAGGGAAATGAATGTGGGTAATCATATTTTTCTCTTTTAAATGAATTTTATTTACATATTTTTTTTATTTTCAACAACTTTCTATAAACTCCAAGTTCAATAGCATAATACATGAGCGGGAGTGGTAATCAACTTTTAAAAAGCTATTGTGCGCTGCGTTAAAAATTGCATTAAAACTTCAGAGATTAAATTCACTCTAAAATGTTCCAAAAGGCTTCTTTTCTTGAAAATTCATACTACGGAAGCCACTGTCTCCTTACGATGCTCAGTTCGTAAAATTAATAATTTTTACCTCTTCTAATCCTCTCGGTAAACCCCCTTGCCCAGGTTTGACCCTAACTCATCTAACACCTACGTCAATTGTACTTGCAAGTATAGTTAACTTTAAAGTTTAAAGTTTTGACTTCAAAGTCAACTAAAATTGTGGGGTGGTGGGGGGATGAGTTGGGGTCGGGATTGGATAAGGGGGAGGGGGTTAGGAGGGATAGGAATCATTAATTTTACACAGAGCATCGTATTTATATGAATCGGGACAGTGATTTCCGTGGCCACTGAACCGCGCCAGTAGCTCATATTTTTTCACATCTCTGTATGAATTTTAACCATATAATTCGTTTATTGACATTTTTGTTTTATAGAATTCAAGTCAAACAAAAAAGACGTTACTGTAGTTCTTTTAATAGATCCAATGTTATTTAATTTATTTGAAAACCAATATTTTCTAATTTAAGAAGTATGTCTATCTATTTAAATACTCCGTATGTTAAACCAAGAAGAATTTTGTTTTTTTGAACAAACAAGTATTTTGTTAAACAAACAAGTATTTTGTTTACCGTCATATGGAGCATTTGATTATTTTCACAAGTACATTCAATAAATTAAAAATGTGTATATTTGTTAAACTTCACTTTTTTTATAGGATGCTCATAGCACTTAATACTCTCTCTCCCAAGATATTGTTATTATTATTAATCTTATTATTATTATTATTATTATTATTATTATTATTATTATTATTATTATTATTATTATTCATAAAGTAAAATAATTTCTTTCCTCACATATTTTCGCCGTTCATTTTTCAAAATAGCGTAATCAAGTCATATCTTGTTATGTTACTTATGTAGTAGAACTTTAGATTTAATTTTTAATTATGTAGTCTGTATAATTTCTTTATTTTATTTTAAACTAATATTGAAGTAAATTAAATAAAAAAACCATTTCAATCATTGTCAATTTTAATGTCAAATTATATATATATATATATATATATATATATATATATATATATATATATATATATATATATATATATGGGGTGGTTCTCGTAAGAATGTACCTTGTGGAGAGAAATGATAAAAAAATCTAGCCTTTGGATCTTGTTGGAATGCATGAGTTCAATCCTTTATGTGTTGTTAAGTGTTGACTCAGAGGTTTTGATAATTGACAAACACAATTTATTCAAGTCAAGATCAAAGTGCTACAACGACAAACACGAAGACTTGAAGTGCCATTCCTTGAAATATTCAAGAAGGTGCACATGATTTTATTGGAGTCCGAGACGCGTTCGGAGCGCCTAACGAAGGACTCGGAGGAGTAGAAGATTTCCGAAGACTTTTTATTTATTTGAGTCGTAGGAATAATTGTAAGGATGACAAAAATATCTTCTCTCCAAAATTATTTTTATGAGAGTTAAAATAAAAATTATATTTATTTTTGGAGTCAGTTGAAAAATCTTTTTAACTGTTCAAAATAGTTTTATTGAGTCAGTTACAAAAGGTGTGCCAAACATTCATCAAATATTTATTTTGATATTAGAAAATATTTTTGGAAAGTAAAAATATTTTATTCAAATATTTTTCGTGTACATCGTTTGACACACAAAATAATTTTTGGACTGACTTTTACTCCCTTATTCAAATTCATTGAATAAGAGAGGAGGAGCGCTCTCTGATTCTCATTGTCTCAAACAACGAGTGTTATGCCAATTCGCAACTGGCTTGGGCCCTTTGTGTTTGCGCATTATTTACTTATTAATCGATTAATCGTCCAAAATTAATCGATTAATTGCTTAACGCTGGATTACTCTAGTCTGGAGTATTAATCGATTTTTTCCTTCCCTTTAATCGATTAGTTTGGACAGAGCCGACTAATCGATTTTATTATCTTTTCTAATCGATTTATTTCCCTCTGCGCAAAAGACCTTTTTTGCGCAGAATGCATTAATCGATTACTGACAATGCATTAATCGATTTTTATGTTGCATTTTTCATGACAGCTTCTTTTCTTGGACCAACGGATATATTTCTCCAACTCCTATTTAAACACCCTTCCTTGGTCATTTTTCATAACAAGAAACACTCCAATACTCCCCATTCTTGAGGTGTTAATCCTCCATCAATCTTTCCTCAAATTTATATCATTTTGAGAGAAAACAATTTGTTTTTACAAGAGGTTTCTTGTCATCCATTAGAGCTAAACTTTTTCTCATTCCTACTCTTTTGAGAGCTTTTGTTGAGAGGTTGAAGAAGAGTGTTCTTCTTGGTGTACAAGACTTATGTGACTTAAGTCTTGGGTGTAAAAATCTTGTAGAGGACATATCTACAAGCGGTTGTGTCGAGGCTTGTGGGATTCAAGTTCTCGAGTTGTAAACGGTTTGTTAAGCACCCGTAAGCTTAACGGAAGTAGTGGTAGCTTCGAGAGAGTCTCTCGGGGAACTGGACTAGCCACGAGGTGGTGAACCAGTATACATCGGTGTGTTCTTTGCCTTCTCTCTTTTATTTCCGCTGCACTTACGTTTATATTATTAATCCTGCGAAAATCGGTAAACATTATCAACAACTCTATTCACCNGTAGAGGACATATCTACAAGCGGTTGTGTCGAGGCTTGTGGGATTCAAGTTCTCGAGTTGTAAACGGTTTGTTAAGCACCCGTAAGCTTAACGGAAGTAGTGGTAGCTTCGAGAGAGTCTCTCGGGGAACTGGACTAGCCACGAGGTGGTGAACCAGTATACATCGGTGTGTTCTTTGCCTTCTCTCTTTTATTTCCGCTGCACTTACGTTTATATTATTAATCCTGCGAAAATCGGTAAACATTATCAACAACTCTATTCACCCCCCCCTCTAGAGTTGCTCGTCTTGTCTAACAGATCTGATGCATCGTGCAGCTCAGATTGCATCCTGCGCTCAGATTTTTAGATAGTGTATTTTCGAAGGATTTTGATGCATTTCTACGTGATGCATTTTCAAAACATTTTGGTGCACCTAATTTTGATGTAATCCTGACCCTTAGATCTCATAATCTAAAACACCAGATTCATTCTTATTTCTCTCCTAAGATCGCATTTTCACTAGAACCAAAATAATCTATATATATATATATATATGTGTGTGTGTGTGTGTGTGTGTGTATATATATATATATATATATATAATGTATTCAAATCTAATGTACTTTTCTTAAAACACACCAATATATGTAGGATATATACTTCTTACGTAGCACTTACCTCACATACTGCAGTTCTAGCATAAAGCAAGGCACCATACGATCATGAATGTACTACTCCTCAATCTTGCCCTTGTTGCAAACATGGCCAACTACATATGCACAAATGTAACAATTATTAGTGTATTGAAACGTAGATTTAAATTTGAACATGTCTTCAGCTCATTCTTATGTAAACATAACTTGTAAGAATATAATCTTGGCTCATTCTGGTGTCAACCTTATCAAATGGTAGTAAATCAAAGCGATGCATTGGGATCCTCGATGTTTCATCAGAAAGTTGTATAACGGTAGAATTTGCATACAGTTGAAGCTTCACTTTGTTGTCTCCCACAACACGATACTGGTTCTTGTTATCAACAACATCAAAATGCTTAATATAATATACACTGCCTTCGACAATCGAATTACGAAATAAATGTGCCCAGTTGCCTCATATGCTAGCATGAATATATGACCCCTGTGGAGTAAGAACTAAACATACCGGTAAAACAAATTTAGAAACAACCATAAGAAAAATACTAAAAATAGTACCTCCTCATCAATCAGCACTATATCAATACTAATTATATCTTTCTTGTTCTTGAAATGGTATGCATCCCACAATCAAGAAACTTGCGCCTTAATTGCACAATTGTTAGACTCACGTGTAAGTTTCTGAATAGCAATGTGAGCATCCATTTTCTTGCCTAGTAAATCAGATATGCGTGAAGATATGTTCAATGGGAAAATCACACTTGTGGCACTCAATGTTCTCACAGACTCAGTGTATGTTATTGCACACTAACACCCAATTCATGAGTTTATTTATACATGGGGAGAACATTGCCAGAACCCTAATCACCTAATCACCTAAGAGACACAAACGTACATAATTCGAATTCATTGCAAGTAAATGCATTAAGGCCCACTACATGATTTAAATTTACTTACGTTAAACGTAGGGTGAACCTATTCCAAGTAATCGGAAAGAAGACATCGGGAAAGACAGGGAGACCTGGCGCCCCCCTTACTGTGTTCGAAATTGAAGCGTAACCGACGAGTAATTCAATATTTATGCGTAACCGGTGAGTAATTGGAAAAGCTTAGCGTCATAGGGTAAGATGACAGCTCGATCTTTGTACCGGTTACCATTGATGCAGGGATTGCGAAGGACGAACAACATGCTTGGGGTCTATACACGTTGCCGTTTAATAATGTCATGTCATGTATGACACGTCTCAACAATACAACCAATAAACTCTCTTTCACATATATAGGATATGATAACCGTTGAAGTATGGGTGTCACGATGATGGTTTGTAATTTTAGAAGAACAACGAGTCGTCACCGATTTTACTGGTGTTTGAACTTTTGATCTCCCATTTGAAAATGCAACAATGGTGTCAATGGACCAAAAAGTTTGCTTTCTTTTTTAGGATATAATCATTTGATAAATATCCTTTTCTTTCACCTCTATGTATTCGTAACCCATCAATTTCATATTTTTTTAATAACCAGTTACATTTAATTTTAGGATGCTGCTATATGCAATTATCCACCTTCATTTTGTCTAAATATACTCTTTTATAGTAAAGGGACAATTTTGCCCTTAAAAGTTGACTTGCATCTAAATTTCATCTTTTATATTTTAAAATATAAAATTATCAAAATAACATTAATAGAGTTGATTTAACCAAAATGAAACACCCTTAATTCTATTCTATCTGAGAGTAAATTTGATTGGTTTAGACCAATTCAATCAATTTCATCTAAATTTTACTCAATTTCACATTTTCACCTTATTACATTCAATGTTACCTAATTTCAACTCCATTTAACTAAATTGTACTCCATCCATCTCAAAAAAATTACTCCGGCATCACAGTTTGACTTTTTTAGTTAAATTGTGGCTTACTTTGACCACAAACTAAATATAATTTTAAGAAAATAAATATTATAAAAATTTAATATTTCAAAACTAACTTTTGAAATAAACTTAATTTATCTAAATTTACATTAAATTAAATATATCTTTCCCATAATTTGTGATTAAAGTGTTGCACAGTTTAACCAAAAATTAAACTATAGTAATCTTTTTAGGAGAGAGAGTATGTAATTTCATAAAAATTCACTCAAATTTTAACAATTTGCTTTCAATCTCATTCAACTAGAACAATTCTTGGGCATAAAATTAGATGAATTTCAATAAATTTTATTTAACTTTAAATAATTTTCATCGATTCAATCCCATTTATGTCATTTAAAGTATATGAGCTTTTATCTTTGTATATACCTGATTTGATCTTATTTTCACTCAAGTTTCTTAAATTTAAGGAAAAGTTTATATGAATACTCTGAGAAATTGACAATTTCACATTGTTACTCAAAAATAATGTAAAAATAAGTGAATTCTGGGAACAATGAGGTGAATTATTGAATTTCAGAGTATTAATATAAAGTCGTCAATTTCTTGAAATATTCATGTAAATTTTTCTTAAAAATAATATATATCTAAAATATATTTGAAATAAAATACATCTAAACTAAAATATATCTAAAATCAAAGTATATCCGAACCAAAATGTATCTAGAATCAGACCAAACCGAAAAATTTATGAATCTAAATTAAATTCAAACAAAAATTAAAACAAACTGATTATAACATATACTTAAAAGATATCCAAACCTAATAAATTAAATTCAAACAGAAATTGATTCGATCCATCCAATTGCAAGGTCTAAGTAACATTCTATAATGATGATGATGATGATGATAATAACAAGGAAAAATTATCTAAAATAATCTTATCTTTTCGCACTCTTTCAAAAATAATCTCAATTTTTACTGTCACCGAAAATAATTTCATTTTTTCGCATATGTGCGAGTTTGGATTGTCGTTAAAAAACTAACGGCCACTTAACAGAATTTTTGAAAAATGCTTATTTTTCGCAAATAAATGAAAGGTGGAATTACCAAACATGGTAGAAATTTTTAGAACGAAGAGAGTAATAATTTATATCAATGTGTGTCATTTGAGTTCTAGTGCAAACCTTACAACTTGGTATGCATCAAGTGGTGTAGAAGTAGATTTTTTTAATAATAAGAATTAAACTATTTGTACACTAAAAATTATTTTCCACTTTGTACCCCAAATGCATGTACCAGTATTTTTTGCTAATGTAATACTTGTGTGTAGGGGTGAGCAATTTAACCGAACCAACCGATTAACCGATTCAATTTAACCGAACCGACCGCAATTTTGAATTCGGTTTCGGTTTTCGGTTTTAATATTTAAAATATTCGGTTAATTCGGGTTGTCGGTTTTGGTTTCGGTTCTGGGCCTTGTTAACCGAAACCGACCGAATAACCGAGCCCATATTATATTTATTAAATACATCTAAGCCCAACCCAAATATTTTCAGCTACAGCCCAGTCCATTACTCTAAAATTCCAAAGTGGGCAGGTCACTAGTCATTACCTCACCATCTCCGTCATTAGTCTCCCAACCCAAATATTTTACAGGGAAAGTTACAACCTCAAGACCTCGACTCCATCGTCTCCTACCTCAGGACCTCAAGACCTGGACTCCTTACATCGTCCGCGCCCGTCTCCTTCCTTAAAACCTCGACTCAATCATCGCCGGATCTACCTCACCTTCTCCGTCGGTTGTAAACTCCTGTGCCGATTGCCTGTTTTCGATTTTGTGTGGGTGTATGTGTCCACCAATATGTGGTCCGGGTTCTAATTGTTTTTCTTCTTTTCGTTGGGATAAGAATCATAAGATAATATGCTTCTATTCTTGCAGCATCCAGTATGCAGTAGGTTTTAGCCTTTTAGGGATGAAGCTTTTGGTTTTTTCAAACCGGCCGAACCCGATCGGTTTTCCTCGGTTCGGTTTGTTCGGTTTCAACACTAATTCGGTTCGGTTTCGGTCGGTTATTCTGAGTAATTTCTATTTTCGGTTAATTCGGTTTTGGGCCGAAACCGACCGAACCGAACCGATGCTCTCCCCTACTTGTGTGATGGTTTACACTGACACAAAATGTCAGTACAAATTTTTTTGACCTAACATTTTGTGTTAATGTGAAGAGTCATAACTTGGAGTAGACTTTTGAGCAGGGCCGGCCTTAAAAAATGAAAAAATAAAATTGGCCCGGTCCTAAATTTATATTTTGGGCCCTATTTATTTTTTTAGAATACTTCTCCTTTAAAATTATTAACAAGTTTAAAAATATAAGGGCCTAAAATTTTAGAGGTCTTGTGCGATTGACCACTTTACACATCCTACGGCCTCCCATGCTTTTAAGTGTACCCATGGTTGTAATAATAATCCAAAAGAGAAGAATGAATGAATTGTAGACAAAGCATGTGACAAGTTTGATGGTGACAAAATGCTTTGACCCCCCTTGACTCCACTCCTATAACCAGTCATTTTCTTCCGCCTTTGACTACTACTATTACAGTAACTCGTACATCTAGTAGTCGCTTGTCCTCACTTTTCCGAATACGGAAGTTAAACTACGCCGGCACCGCGCGGCGGAGACCTCCGGCGCCACGTCGTTTTCCACCGCACGAGGGCCACCGCATTAACTCATTCGAATCAACCATTCCCTGTTTTGGTATTTTAAATACTCCTTAGTTTTTTTTATTATTTTTTTGTGCTTTTTTTAAATAATAAAATGGACTTATTTTGGATTTGTTCTGTTTAGGTTTTCGTGGATTTCTATTTTGTGTATAGAAGTTCAGGAGGAATCCTCGATTTCTCCTCGCTTGAAATTTTTCGTTTTTCTATTGTTCGTTTTGGAGAAATTTTTAGTGTAGAAGTGTTGACTTTGGTGTTAATTGTTGTAGTTTAAAAGTGCATTCTTTGCAGTGTTTACATGTGTTTCTTCAAAAGTTTTATCTTCATTTGCTCTATTTGTTTCCCTACTCTCTCAATCCCAAAAAAAAAAACTTTATCTACTTCCCCTTTTTGGATGTCCCAAAAATACTAGGCACTTTTTTTATTTCTTTTTTTAGTAGTATGTAATAAACATGTGACTCACAAGATTTCTTTCATCCAAACAAATTCTGACAATATACTTTTCTTAGACTAAGTGAAAGTCAAAATAGGTAAAGTTTTTTTTGGGGATTAGGTATGGAAAAATAAATCAAACTTAGATTTGAGGAATCACCAAAAGAACAAGGACATGCACTACCTTGGTGTCATATTTTGAACAAAACATCTTTGAATGTGTGAATCAAAACAGTTTCAAAATATGAAAGTGTGTAGAGAAGTCATATCTTGCCATTAAATTGTCATTTTCCATGAAAAATGCATTTGGTTTTGCACATCAATTTCTATGAAATCTTTTGTTTAATAATTGACACTTTTGAATATCAGTGTGAGACCAGTCTTATTATTATTGGCCCCACTTAAATAACTTTCTGCATCCACCACTAAATTTACTCAAACTTTTTTAAATGGAAGTTTGGAATGCTATCTCTGTGATGCTTTTCTAACTAAATGTTGCATACCCCAACTTATATTTATGTGTTTCACAAAGGGAAATCATCAAGATTTCAATGGATAAGAGCTTTAAATTGTATACATAGTTATTCATATGTTGTTAGTTAATTAGCGCTTCAATTGTTTTGGATGACGGACAAAGTGAACATTGTTGGCAGGTTTTTGATGCATCTTCCTCGTGGTGTCGATTCAATCAAATCTGTTGCAATTCTTTATAGGTGATGATGGTATGACACTGGGTTAGCACAATATGCAAAGGATGTGTTTTTTTTAAATAAAAAAGTTAAGGTCGTTACAGTAACTGCACACCCTTTAGAAGTTGTAATATTAGAGTTAATTTGTCCTATTTTTAGTAGTATAACTGCATATCATAGTCGGTGTAAAAGGTCTTTTTTTGGCAAATTAACAAGTTGGATATCCTATTTACTATTTCTAATGAATATCAAATTAAACATTTAAAAGTTAAGCTAATATTAGTTTAGCCATTGTACAAATCCGACTTTTTCACTACTTTTTGGCTTTGGGGTATGATGAAAGAAAGCAAATGGCCTTTTAAACTATATGTGCTTCTTTTTAGTTAAGTAACAATTATTCAATGCAACTTTCAATGTTCGCCATGGATCATTTGAGGCACCGGGGTTATGTTGCTGGCTGGCTGCCTGCCTACATCCGACCCCAATGGACAGGAGCCTTTGAGGCACCGGGGTTATGTTGCTGTATTGTACAAATTAGACAGACAATATGGGGCAGGAAAGAGTATTGTCTTTTAATTATTATAGGGCACAAAGTATCTTACAGAAATTGTCCTGCTTCTCAAATGTCTTTTCAACTGTTGAGCTTTATACTTTTGGAACCTGTATATTGATGAATTTTTGATAGACAATATTTCAACATATGTCATATCACTTATCCACGAAAGCTAATACAACTCATATCCTCTCCCCCCTTTGTATATCATTATATAACCTTCATCACTCTTTAAAAATATCATTCTCATTTAGGTGGGTATATTATATTATTAACTGTTCTGCATTTGCCTTTACATCTTTTCTTTATTTATTCTTCAATTTATTGTGCTGTTGGGTGTGGCTAATGGATTGGTTCATCTCCTTTCCTATTATCCTCTATGATTAATTCTCATGGATTATTCTTGTCTTGGAATAAATATTTGCAGCTTTGGAGGGAGGTCGTGCAGCTCTGATACTCCGAGAGCTTCTTCTAAGTTCTAACATCAATGGCTGAAAAAGACCAAGACTTTCTTTCCCACAAAGAGCCATCAGCTTCTCAGGTAAACTCGGTTCGCGCGAGCTTATAAATTCCCACGTTCACGTTTACTATTTATGTGTGGGTTGTTGAGGTTTTGCTTGCATGTCAAAGGTTGTGGAGGAACTGAAGGAACTATGGAGAATGGCTCTGCCAATAACAGCCATGAATTGTCTAGTCTATGTGAGAGCAGTGGTTTCTGTTCTGTTCTTGGGAAGGCTTGGGAGCCTTGAATTGGCGGGTGGGGCCTTGTCAATTGGCTTCACAAACATCACAGGCTACTCAGTTCTAGTTGGTTTAGCCTCAGGGCTTGAGCCAGTTTGTAGCCAAGCCTACGGCAACAAGAACTGGGACTTGCTCCTTCTGTCTCTCCACCGCATGATCTTCATATTATTGCTTGCCATCATACCCATCAGTCTCCTCTGGGTGAATCTGGAGCCAATCATGCTGTTCATGTCCCAAGATAAGGACATCACCTCAACGGCCGCGACTTACTGTTTATACTCCTTGCCTGACCTGTTATCAAACACTCTGTTGCAGCCACTCAGGGTTTACCTGAGGTCCCAAGGGGTGACCAAACCTCAGATGTGGTGCACTTTCATTGCTGTGATCTTTCATGTGCCCTTGAACTTTGTGCTGGTGGTGGTGCTGGGAATGGGAGTTCCCGGAGTGGCCGTGGCATCCGTGCTCACCAACATGCACATGATGGTGTTGATGATGGGGTACGTGTGCGCTTACGGGGGGAGATGGGAGTGGAAATTGACGGCTGGGATGGAAGGGGTTTTCGGAGGAGTGGGGCCCTTGCTGAAGCTGGCAGTGCCCAGCTGCATCGGGATTTGTTTAGAGTGGTGGTGGTATGAGATCGTGACCGTTCTTGCCGGATACCTGCCCAATCCGCGACTTGCTGTGGCATCCACGGGCATTCTGATTCAAACCACTAGCCTTATGTATACAGTTCCCATGGCATTGGCCGGCTGTGTCTCTGCCCGGGTATGTTCCTCACTAAATCAATCTTCATATCTTCCTCACTAAAATACCCATATTAAAATGTTTTAGCTTTATGTAAATAATAGACTAATGGAAAGTTTTGGGCAGTAAATGAAGCAATGCTTTAAGTAAATGAAGCTATAATTTATAGACTGATAGATACAAGAAATATTTTATGTTTTGTTCTCGCCACTTTGCATATTTCGATTTTCTAAATTCATTTTCCCTGTGAGTGTGCTACCTCTGTTTTATGAGCCAATGAGGGCTATAATACATTTTAAGAACCAAGTTAATGTCTATAAGTTTGTTAAACTAAATACATCACAATTTGCTCAACATTTTACTTTGCCCTACATATAACAAATTAAAAATTCACTTACAAACCTACCCTTATGGCCTTATATAACGGGTCTTTCAAGAATACAACATCAAAATATCAACGGGAAGAAATAAAAGTTTGTAAGCCCGATTAAATTAAATTATTGCGTATGGTTTGACTTGCATCTTTTAGCATGGTTTTACTTGTATGCATTTTGTTCCAATTATGTGACCTTGGCTAAGCCGTTAACGTGTTCCTCGGTAGCAACTTGGTGAAAGGCCAAGTAGTAGTTAGGACCAATTACATGGCACTTGGGAGTACCCACTGATTACTAAGCTCCTAGCTAAATAGTAAAATCACAACACCTTTATTTTGCATTATCTAATTCTTCCGTCCCACAAAAAACTTCGCACCTATTTCTTGGATGTCCCAAAAAAAGTTCAAATTTCTACCTATTAAACATCAAATCCATGAACAACTTGGAAAGAGTTGAAGAATAAAATGTATTCCATGAAACGTGAAGATGTTTTAAGGTACTACATGAAACACGAAACATGAAGATGTTTAAGAAAAGTATGAATCACCTTTAATTGCAATAATTCCTAATACGTTGTTGCATAAATGAGGTGAGGCTCCGCATATCATTTTTGCCCACAATAAGCATACTTTCCTATGCAAAAATCTTTCTAATGTAAATAAATGCTGTATTTGTTCTGCATATTCATTCAGGTAGGAAATGAATTGGGAGCTGGAAAACCTTATAAGGCAAAGCTAGCGGCAATGGTTGCTATGGGCTGTGCAGTTGTAATTGGATTCGTGAATGTCATATGGACAGTAATCTTCAGGGAGAAATGGGGAGGCCTCTTTACAAAAGATGAGATGCTTAAAGCTCTGGTTGCTTCTGTTCTGCCCATAATTGGCTTGTGTGAGCTTGGCAACTGCCCACAAACTACAGGTTGTGGGATTCTCCGCGGCACTGCCAGGCCAGCAGTCGGGGCCCGCATCAATCTCGGTTCGTTCTACTTTGTGGGCACCCCTGTGGCTGTGGGCTTGGCATTCTGGCTCAAAGTTGGTTTCAGCGGCCTCTGGTTCGGTCTGCTGTCAGCGCAAGTGGCCTGTGCTGTTTCCATCCTTCATGCCGTCCTCTGCTGCACAGATTGGGAGGGAGAGGCATTGAAGGCAAAAAAACTCACCACTATTGAAATGGAGAGGCAGTGCACAGAGGATGAAGAGAAGGAAGGGCTGCTGATTTCAACAGATTCCAGCAAGTTTGATGAAGTCCCATAGGAGGAAGAAAAAAAAGGTTGGGGACAGTATTTTTGACAAACCCATTGTTCCTCTTGTTTGGTTGCTTTTTGAGTTTTCAAAAGAAAATATGGGTTTGTCATTTGTGCAAGCTGAGTTTTGGTGTCATGCTGGCCCATGCAGATTATGTCACTATCACTCAGCTATTTTTTTTTCTCTTTTTAACATAATGCAAACTTGTTTTTGTCAATATTTTTTGTTGCTAAGCATGGAAAAAGTGAAGAGAAACAATGTTGAGGGACTATTTGTATTTTTCATGTTTAATTACCCGTTTATGATTTTTCTATAATCACAACAAAACACTTCATTCTAAAAATCAGTCTCGAACAATATGGCTTGCGGCCTTGGACAAGATCAACTAACTCGTATTTGCGACTGCCTCTTTCCATTGAGGCCTTTTGGACGGAGTTTTAGGCTTGGAGTTCATTAGTTGGATACTAGGTTTTAGTCTTCAGCATATGAGTTGGGTTCTTTTTGACACCGAGGACCAACGTTACATTAAGACTTTGGTTCATGTGAGACACCTAGGACGCTCTGTTGACTTAAAAGTGTTAATTATTCTCCTAAAACTCTTCACTACCACCATTGCTCCCCCTCTCATAATCGTCGATTAGCAATAGTTTTTTGGCTCTCAATTGGTGATTGCGGGAAAAGCAACGAGCAGTGCTAGCGTGGGGGGAATGGGGGATTAGAAGGTTGTATAAACCAATTTCCGGTCCAACCAAGTCCTTTAGATATCCAAATTCATAATGACATTGAGAAGCAATATCAAAACAATCAAATGTTCATATATAGGTTAATATTATCGAATCAAATTCTAAAAATCAGGTTGGAGTTTTTGGAACTTCGCACAACGGTCTTTCTTAGTCTCCACCAGTGTTGTAAACTAGCAAGTTGATTGAATTTCAGTCTCAACTCTATGGGTGTCATGTCTCCTTGCTTCAGCTTTATGAAGTCATTTTGTTTCTCCCATGTTAGAGGTGTAGGGGCATTTTCCATGTGCGCTTTCACCACTCATATGTTCCTTTCTGTAGCAAGAGAATGACCAATTAAGGACCCTCGACTACGAGAATCCTCATATTCTCCAATATCCTCTCTGTTTGACAACCTAATATATTGTTATCTGTGGCTCAACGATGTTATCACCCAAGAACTCTTCTATTGTCCTTTAATGTTTTCAGGGTCACTCGCGCCACTGGTGACGAAGGATGGTACACAAGCGCAACAACCAGTTGCTAGCATTTTGTCCAACATTCTGATTTGCATAATGTAGGTTATTCGGTTGATCATTTTGTGGTGGAGGGTTGAAGCTAGACCTCTTTGTATGAATTATGTGAACATTGACTTTTTTCTAGATAGGTTGTGGTTGTGGTTGAGCCCTATCTATGAGTCGATGCTTGATTCATTCTATAACATTTAAACTTTTCTAATTAGACATCATCACATAATAAGATGCAAGGCAATGAAGTCTTATTACCTTTTTGGAAGACCTGTACAAACATGATCTTGGCCGGATCAAGATTGGGCCTGAGGTTAATTATTTGCCCATATATCTGGGCGGGGCAACCTACCTGCATAATTCAGACCAAATACCATGTCCAAATTCGCCCATGAAAATGACCCTAACAGGCCACATGGTGGCCCGGCCCGTAACTTTGTAATATATATTCTTTTTTATAATATATAAAATATTTGTACCTAATATTTTAATTTCTATTATAATGAATATAATATAATATTTACATCATACAACATTATAATATGAATAATGTATTTGTAACTATTATTTTATTTCAAATTATAATGAATTATTTCAGAGTATTATATTATATAATTCTAGAAAGACACTATTTGTACTCGTATAATATATTGTGTATATAATATAGTAGTATAATACGGAGTATATGTGTATATGTTACGGAGTATATTCATATACTCCGTATATTTATATAATGTGGGCGGGGCCCATACGAGCCAAACCCAATGCCCAAGTCCTCCATACTATCTTGCGGGTTGGCCTGGATGGATTTATATAATTGTTCATATCCACCTATTTCCAAGGGTGGGATAGGCGGGTCGGACGGACCAAACTGAGTTTGTGCAGACCTACTTTTCGGGGCAAAGGGATGTTGAGAAATGCAAATGTAACTTTTGAAAGTCGTTCATTGGTGAACTGAAGATTATTGGTTTTATATAATGCGCTTTGATACCAAAATGAGACACCTCAACTCGCATAACTCGAATACATATGTGAGCGAGTCTGATTGCTACCAAATTAGTATTCAGGTAGAATATTTTTCAAAACAATTAAAATCATTTAAATTCAAACATCATATTAAAACGGCATCAGAGTAGTGTTAAGATAATGTGAAAGCTTATAAATCATTTAAAAACAAACTCGGGTTCATGTCCAAAGTAGCAATAAGTTCAACTCGAAATTATTAGTAAATCAAAATTATCAGTCTTACATTCATAAATCTCTTCATCCTAGTTACTTATCCTCCGGAATTGACTTTATTTTATATTCATTCCTATCCTGATTATTAGCTGCATCTAGCAAACAAACATCAATTTTTCTATTCTATTGAGACAGATAATACCATCAATAATAATAATAATAATAATAATAATAATAATAATAATAATAATAATAATAATAATAATAATAATAATAATAATAATAAAAGTAATAATAATAATACACCTAAATATTTTTAAAAGTCATTAGAATACATTAGACAAAGTTGAAAAGATTAGAAGAAGTTGGAATGATAAAACTTGAAAAAGAAGTTAAAAAGTATTTCAAGCTAAGTATTAGTACCCAAATGAACATAGTCTAAATAAGGTCCCGTTCCGTTCAACTTATTTTTTCTTATTTTTTTATACTTATTAAAATAAGATCAGATCAGACCAAATCAGATCTGATCAGATCGAAGCAGACCAGATCCAATCAGATCAGACCAGATCAGATCCCATCAAGAATTATTATTATTATTATTATTATTATTAAAAATGAAAAAGAATAAACTTTAGAAGCAAATTAAATAAAAAACTGAGAAAGTAATCCTTAATTATCAGACGTCGTATAAATTATTTTTAAAATACATTGACAATATCAATCTAATTCTACCTTTAAAATGCAATTTTATTGCTACTTGTAATTTGAGTTTCTAATATTTTGTTCTTTTATAAGGATGAGATATTTTAATAAAAATACAATCTCTTTTATATTATGATTATCTAAATTTAATTACTTTTTAATGTATATATAAATTAAGTATTTATTCTAATCTATATATGAAGTAATTATTAAAATATTAAATTAATATTCTAATTTCACAACAAAATAATCATAAAATAAAAAAATTATTATTACATTATAATATGAATGATTATTCTAATATACGAATTAAATAATTTTATTTTATTAAAAAATAATCATAAAATAAAAAATATTGATTATATTATAATGTTACTTATCTTTATATTTTTCAAACGTTATTATAATGTCAAATCAAATTATTGATTTAAATTTTAAATCAAATCATAATTAATCAGATTAAACCAAATCAGATCCAATCAGATCTGATCAGATCAGATCAGAAAAAATAAGTTGAACGGAACGGAGCCTAAGTTTGAATAGGATAAGTTCAACCTGCCTCAAACATGTTCGATAAAATGTCTAAAAAAGACAACGATGCACGAAAGAAGTTTACTCCGACCTTAAAAATAAAATCATTCTGCCAATCCATAATCATTTTATTTTTGTTGTAGAATTTGTAATATTTTAAATAAGTGAATTTTTAGAATCTAGCTAAACAAATCTTGATAAAAATATAGATTAAAATCTATCCAAGTTAATGTGTACAATTAAAACAGTTCATGAATTTTATATACTTCGCCCGTCTTAATTTAAATTGCATGTCTATTATTCACATTGTCAAAGTTTAATCATTTCACTCATTTTTGTAAGTCGAATATAAAATAATATAGTCATGTCACATTTTGTCATGTAGAGCTTTTGATATAGTTTTTAAATACTATTATAAATATTGTTATTATTATTACTATTACAATTACTATTACTATTATTATTATGACTATAATCATTATTACTATTGTTATTATTACTAATTTTATTATTACCGTTACTATTATTATTAATATTATCATTGTTACTAATATTGTTATAACTATTACTATTACAGTTAATATTTATATTATTATTTTTATTACTATTATTATTAGTATTATTATAGTTATTATTATTATCAATATGATTATTATTACTCTTATTATTATTATTATTATTATTGCTTTTATTATCAATATTTATATTATTACTATTTAGATTATTATTATTACTGATATTATTATTATTATGGTTAATATTATTATTACTATCCTTATTACTATTATTATTATTAGTAATATTTCTATTATTATTATAACTATTATAATAAAAAATAATTTTAATTTTAATCAAATTCATATTGGATCAGATCAGATCTGACCATATCAAATCCAATGAGTTCAGATCTAATCCAATAAGATCAGATCAGATTAAATTAGATAAGATCAGATCAGACTAGATATAAGAAAATTGAGATTATTATAATTATAATTATTACTATTATTACCACTATTATTATGTTATTATTACTATTAATGCTATTAATATAACTACTATTAATATTGTTGTTATTATTATTTCTATTGTTATTATTACTATTACAATTCGTATTACTATTATTATTATGACTATAATCATTATTACTATTGTTATTATTACTAATATTATTATTTCCATTACTAATATTATTACTAATATTACTATTACTATTACTATTATTATTAATATTTCTAGTATTATTGTTATTACTATTATTATTAGTATTATTATTATTTTAGTTATTATTAGACCTCACAAAAAATGACTTACCTGTTTTTTATCTGAAACCCGACCTGAAAATTCTGGGTTTTGAACAAAGTTTTTGATGACCGAACCCGAAGTTGACCGAACCCAAAATGACCCGCTAAAAATGGGTCAAACCCGACTGAATCCGAACCCGACCTGACCGACCCGCTAAAGTAATAGTTTTTCAATATCATACACTTTACTACTCGTTTTTAATGTATAAATTCATATTTTCAGACAAAATTTTAATTATATTTCATAATTATCTTATTTTTTTCTAAAAATTAAGCATTTTTTAAATTCCTTATATTGATTTCTATATCTAAAAAGATTTCAAAATTTAAAATAGAATAATCTAATAGATTTAATACATATTTTTTGATATTTTAAATTTATTTAATAGAAAATGTAAGTGTTAATGTGAATATTAAACATTTATAAAACCAAAGTCATAATTCGTTGGGTCGACCCGAACCCAATGACACTGGGTCATGAACATACAGTTCTCAACCCGAACTCGAAATGACCTGAACCCGAAATAACCCGAATTCGAAATGACCGAACCCGAAACCGACCGATTTGCCAGCTCTAGTTATTATTATTATCACTATGATTATTATTAGTACTATTATTATTATTGCTTTTATTGTCAATATTTATATTATTATTATTATTTCGATCATTATTATTACTATTATTATTAGTATTATTATAGTTATTATTATTATTACTATCCTTATTACTATTATTATTATAATTATTATTACTATTATTATTAATACTTCTATTATTATTATTATTATTATATCTATTATTATAACTATTATAATTAAAAAAATTAATTTTAACTTTAATTTTAATTTTAATCAAATTCATATTAGATCAGATCTTTAAAAAATCAGATCAGGCGAACGAAACGCAAACTTAAAATGGAACATCGAGAGCATAATCCACTGATTATAAGAAATTCGGAGTATGACATACGAGTAATATTTTAAAAGATGCCTCTAAAATGACACCAGTTATTTATACATCAGTTGCTTACACTAGTTCGTTTGGAGTACCTACGGTGTCCTGTTTGTAAAAATGATGGTTCCTACCCCTCCTAACCCTCCCCCTAAACCCCCCACCCCAGCCCCACTCTTGCCCCCCTCCCGCCCCCCCTCCCTACCCTGGCGGGAGGGGGGCTGGGATGGGGGGGTTTAGGGGGAGGGTTAGGGGGGTAGGAATCGTCATGTTTACAATCGGGGCACCGTAGGTACTCCAAACGAACTGATGTAAGCAAATGACACTAGTAGCACATGTGTCATTTTAGACTTCCTCTATTTTAAAATATTAAATAAACACACATCCTAAATCTAATCACACTTTAAAAAAATACTTTTCTTAAATTAGGCAACAATATAGTATCTTAAAAAGGGAATACCCACTAGAGTGTTGGTGTGACATAAGAATGGATGCTAAATGTCTTTCAAAAGGAAGAAACATGTAAAGATTCTGTCTACCTTCATACATACGAAGAATCAAGGATATGTACATATAAAAAGTTGCTGCAATTCTATTGAGCGCCATTAGAAGAGTTCCTTCTATAGTACAAAAAAGAAGGAAAGAAAAGTGCCTGCCGGACTGCTATTACTATTACCATCTCAAGCATTTATTATTTACGCCCTCCGTCCTAAAACATTCTTTCTAAATTGACCAAAAATCATTTTTACACACCTGTTAAAAGTACATTCACTTACCAAAAACGCTCATGTACCTTTTTTTCGCCCAATAGATCTCGCGCATCTCCTTCAAAGAGGAGATAAGCGGACGACGGTGGATCCTTTAATCATACCAAGTTGTATCCTATTGTTGTTATTTTTGAAGAGCGATTTGACTTTGGCTGTTTTCAAACAGCTAAAAATATTGTTTGGCAAATGTTTTTTTCACTTGGTAGTTCGGTCCAAGAAGTCAAATCTGAAAAGCCAAGGAGAATAACTTTTGGATCTGGATGTTAAAAGAAATTGATATTTTATCAATTTAATATATAAATGTTTTTTCAATATATTTTTAAAAAATAAATAAAATAACTGAAAATTAAAAAAAAACCATCTTAATCTCGAGCTATGAAGCCAAAGCCAGCCATCCCATCCATGAGTCCCGATGAGGCATTAACATTGATTTTCAGACAGCTAGAATGTGGCCTCACATTCCCACACACTATGATTTTCTGGATTATTTTAAATCAAATTATATCTATAAAAAAATTTAATGATCATCCACAAATTTAAATACGAAGTACTACGTATATGTTTTGATCCCTTAAAAATTGATAAATTTTATTTTTTACTCCCTTTAAAAATTAATTGGTTTATTAATTCCTATTTTAAATTATTAAGTACTCTGTCAAGATTAACTTATTCTCTATATTCAAATTAACTTATTACACTTCAAGGTCAAAATAAAATGAAGATTTTTAGAAGCTTAATCCAATAGCTATATTATTATTACAGATTTATTTAAAAATTTGGTAAATTGATACGAAGTACATTCAAATAAATATTTTAGCCTAATTATAATTTTTTAGTAAATTTTTTTACAATCTATCTAATGTATTTCCAAAATGTGTGTGTGTGAATATATATATATATATATATATATATATATATATATATATATATATATATATATATATATATATATATATATGTATGTATGTATGTATGTACGTATGTATCTACGTATCCATGTATATAATTTTTTTAAATCTTAAAATAACTAATTTGAAACAACTAATTTTTATCAAATATTTTTTAACAATTAACCAATACATCTAATTGATCAAACCTGCTAAACTCATTAGCCATTGCAGAATAGTCGTCACAAATAGCCAGCTACAACAACAACCGACAACCAACTTCCAAACATGGCCAGTATAACATTAGACACCAATATCAAAAAAACAATGTGCATTGTTATAATGGATTTTTTTTATTTTGGTTTTTCTATAATCGGAACTTTGTAATTAACTTTTGGGAAAAATATTCATATACAACCAAAATATATATTTTATATCAAAATATGATATTTAATGTCCTTATACTAGAATAAAATTTATAATGTCATATAATAGCAAAAAAATATGATATGGTTGTTAAGTTTGGATATTTGAATATGGTGGAAGACAATAAAAGTATAAGTGTAAGGGTCCATTCCGTTTAACTTGTGGGAAAAAAAATTGTTGTAAGGACCAATTTGCAAATGTTGGAAAAAGGTAATGGTCTAAAATTTTAAAAATGTGCATTATGGTCGTATTTAGCCGCATGGGGTGGAAATCAAAGCAGCAAAACCACAGTGTGGCACGGCGGAGGAAGCGCGACGACTGGTAACGACTTCTGGGTCGCACCCCATACCACATAATCGAAGGCATATAGTCTAGGGTCTCTTTAAATCTTTACCGACATACACAGAAACTCAATATCTATGTAATCCATTTTGTACACCGCAGGGATGCACCAATTTTTGTGTTGGTGTAATGCTATTTTTTGTTAACGCACTAACACTTTATGTCAGTCTAAATTTTTGTTAACACACCAATACTTGTGTGTCAGTGTAAACCATCAAAATATTAATGCGTTAATAAATACCTTTAGCGTACAAATAGGATATAAATTTTGAAATACATGTACCATCCTCCATGCTCATATCATCCCTCTTTTTTCAATGAGTTGAAGAAACTATTCCGTGTCATTTTCAATCAATCATAATACAAACCTTAAACACAATAATTAGACGGCGTTGCCCCGTAAAAGTGTAAAACAGTGGCCTCGGCGAGAAATATAATGTACTGTAAAATTTGAACACAAACACAAACCTTCTCTATCACTTCTTCATAGTCCAACCTTCATTCCTTCCTTCCACCGCCACCGGTAAAATGCAGCTCCTGCCGCCGGCAGCCGCAGCCGCAGTGTTTCTCCCCCTGATACTCGCGATTTTTCCATCTGCGGCGGCGGAAGCTCACAACATCACCAGCATCCTGGCCAAGCACAAGGAGTTCTCCACCTTCAACCACTACTTATCCCTCACCCGCCTTGCCGGGGAAATCAACAGCCGCCGGACTATTACGGTCTGCGCCGTCGACGACGCCGCCATGGCGGATCTGCTCGCCCAGCAGCATTCCATCCACACTATCAAGAACATCCTCTCCTTACATGTGCTCCTGGACTATTACGGCCGGAGGAAGCTCCGCCAGCTCGCCAATGGCTCCGCCCTGGCCGCCACTATGTTCCAGCCCACCGGATCCGCTCCCGGATTCGTCAAAATCTCGGATCTGGAAGCCGGAAAAGTCGGATTCGGTAGTCAGGGCGAGGGAGAACCGCTCCAGGCCACCTTCGTGAAGGCGGTGGAAGAGATCCCCTACAACATTTCCGTCATTCACATCACTAGGGTTCTGCCGTCGGCGGCGGCTGAAGCGCCGGCTCCCGGCCCCACCAAGACGAGCATCACGAACATAATGTCGGCTCACGGGTGCAAACTATTCGCCGATACGCTCCTCGGATCTCCGGCGAAACAGACGTTCGAGGACGACATCGAGGGCGGATTAACGATTTTCTGCCCGGCAGACGAGGCGATGAAGAAATTCATGCCGAAATTCAAAAATCTAACCAAAGACGGGAAGGAATCTCTGCTGGAGTTTCACGGAATCCCAGTGTACTATCCGCTCCAGACGCTGAGGTCAAACAACGGCGACATGAACACTCTGGCCACCGACGGGGCCAACAATTTCGAGGTCAACATTCAAAACGACGGCCAGGAAGTGACGCTGAAGACGAAGATTACCAAGGCGAGGATCACAGAAACTCTGTGGGATAAACAACCGTTGGTCATTCTCTCGATCGACGAGGTCTTAATGCCCAAGGAGCTCTTCAAGCCGGCGGCCGCCCCCACCCCTGCTCCGTCGCCCTCGAAGGTGGCGGACAGGGCGGAGTCTCCTAAACACTCCGGAAAGAACCACAAACCAGTTAAATCTCACACCACCGACTCTCCGGCCGATGCTCCGGCGGGTGAGGTCGCAGATCAGAACGCTGCTGATGCTAACGGTGCCGTTGCTTTCGACGGGGTAATGTCTATTACTACTGGGCTGAGTTTGTTGGGTGCATTTTTACTGCAGCTGTAATTTTGTGTCTAGATTTTTCTTTTATTTTCTCTTTCATCTCTAGAGATTTCAAACATTTTTAAAAATGGCAAAATAAGTGTGGCCTTTATTATGACAATTACTTTAATCCTTATATATATATATATATATATATATATATATATATATATATATATATACTCTTAAGTTGTTTTAAAAAATATAAAATTGTCTTAGGTTTTTTTTGTTTGAACTTTTAAGCTTGTTGTATTGAGATTTCATTTTATTGTGTAATGTGTATGCGAAATTTCAAAGTCATAAATATTTTACTCACAAAATTTATAAACTTGCCATTTTTGTACCTTATTAATTGAAAAATTTAAAAGTAAACACTTAAATACATAAATGGTAAGTTTTTTATTTTGTGACTAAAAAATTTGTAATTCTAGCATTTCTTTGTGTCTAGTTGAGGTGCTTTGGGTGTGTGTAACTTCAATCAAGTGGTTTGTAATTATTTATCATTATTTGTCTAATTGTAATGGCTTCTTCTTTTTTACTCCCTTCGCTCCAAATTAAATAGTCTATTTACTATTTATGTGATCAAATTTTACACTTTTTTTCTTTATTTTTGCTAATCATTTGATAAAATAATATAATCACGTCAACACTACTTTTGTAGATCTTTTGATATACTTTTTAAATATATAATTTTTATTTTTTAATTGTACACTATTTAATTTTTTATATAAAATGATTTAAAAATAACTTCAATCAAATATCGTAAATCGAAATAGGTGACTTAAATTAGACGGAGGGAGTATTTTACTTTGATTGGATTAATACTTTTTCTAGTTCGTCTAACACATAAAATTACTTTTACAAACAAGTTTTTTGCGTCATTTAATTCCGAAGTCTTTAAAAATTGCTCAAATTCTCTCCGAATTTTAAAGATTACACATATGGTCTTGAACATTTAAAAATGTTACATCAATGATCTTTCTGTACCAGATTTAGAAATGCGTTAATCAAACAATCATCTCGTGCAACTGTGCAAGTATTGATTTAGCAATTCTGTAATATGTTCTTCTCAAACCTTATTTTTAGGCTATATTTTTAACCTGCTTTAGTCGTCGATTTACAAACTCGAATCCTGAATATGAGTTGATCAAGCTCTTCATCAATCTCTAGCATCATCATCAACCTCCAACAAATTTCAAAGAAATCATTGATGCAATATTTTTAAATGTTCAGAGACCATTGGTATAAATTTTGAAGTTTGGGAAGAACCCGTACAATTTTTCAAAAATTTAAGAGTAAATGACACAAAAAACTCTTTTGCAATTAGACCTGCTAATTGCACTTGATATCTTATGGCTTACGGAGTATGAATATCATTCATCAAAATAAGAAATTGTTGGTGGTATTTTGAGATTACAAAACACTTTTTGAAACTATTCAAAGATTTTAATCAGAGTATGATCTTAAAACATGATTTACACAAGAGAAATGCTCTTGGGGTACAATTCAATGTGTAAAAATTATTGAAATATTGATGAATAATATTTTCTCCATCCCTAATTAAACTTTTTAGTTTTTTTTATCTAATAAAAAATACATTTCATTTTTTTCCATAAAATTGATAAGAGCAATACTAGAGGTACTCAATTTGAGTGAGTAAAAATTTTAATGTTCAAATGAAGTAGACTAGCATTATTGAACAAATAAATATTGAACCAACCACTATCCTCTCCTCTAACTCTCCATATTGAAAGAAGTGCATATTTACAATCAAATGATTTTTTTTTAAATTGTGCAAAAGATTTATAGAAAGGGTCTCAATGCAAGACCCCCAACGAAATATTGACAAAATTGGTAGTCACACACGAACGAACAGATGCGATTAAGATCGAATATATATTCGAGGGCTCTCTTCAATTGTCGATACACTTAAGAAGCATTATAACGATCTAGAACTTCTACAAAAAATCATTCAGCGTTAAACGTCAATGCCATTTATAAAGAGAGAGACTTCAGGGTAATGACCTAAGATGTAATACTCATCGCCATTTATAAAGAGACAGACTTTAGTGTGATGACCTACGTGTTGGGATTTGTGGAGGCTTGGTGTTGGCCAGGCCGAACTCATGTTATGAAACCTTAGACGTAGGCTCTTCCTACATATAGCAAACGAACTTGTACTCTCTCCGTTCTTCAAAACAATTCATGTTTTAACTTTTGCAAGATTTAATTTTGTAATCTGATTTTCCAATTAAATCATTAACGTCGTTGAAAAGAAAGGAGTGACAAATTACTTAAATCACTTATTATATTAATACAAAATGGATGGAGTATATTAGAATGACTTTATTTGGATATATTAACCATTTTAATAAAAAAAGAAGTGTTTTAGTAAAAGAAAAAAACGTGAAAAAAGAAGTGTTTTCCCAAACGGATGGAGTATTTGTAATCCGAGCACCACAAGTGAAATACCATTTCTCATGTTGGAGTCGTGGATTAGGAAAATCAAACCAGTTACAAATTTTTGTGTCATTTGTGCTCCGTTTTTTGCTCGTTTTTTCACATATATTTGTGTGTTTTGCATTTAATTTCCCAACAATTGATATCAAAGCGACGTTCAACAGCTAGAACACAGATTGCGCGAAAATTGTCACCTAGGGTTTTAGATCTGAAGGGTCATGCAGTAAGGTTGAGCCGCAGCCGGTGAAGGACCAAGCAGCAGGCACCGCTAGTTCAATCGAGTTGTGCAATAGAGGAGCCGCCACTAGTTCGAGGATCCGTCGCGCGCATGGGAGAAGACCGCTGCAAGTGTGGAGATCTAGTGCGCGTAGCAGGAGCGAGCGAGAGCGCCGCGGCGATCGCAAAAATACTGAGCCGCCGAGCCATCGCCGCAGTACTCACACAGTCCATGTCCGCACGGCATGAGCGCCGCCGGCCAACATGAGATCAAGCCGCCACGAACCAGGTAGTCCAGATCGAAGAAGTGCAGGTCTCGCAGACCGCCGCCCACCGAGAAGCACCGCTGCTGTTGCCGATCAGCGCCCTTTCCAAAGGAGAAACCTGTCAGTCGTAACAAAAAAAAATGGAAAGAGGCAGTGGGCCGATTGTTCTAACCCAGTTTTTTCCTTTTGTAGTTTGGCTTGGTTTTGGGCTTGATTGGATTGAATGGGTTTGGATTCGGTTCGGACTGATTTAATTGGTGCGATGGGTCTAATTTTTTGAAGAAATCAGACCGATCTAAAATCAATTGTACCGAGTATCTCGTCTGGTCCTTTGGGATGGCAGAAGATGGGAAGTGCCATAAAATAGAGAAAGTACACACGTAATTATTACGGAGTATTATTATTATTATTATTATTATTTGAAAGCATATGCCCGGTAGCTCGTTATGTAAAAAAAATTATCATTTATCATTTAAATACACATGCAAGAATACTTTAAAAGTTAAACCTATAATAGCCAGTAAAATATATCATCACATGGAGAGTTGTGGCAGTGTACCTGAGAAATAATTAAAAGATGGTCGAGTTTGCATTTGTAATTTGATGGCTAACATTTTCCTCGGGTCCATGTGTGAAATGAGCCAGCGCGCCGGGTTTTGCGTACCATGCGAAATGCACTACAAATACTTGACCATTCCGCGACCCTCCACGCTGACTTTTGAAGCTTGGAGAGACTTCTTTTTAGGTGCTTTTAGTTGTTGCAACTTCTTATTCATCTGCAAGTTGAAAGAGCATAGTTCAAATGCGCCAAAAGCTAATTCTCGTTTTTTTTGGAATTACTCCGTATTATTAATAGGGAGTATTGCACAAGTACGGAGTATAATATAAAACACATTTGGCTTACAATATCTTCTAAATGTTCTTGCTATAGTTTTTATATACTACTCCCTCCGTCACATATATTTCTTCTCATTTTGACTTGGCATGCTTCTTAATGGAAGGTTACGAAGAAATATATACATACTCCCTGCATCAATGTCCTATGGGAGTCGGCATGGAGAAGTTCCGGGGTTTCCCATACATACATAGTGACATAATATTTGAATTCATCTTGTTTTAGCATTAGTATAAAAGTGTGGTGCGTAATCTTGAATCCACTTGAGAGCGAATATAATGCTCAAAAGGCTCAAAGCATAGTCAGCCAATTGAAAGAGATACTCATAACTAATATCTCGAAATATAACAAAATACCAAGGACTAACCTTGAGGCGACGCTGGTCTTGCACTATTTGTTTCGCCCTGGCCCTAACTTCCTCTGGATCAACCTTCGATTGAGGCCGAACAACAAAATCCATCAGCATAGCTTCAGGTCGTGAAGTAAGTTGCCTGGATTTGGATGACTGACCAGACTTCACCCCCCTGCAAAATTTTCATTAAGATTCAATTATATATCTTGGAGATACTGGGAATGTAGGCAAAGTAATGAGGCACGTCGCGCGTGTTTCTCATAATTGAATAGGTATGAATCGTGAAGTTTTACTGTGAAAATTCAGCCAAGTCAAGGTCATCATCCCTAGATTGCATTCCAGAAGCTTTATTAATTGGCCTATCATGAAGTAAATGATACAATAAGTCATCAATGGGACCGGACACATCTAAATCTCATAAAAACAAGAATGCAATGAGTTGTTAGATACTTTTTCACAGGTGGCCTTCATAAGCAGCCCTCTCTTCTTGAAAGTTCTTCATGTCCTCAAACCTTGTACTCTTGTTGAAAATGGGTCGACTCTGAACCAATTGAGTTTGAGTGTAAGGCAGCAAGCTAAAAAACATGTATTGGCCCATAAAACAATTTTTGCCTAAGCATAAATCCCGCCAGAGACTCAAAAGGTTTGTGCATAGATGTTAGGGGTGAACCGGGGGTCTTATCAAGATGGAAAGTTGATGGGGAATTGGTAAAAGAAATGAATGGGCAGTGTTATAGGCCGAGTTGGTGAGGGATGAAAAGGGGAGGTATGGGTGTTCTCTTGGCTTGAGAATGCAAAGGAAAATGCAGGAGATATGTTCGAAGAGGCCTGGGTGAAATGGTGATATATGCAGGAGTTCTTTTTTGGTATTTTTGGATGAAAGNTGATTCTTGGGAAATAATGGGGGACAAAGGGGATGGGTGATGGTTGGTTTTATTGGCCTTATATTGGGTCATTCATGGAAGGTATGTGGGGACTGATTTGGTGGGTGGAGTGTCAATAAACTCACAAAAGTCTTTTGTCCTTTTGTTATTGTTTATTCAGCCTAGGTGGGAGACACAAGGGGGACAATGGTTGGTCAATGTTGGGGAATAAAAGAGGGGTTGTTTTTGGCGGGTAATGGTGGGTTTATTGTGTGAAATAAAGGAGTGGTTTTGGCCTGGTATCCTCGGCTCTCAAATGAGGGAATTGAAGTGTTTTGTTTGGTTGTGGTTTATGCAAAGAACTTCTGCCAGGGGTGTATTAGGGGTGATATGGGGTTCATGGGATGCCCTAAGTTTGGCCAAAGAAAGAAAGGAAAAAAGGGAAATAACAATAAACAAAATGTTTTGGTTTACACACTCTTATTTTCTGCCATAGGCTAAAAATAAGTGTAGGAAAACATTATTTTGAAAGGAATCAAATGACAAGGAACTTTGGATGTTTAGGGAAGGGATGGGGGGTGTTGGTTCGGCCTAGGTGGGGTGTAGGACAGCCCTGGTGTTGGTTTGGGCTTTAGGGAAGGGCGAAGGAGTGGATTCAACCCTAATAACGTCACCACACTTTGGATTTATTCCCCTGATCCGTCTTTCCTATTGTGGGCTAAGGAAAGTCTCCGTTGATGCTCCCGGATATCTAACATCCTCCCCTTCTTCGAAAGAGTTTGCCCTCAAACTCGAGTTTTCTTTAGGCTCTTGGTAGGGGACGGACTTGAACTTGCGTGCATCAAAAACTTCGATCCTGCTTTCTCTCAGTTCTCGGGGAATGAAAATCTGCAAATGCCTCTTTGGGCACTTAGAATAAATGTCCTCACTTCCTTGTACTCCTTCATGACTTCCCTGCAAATTAAATACACAAACATTTGCACCAAAGGCCGTTAGTGATAACAAGGTTCCGGGATGGACATTTTGGGAGAAGTGGCTGTGCGAGGTTTTTTTGAGAGGACACAAGGGTATATCCGGCTCAAACAATGGTTCAAAAATCAATTTTTTGAACCTTGAAGGGTTTTGTTGGGCAAAAATGGAGACTTGGAGAGTATGGAAGAGGGTTTCTTTTGGGGCAGTAAGGTTTTTGGGATTGATGGATAAAGAGTAAACTTCTTAGCACCCACCATAAATGAGTACGTGTTAGCAAACCCGTCATACATAACTCTCCGGTCAAATAACCATGGTCTCCCGAGAAGAATATTACAAGCTATCATGGGTATTACGTCACACCACACGTCATCTTGAAAGGACTGACCCATGTTAAAAGAGACCAAGCTACGTGTATTCACGCGTATTCCCTCATCTAGATTCAACCACTGAATCTCATAAGGCTCCGGATGTGGTAACATCTCTAATCTGAGCTTTTCCACCGCTGTTTTTGAAACAACATTGGCATTACTTCCGCTATCGATGATCATTGAGCACACCTTCTTTTGAACGGTGCAACGGGTATGAAAAATACTCTCTCGGTGTGCGGACTCATCCCGGGCAGTCGCATGACTAATTGTCTTTTGAATGACCAAAAGTTCACCTTCGTCGGGGCCAACAATTTCCTCTTCTTCTTTCGGCTCTCCTTGAACCCAAAAGGGGTTTATTTCTTCTTCTTCACATTCAACAATAGCCATGATCTTCTTGTTTGGACAATCACTAGCATAGTGACCAATGCCTTGGCAACGAAAACACTTTTGGACTCGGCTACTTGATGAACTAGGTTTTGAAGGAGAAGGAGCACTTGGCGATGAAATAGGGTGCATGGTTTTGGGATTTTTAGGG
>OOIL02006555.1:3582142-3613405 GCA_900332095.2 Cuscuta campestris
ACACACTTAATTAAATATCTAGAACCTAAAACTCACACTTAAGATAACCACTCTTAAGATATAGATTTAGGAATTTAAATAGCAAACACAACAAGTGTATTACTAAATGGAAAATGGAATTACAATATGAGTCTCACAAAATGGCCTAAGGCCGAAATAAATACACACACATAGGGGGGAAACTTCCCAGAAACATCCACTCACAAATCACAAGAATAATATCCATTTGTTTATGTTTTCTTAATGGAATGAAATCAGGGATTTGGTCTTTGATTTTCATGGCTGGTGGCTTGTCCTTTAGTGAGGAAAATCACAAGGAAATAAGTGATGATTCTTGGGAAATAATGGGGGACAAAGGGGATGGGTGATGGTTGGTTTTATTGGCCTTATATTGGGTCATTCATGGAAGGTATGTGGGGACTAATTTGGTGGGTGGAGTGTCAATAAACTCACAAAAGTCTTTTGTCCTTTTGTTATTGTTTATTCAGCCTAGGTGGGAGACACAAGGGGGACAATGGTTGGTCAATGTTGGGGAATAAAAGAGGGGTTAATGGTGGGTTTATTGTGTGAAATAAAGGAGTGGTTTTGGCCTGGTATCCTCGGCTCTCAAATGAGGGAATTGAAGTGTTTTGTTTGGTTGTGGTTTATGCAAAGAACTTCTGCCAGGGGTGTATTAGGGGTGATATGGGGTTCATGGGATGCCCTAAGTTTGGCCAAAGAAAGAAAGGAAAAAAGGGAAATAACAATAAACAAAAGGTTTTGGTTTACACACTCTTATTTTCTGCCATAGGCTAAAAATAAGTGTAGGAAAACATTATTTTGAAAGGAATCAAATGACAAGGAACTTTGGATGTTTAGGGAAGGGATGGGGGGTGTTGGTTCGGCCTAGGTGGGGTGTAGGACAGCCCTGGTGTTGGTTTGGGCTTTAGGGAAGGGCGAAGGAGTGGATTCAACCCTAATAACGTCACCACACTTTGGATTTATTCCCCTGATCCGTCTTTCCTTTTGTGGGCTAAGGAAAGTCTCCGTTGATGCTCCCGGATATCTAACAATAGACTAATAGCACACATAATTTTTCCAATATTAGCTACAATAGTGATGACATCCAAGTCATTTCCCAAACAATTTGAATTTGAACAGATGACTTAGAAACTTAGAACCATCAGAAATTGTACCTTATCAAAAGTTGATAGATCTATGAGCATTTTATTCGCATTAACACTTTATACACAAGAAAAATAAAATAATAGAAAAATATCAACCTTATGTTTGGAATACAAAATGCTCGGGAAAGAAAATATGAACAGAATTAGGAAGAACATAAGAGAAAAGAAACCATGTGTCCGAACATAAAAAAATTATTTGTTCAACCTCATTTTATTTATGAAATTCTATTACATAATGAATACGAAAACATATACTCCCTCCGTCCAAAAAAAATCCCGGTTTGACCGGGCAGGGAGTTTAAGAAAAGTTGATTTTTTTCATTGACTTTCCTATAATACCCCTGTCTCCACCTTTTTCTTGACAGTCTTTCTTCTGTCAACCATTCATCCTCCCCACTTCAATCCGATCTGTGAACTTCATGTTTCAAATCTCCATCGCTCCCACAAGCACCTCTTCCTCGGATCTTCACCGAGATGATGTTCACCGATGAAGTCGCTGCTCATCAGATCTTCATATCTTCACCTTCATTAGATCTTTGGATCTTCGTGCTCAGATCTTCACCAATAGTCAGATGGTCGTTGCTTGTGAAGCTTGTCGATGAAGCTGCTCCTCCATCCCCCACTCTCACAGTTGCATAAGCCATTGACACACTTTTCCACCCTTAGATCCAACTATGTTCAATTGGGTAATGGAGGTGGTGGTGAGGGGGGAATCAATCGAAGAAGAAAAAAAATAAATCACTAACGTTGAGGGTGTGAAAAGAAAAAAGAAGAATCAGTGGGTTGTGGGATATGAAAATGGAAGAAGAAGAAGATTTTTATTTTTTTGAAATCAAAGAAGAAGGTAAATTGATGAGCCTGTCCAGTGGAGGTGATACTTCGTATAATCGAAGTAGTTGACTGTGGGGTGAAGTAAATGAAGAAAAAGATAGGAGGGGCAACCAAAATAGAAATGGAAAGATAATTTTTGGACAACCAAAAAATTAACCATATTTCATTGCATTGTATTTTTTCCTTGCCCTAAGCATTTTCTGGAACTCAAACACAGCCTTAATACACATAAAAAAATAATATAAATCAAAATTACCCATTTATCAACCAAGTCCTTAGCAAGTTTCCGATTAGCCGTGGTCTCTTCATCCGACTTTGAAAGAAACATGATTACCTGCCAACAAGTAGATATTATAAAGAGATATTTCGTAAAAGGGTGGCAGTCAAAATAAATGTAATAGCATGATCTTCTTATGTTTGACTCACCTTTCCAAGACCACTCTGTTTCAACTGCTCCCTTCTATCATACTGTTCTAAATCAATTGGATACTGCAGTATGACAAAACATTTCCAGTTTAAAGAATTATAACAAAGCATCAAAGGTAATCTCACATGAAATCTCACATTCCATACATCTGTTAAGATTTTTAAGATTGCTGCACGAATATTTATGTTGGGCAGGCTTCCATCTGGAAGGGGCTCAAGCCAAGTCCTTAAAAGCGTCAACACTCCATGGTCTAAAAACTCTTGTTGAAGTTGTTTCCTGAAAATTAGTGGAGAAAGATAGGCCACTGGAAACTTACAATCAAGCAAATTATGAGAAGGGACCTCCATATATTTAAAACAATATGCACTCACTTTGACAGGACATCAGTAAGAAGAGGCAGCTTTTTGAGTTTAATGATAGCAGGTTTAGACTGTCTATTCAAGTCAGCATCTTCTTCTGCAACAACTTCTAGTTCAGCCATTACATTTTCAACTAATAATGAAATTTCATGAGCACTTTTTTCATTTTTCTTCTTTTTCTTTGCCATCTTGAATAGTTCCTTTATTTCATCGTCCTCTTCACCTTCTTCTGCCTGGCAATAATATAACACAAAAGGCAAAAAAAATGACTAGTAACTGTGACACCACAGTAATGTATAATTTCCAAGTGGGTAAAATATTAAAAAACCCCAATAAATGGGCTTGTCAATCATTAACGTCAACAAAGCTAATACATTTGGATGGTATTTTAGCTAATTCATTGCAATGTGTTTAATAAATATGAAAAGTGGACAACTGATCGTGGGACTTGGGCACACAAAAGCAGGAAAGATGACAACTAAATCCGGACAAAGGGAGTGAAATTGCGGGTTGGGATTTACGAAAGGAAAGATTCAATATCAACCACAATTCTTTCTTAAAGGGAAAACAGAAGGAATTTTTCAGATGTCTGGAAAAGAAAAGTGCGTAGAACAGTTAGAGGCAAGGGGTAGTAATGAGTAAACTCCAAAGCAAATGAAGAGAATAAAAATCCATAAAGAGTAGTATTCTCACCTGTGGATAGGTTCCAGGAGATTGTGGTTCATGATCACTTCCATACCTATCTGCAGGATCCAAACCACTATCATCTATGAAGTTGTCATCATTCATTGTCTTGACACCATCGCGATCATCCTACAGCCCTCAAAAAACAAATAAAATAATTTAGTGCCTTCATGTCAACATTAAATGAAGTGCATTCTCAATTTGTGCATTGGGAAACTCATGTTCCCTTTTATAAGAACATTAACAACCAACACCTTGAGAAGCATTTTAATTTTGAGTTGAAATAAGGATTCAGGACATAACTGGATAGCCCAAACAAAGGAATTCATTTACCTAGTTTACCAAATATATATTTATGATAACTTCATACCATATTTATCATATATGTGGGTTGAGTTAGAGTACTAAACAAATGAGAGATGCAGATGAGTAGTCACAATAGCTAATGAATATATAAACAGGCAAAATATTTAGTCAACAATCAGTCTCTTTTGACACATTTTAAGACTGAATAAACCAAATTTAGAAGAGGACATCACCACATCAAATATGATAGTGTATTTAGTATTTAGTAGAGATGACACTGTAAAGGATCCACGCGAACCCAGATCCATTCTATTATTTTTTGTTTTGACCCATACGCTACCCATGTCCAATGGGTAAATGGGTCTTTAGCGGATCCACAGTATTTGTTTCAAAAATTACTCCCTCCATCCATTAATTTCTTTCTCGCTTTCCCTTTCGGGCAGTCTAAATATTTCTTTCTTGTTTTCTATTTTGGCAAAAAACTTTTAATAAATGTGTCATTATACCCCCATTTTTTATCTACACTATTCACTTTATTCCATCACATCAAGGGCAAACATGAAAAGTCTTTACATTTTTTAAGTTTTCTTAATCTCCGTGTCAAGTCAAATCGGGAAAGAAATATTTGGACTGAGGGAGTAATATTTAGTCAGGAACACAATACACAGTGTATCTAGCACTTAATCAACAATGGTACAACACAACATCAACCCAGTAGGGTCTGAGGAGGGTGTGTGTACCCAAACCTTACTACTACTGGAATGTAGGGTAGCTGTTTCTAAGAGACCCCAGCTTGCGTAATACATGCAGCAAAGAGAGCACCGCATAGAGCAAAAAAGTACTCAAAAGCAAACTAAGGCTAACGAAGGAAAAAACATTCAGACATTCACTAAGCAGAAAGAAGAAAGCACCAAACAAAGAAAGCATAGAAGGACAAGTTCCAAAACAGCCACCAAGCCCAAACGCCTACTTGACCACCTTAGTCTTAGCTCTCCAAACACTCCTATCTAAGGTCATATCCTCAATAGTATCCTCGGTAAAAGACAGAAGCATAGTAGTCAAACTCGAGATTCTACCTAGGATCGCTAGGCTTCATAAAGATCATAACTCGTAAGATCATAAATCGAATCGTAAGATCCTACAAAACATATATTCTTTACTCACGAAGCATTGTGAACAAATATGAAGTACATATTCTTTACTCACTCACTAAGGATGATTAAGGTCCAAGTTACATATCGCAAAAGATTTCTTTCTCATCCACAACAATCTGTGTCTTTTATCAAATAATTCTGCTGAATATGAGGGTATAAAGGGAAAGATGTGGGATGTTGGTGAAGATGCATATTAATTGTTTGATGATGTAAGAATTTTAGCAAGAATTTTAGAGTTCTCTTTTAACTCTCACTTGATGAGCTAGCATTCGGGAATACATTACTCAAAAATTGGGTTGCCAATGAGTGAAGTTCATTATTGTGTGTTGCTCTAAATACTGTGTTGTTTTTATATATTCAATCCCTTTATATCTTGAAATATATGAAGTGTTTGATAGCATTCTAGTTAAATACATTTGAGTTGTTTGCCAATAAACTTTAGAATTTTACACTTACGTCAACATTTTTAAATTCGAGTTGTAGGTTAGTTATACCAGTATCTTAAATTTTACTCTTTCAATACCTATCCTGTTTTAGCATGTAAACTGTAAAATATGAACAAATAAATGGAACAAATTTTGTTTCACACATACTCGTAGTTAATAAAGAAGCAATTGATCCACAAACCTCAGAATCACCACCAGCAACAGTGTCCCACAGCTCCTGATCACCCTCTTTGCCCCTCCTGTGTGCACTTGTGTGCCCTCCACTCTTCAATTTAAATTTTTTACCACCTTTGTCCACTTTCTCCCTCGGATTCTTTTCTTTCCTTTTTTCCCCACCATTATCATCAATGTGCTTCCTCTTCCCAATGCCAGAATAGGAGGATTCAGGTCCATCAGAATCATCCCTTACCATCTCTGGGATGCCATCATCATAACCACCGCCATAAGTATCCTCATCTGCAAACCCATGATCTGGAACAATCTCTCTCCCATCAGACTTCTTAATCAACCGCTTTTGGGACTTTGATTTGTAATCATTAGCATAAACCGGAGTTTGCAATTGTTCGTGCTCCATCTGGTCCCATCCATCATCCTCAAGATTGCCAGAAAGGTTGTTTTCCTGAGTTTCCTGATCGGACTGGACATCGTCATCAAAATCCACTAAGGCCTCCCCGTCCTCGTCTCTATGCCTACAAGATTGAAAATCCACCAAATACTTATTCTATCAAGCAACATTGCATGACCAGTAGGGATATATAGGAATTCAATCCAAGCAAATATCAACGTATTTGTATTTGATTGGTGTATCATATATTTAAATTTGTATCTGTATTTTATTCAAGTTAAAAAATCATTTATATTCAATTTGATCCTATATTCAAATATTCATATTTGAAAATAGTTATATTGAACTTTTTAGTTGTTTCACAAGTTATGAAATACAAGTATTAAAAAATTAACATAAAACTCGCAAACCTATACTGGTGTTTCCAAACTACAACGTATTCAAAAGAGTATCAAGGCACTGTAAGTCTCAAAATTTCACCAATCAAAAGCAATCATACTAACATAGAAGTACGTGGTCACAAAAAAGGATAAACAAAAAAAGAGAGAATTTCAAACACACATATTCTGCATCTCTTACACTCTGAGTATTACTTCAACCACAACCTCTTCATCCTACAAAATAATAGTGATAAAATAAATATAAAGCATTACATAGTTATTTATTCTCATCCAAATTATGAACTAACAGAATACCTTACATAGTTACCCAAAAATTTATATCAAATGTGGATCGAATAGTTTTCTAGCAAAAACAAATGAAGTTACAATGAAAATTTAGTTTGATGTACGATATAGTCTTTGGCCCAAGTGTTGGAACCTTGACTTAAGCCAAATAAGCTTTTCAAAAGCTACTTTGGTAGCATTGATTGGGTTATTATTCTTATTAGTAGTACAAGTAATGATAATAAAAGAATACGAAAAATAAGAGCTAACATCAATTCTCTTATTTTGCTAAGGGTTATTTGGCTTATATACTCTAATTTGGCTGATATACTTTAATCTGGCTGAATTCTCTTAAGAGGATGGAAGTTTGCTAACATCAATTTCAGCCAAATTAGTTACTCCGCTATACTCTACAGATTGAGTAAAATAAGCCACTTTAGGCTTCCGAACAGAAAAAGGTATTCTTTTGCTTAGTTTGGCTGAAATTGGTTTACCATTTTACAATATGTATTGGCAGGGCCGGTCCTGAAAATTTCGGGGGCCTGTGCGTAACAAATGTTGTTGCCCCATTATACCTTGTAGGCTTACAATTACAACAATTCACAGACTTTATCCCTACTTGAATAGAGAGATTGTTTCTTAGAGACCCTAGCTCGAGTAACACAAAATGCACATATCACCCAATAAAAAACTGAATCGATATCATATTAATTACTCCCTCCGTCCCGGAGTATTCGTCCAGTTTTGACTTTTGGAACTGTTCATCTAAGCACTTTGACTAATCAAATTCTCTCAATGTGTAAGCCTAAATATAGTCATGTGTGATCTTGTTTGATTTGTCTTAACATATAGATTATTAATATATAATTTCTATAATTTTTTAATATACAAATTACAAGATAAAATGGATTAAAGAAGTGTATTGGATGGTGTGTATAAATGAAAGTGGACAAATACTCTGGGATGGAGGTAGTATTTAATTTATTACAATGAAATATGAAGTAAAAAAACCTAAGTAAAATTTCATTTAAAAAGAGATTCTATTTACATATTTTTTTAGGGATTTCTATTTACTCGTTTCAATGCAAAATCATCACTTGAATCATTAATTTCTACTCCGTATTTTTATTGATAAATTACATTTAAAAGGAACCAATTTACTTCCATAAATTGTATCTGAAGTAAAAAAAACAACTCATACATCTAAAATAAATTTCATAGAATTAAACAATTACATTGGATTGCATGAAATTCAATAAATTCCAAAATTTTACTTTTGTTAAACAATTTAATAAATTTAGACAATTTTTATTTTATTAAATACTCCATTTAATAAATTTCTATAATTTATATACTACGGAGTACTAAACATCATAAAATTTCCCAATAAAAAATCATAAAATTCAAAAAAAGAAAAATCATCGTGATTCATGAGCTATCTTTCGCAATTGCATCTACAATTCAAAAACTAGACGCTATCATACTCAAGAAAATTTCAAAAAAATGAAAAAAATCAGAAATTTTAACGAAATCATTGTGATTTATGGATTATGGCTACAAAATTGATGAAATAATGAATTAGGGTTCAATCGGTTCATCAACGAACCAAAAAAAATCTCATACCGTAACTCCGTAAGTCGCTACTCCCTTCGACAAAACACTCTTCAGTTCGTCTCTCTCCGTTTCTAGGTTACGAGATTCGAGCGTCTCCTAATAATTAGTGGGGAAGGGTATAAGGCCGTATAAGTTATACGGAGTAACCAATACCCCGCCAGGATGGGCTGATAGGTCAACATAGATATTAAGTGGCATTGCACGTGGCATATGACATTTAAGAAATGACCAGTCATCTCTCTCATGAAGGATGACGGATCATGTTTTCATGGTCAATTTCTTACAGGGTCGTTATTAGAGTCGGCTTGAAGGACGAACTCAGCAAATTGGCACGGTTAGATTTACGAGATGAACCAAAAGAGGCGCGATGCTCGGTGAAGGCATGCATGGAGCCATCCTGCCATGCTACCCCGCAATCTCCGGGACTTAATGACGGAGTGGGGATCACGCTAAACCGTTGGACAACATGAATGAGGACGAGATTTGCGCTCATTGATGGTTAGGCTAGCGGATGGCGGGTCAGGGGGCTATTTCCTTATGTAGGTATCGATTGAAGTTAAGATTGCGCCCGAGGAAGGGCTTTTTACCTTAGTTGACTTCTTCCACCCAATATAAATAGATGATGAGAGGTGGAAGAAGGGCATCCACTCATTGATACACATTCTTGTACACTCTTGAGATAGAGCAAGAAATATAGTTTCGGGCTCAAGAGTTTCTTCCTAGTCTAAGTCATCTCCTGTGTTCTTACTTTTCGGTGTTTTGGCATGTTTGGTAGAGTACATTTGACCTGGTCGTACCCTGTCAAACTTACCCGGTTAAATTTACAACATCATTTGGCGTCCACCGTGGGGCCTGACTTGTGAAAAAGTCAATAGGTCAGTTTTATTCATCTTACGAAAATCTCAACGACCATGTCTTCCAGCACTCATTCGATGGTCTGCACCTCGATCGTGTCGGCATCCTACAAGCCCATCACTCCGGTGACGATGATTAGGATGGGCACGACTTTTGCTCTAGTCACGAGTGTCAGATCTCTAGGGATAATGCCGATCATGTCGACCCCCACTCCGATGCCTACAACGACCATGATGTACCCAGGATGGGGAAGTGACACCACCTATGTTGTTCCAACTAGGTTTGGCCTAGTTTGTCGCCGATCCAGCAAACTTTTAAGCCATACAGGGGTATCATCAGGTAATGGCCATGATGCAGCAAGTGGGGGGTTATACGCCATTTGCATGCCTTTGCATGTTTCCTCCAGGTGTGAGTCCCACATCAGTCCTAGGGACAACCCCATCAACTTTCATACCGAGGATGTTCAGATCAGCTTCGTGCACCCCATAAATTTGGCTCCGGCCATAGATGGAGTGGGGCCTTCAAATCTCCGAGGCACCTCTAAAGGCCGTATGTTACGGACCTAGAGGAGGCACACCGGAGGGAGGGGAAAGTTATCGCCAAACCAAGCAAGACTCGAGATTCGACGTTCAAACGGCTAGGATACAAGGAGGACGGGCCCCGCAAGTCAGCCAAGTTACACTTTGGGCTTGAGACAGCTCGGGCTAGCGCTTTTGATCGGCTCGGTGGTGGGAGGAATCCTCACATTGCACCGTCAAGACATTCCAGGGACACGGAGACAATCCACTTGGACAAAGAAGATTCCCAAAGCCAGCCCCAGCAATCGGCACACACCCGACTCTTATATGAAGACCGAGAAGAGGACTTTAATAGTATCAGGAGCATAGTGCAGAAGCTCCAAGCATTGGAGGACAAGGTGGATGAGAAGAGTGGACAAAGGAAGCACACCCTTGCAGATATCCATTTTCCTCGCAAGTCCATGCCCAAAGGTAGATGAGGAAGATCAAGCTTGACGTAGAGAAGTTCACCGGGAAGGAGGACCCAGATGTAAGGACACCTCCCATAATGCCGCACGGATGGTGGGATAATGCACTGATGCGGAGAAATGCCTCTTATTCTTCTCGTCACCCTGGGGAAGGCCGGTAGAATGGTTCCGGGTGGTGAGCCAAAACACCCACAAGATAAGGTTAAGGCATAGATAGTTATTCACATTCCATGTCCCCTTTCCTGAATTGTTGTCTCGACTACATTTTCCCCCACAATTGGGAGATCCACCCTCAAGTACCTTGCAAGGTTGAGGGTGGTCAACCAAAACATCATCATTTTCCGTCATAATTTAAAGTCAACACCCGTGAACTTTGCTAGTTCCTTGACAGAGTTTGCAGGCATCGTGAAAGTAGGATGCCCGACCGGTGTAGGTACAAAGGTACCCACATTCGGTCCAAAAGAGGAAATGACCGATACGGCAGAAGCCGCGTGTTGTCCAAAAGAGTTGACTGGGATAGCCATAGTCATATTTGGTCCAAGTGAGGTTACCGTTACGATAGTAGCCACGGTTCGTGCAACAAACGAAGTGACCGGAGCAGACTTTATAATCGAGCTCGGTCTACACGCACGCGCGCACACACACAAAGTACTAAATACGGGGAAGGGAAGAAAATAGATAGTTTTAATATCTTATGGAGTACTTTCTCTGTCCCAGTTTACTTGTCTAGGTTCGAGTTAAAATTAAATGAATTTTGAGTTTAATTTAAAAAAATGTAAGGTATATTTGTATAAAAATAATTTTATTAGATTTATCTTGTAGTGTTGAGAAGTTTCAAAACTTTATTTCATTAAATTAATATGTAATACAAATTAAGAGTAATTGAAACTCAAAATTTGACAAATTTGACTCAAAAAAGTCAAACTGATCAAATACACTATGACAGAGGTAGTATATATTACGCACATTCCGAAGGCAAATTCTATGGTAGACCTAAGGGCCACCATGGACCTACATATGAGCAAAATAAACAATTTCTTATTACTTAAATAAACATTTGTTTTTTAATTAACAAGATAAAATCTTTTTTTATTATTTTAGAAGGTCCACAAAAAAGGTATGCACCCATGGTACACCAAAGAAGCATTCTCAAAGGACACTGTCAGTAATAACATTACAACACACAATTGGAGATAAGATTGACGCCGTTGCTGTTTGTTGTCGATTGTTGCCCTCTTGTCATTCTAGATTCCAATTGTTGATCCATTTTATTTATCTAATATTTGAGTTGAGTTTTGGTTTTTATATATCCATCGTCAGGATTAATTCGTGGATTAATATTTATTGATATATTCTCTCCAAATTGATGTTGAATTTGTAAATATGACTATTGAATTGTTAGAACAAGAAATATAATAGTAGTGCGTCTAAAATAATACGGAGTACATAAATAAAAGTGGTTAAAAATACAAAATTAACCATATTAAATTTTTCTTGTAAAATATTTTTAAATTGTTACTTATCTAATTAATGCTCCGCAATATACTATATACCCAGTAAGATTTATCTAACTATTGATCAAAGTTTGATTGTGCTTGTTTGTAAAAAAGTGAAAACTAAACAAAAACTTTAAAATGAAGATAATAAGTAACAAACACGTCAAAAAATACAAAAACTTATCATTTATATTTTTTAAAAAAGTATTTTAAACTTTTTTGTTACCCTGATGACTCAATACTTGTGCTCTCATAATCTTTAGGTCCACATGGGAATATGTACGAAGTACCTTCCGACACTTTTCATGAGTCGACATGAAGATATTTTATTATTTTCAAAGAGTTTAATTAATCAATAATATTTATATACTAATGTCTATAAAATAAGTGTGGACCTTAGACTACAAAAGAATTTGCCAATACACAAATAGTTAGAATTATACTCACTCTGTCCTAAATTAATAATACTAATTTGACTTTGACAGAGTTATGAAAAATGAAAGTATGTAATTGTGTAAAAAAAGAGAAAAAAATGAGCCACGAAAAACTTTACAATTTAGAAAAGAAAAAGATTAATTTGAGATTGTTCAAAAAAAGAAAAATCAATTTGAGACAGATGAAACATATTTTGTGGCCTCTATATTTCTAGGTTCTAGCTATTCATTTCTCCATTTTAAAACAAATTTCAAGTCTTCAACCAATCCCCTACTCAACAAAACTGGTTGAATCTTTGAAGTGGCTTTTTTTCCATTTTAATCGTACAAATGTACAATAATACCTACTTCGGTCTTTCCAAAAGGCACATCAAAAAGAGGAAAAAAGGGCCCTCTATGGCCGGCCTGAGCTGAGCCTCTTCAAATATCATCTGCCTTGATCAACATTTTCTGGCAGGGACTGTGAGAAGGGAAGAGAAAACTCTCTCTGTTGAGAAAACTCAGCAGGCATGTCTCTGGGCTACGCAGAGAAGCTCTCTTACATAGAAGATGTTGGCAGCGTTGGGATGACGGAGTATTACGACCCGCCCCATGTTCTCCAGGAGAAAGTGGGATTCAAACCCCTTTATATACGCATAAATTTTGTCTTTCTCCTTTTTCTTGAATGTTCTCGTTATCTCATAATTGCTTAGGAGAATTAGTTTGTTTCGTGTGCCGAATCACTAGTTTGAGGTGTGATTGTTTGCTGGGGAAGCCTTGTTTCCTGATGTTTTGTGCTTTGAAGTGTAAGCTTTAGTTATAATCAGGTGAATGTCGAATCGGGAAACATGAACGGTTGGCACTTCTCTTAGGATTTTTTTTTCATTCTGTGAACGGGCTACTTGTAGATGAAGTTAGCCATAGCATATAATTCTTGTGTTTTATGGTAGGTGTACTAGGGAAAGTGCATTCATGGTTTTCCTTGGAAGTCTTGATGATTGAGCTTTTTTAGCGCAATAAATTTCTTTTAAAATGTAGTCGAAGGTCACCACATATATTTTGCCGAAATTGCTCTTATTTTAGGGTGTTCAGTCAGCAATTTATGAATTCCGACAACTACAATTGTGATTGTGATATACTCAGCTTATTCACAATTAACTGACCATTATGACTTTTGTTTTGAGATGCAGGCTGACCGACTTGCATTGATGATTAGAAAGGTGGGCATCTTACCATAATTTAGTGTAATATGTGTTTTTTTCACGTTCTGAATGCATTTCAGGAATCACGTTCAACTCAAACTACTTGTATGGTTTTGTTATGCAGAGTAAGCATTTAGTGGTGTTTACTGGAGCAGGAATATCTACTTCATGTGGTATTCCCGACTTCCGTGGTCCCAATGGTATCTGGACACTTCAGGTAAGGTAATGGTGTTAAATGTTTTAGAAGTGGGGGAATTCCTCATTATTACTTGAGCATATTAATCTACATGATATAATAACTCCTAGTCAATTTGGAAATTGAAACCTTTCTAAAAACAAAACTAAAAATAATCTGGATGAACCTCTCTCTTCATGGTTGACGAGGAAAATATTTTTATAACAATGAGCAAGATGCCTTAGTAAAATGCTCTATTGGATTTGAAACATTTATCTTGAATGACTTCGATTATATTCACTGAAATTCATCTAGTCAATTAAGAATTCATGGGCATACTGGAATTCTACTTTTATATTGCTCTCTAATCTTTTGTTGAAATGCATGCCATATGTATGCGCACATGCATAATTGAGACATTTCAGTTCCAGCGGTGCTTGTTAAGACAAGAAATAATGAAAGTATGCTGAATGTGCACACATTTTGTTTTATTTCTACATTCTAGAAAGAAGGAAAAGCTATGCCAAAGGCATCATTGCCATTTCACCGTGCAATGCCTAGCTTGACTCATATGGCATTGGTTGGATTAGAGAAAGCTGGTATTCTAAAGTTTATTATTAGTCAGGTGAGGTTTTCTTCTGTTATGTCCTTTTACAGTCTTACTCCATCCCTTCTTATGTTGACAACTTGAACCTCACTTTTTTAACAATATATCTTTCTTTGCACTTATTGAAATTTAAGAATATTGATGGCATTCATCTCCGATCTGGCATTCCAAGGGAGAAACTTTCTGAGCTACATGGAAATTCATTCATGGAAATTTGTCCGTGCGGAGTTGAGTAAGGCTTACATTTCATATGCAACTTGCGACTTTATAATTAGTGTATTATACGTAGTATTCCCTCATTCTCATAAAGCCATGTTTGGTCAAGATACAACATTTTACTTTTGGCAAAATATAACTGTCAAAAGCCTTTGTACCTCTAAATACACTAGGTGCATTGGTCTTGTTTTACAACTGTCAAAAGTCATTGAATCTTACTTATATTTTCAAAAATTAATTTATTGATTTAACTAAATCTATTAGTATCGCAATACTAAAGTCTAGTGTGATTAGCAAGCAGCTATGCAGCGTCCCAAGACTGGCCTTTCCCACAAACATGCAACCTTGGACAATCCCAAACCACTTGAGTGCTTAGCATCTCTTCAGCCCATGTCATAGTCAAGTTCAGGACATGCTTCAAACCCCACAAATTGACACTCCAATCTGCCTGTTGGAAATCCCATGTCTGCTCAAAAGAGCGAAGCTTTTCTCAGTACATAAACAATGCACACGTACAACTTGCTCTGATTCCATATGTCACGGACTTAATGGATGGTGCCATATTCAAGCACATGTGTGACATGTGAAGATCTCTTGCATGCCTCATGACCAGCTTTTTCACAAACATTTCAATTAGTTTGGCCTTGTCATTTACTCATTAGGGAACTCAAAAAAGTTTCCAGGGTGAGTGCTTAGGATCACTTCAGCTCACATCATAAGTCAAAGTCTAGTAACAAACGTGTCAGACTAAACAAGGTTGGCATGCATAACTCTGCCCAACTGAAGCATATAGTGAATGATAATACCTACATGTTGGTACCACCCTCTCTATAACAAAACCTTGTGCTAGGCAAATACTACACCCTAGGATCATCACATTTTATGGCTATCTCCTGCTCCATTTATCCTACAACATGCTTTTGTTAGGTCCCGTAAATTGACACTCTCATTTGCTTGTTGCTATGCCTTCCCCCCTGATGTTAACCAACTAACCCTACAAATGTTCGTTGCTTAGAGCTTCACGCCTTCACCTAGTGTAGCATTTCTTGGCACATAAACAATATATGTATGACATGTTCTAATGCCATTTCACGTGCTTAAAGTCCAGCTTCATGTGCAAGCACGTGTCTGGCATCCCAAAGTCTCCCACATGCCTCAATACCAACTTTTCCCACTAACATGACAACTAGTTTCACCACACCATGGGTGCCATGGGCTCATCAAGGCAATAAGAAACACACCTATTTGAGTCCTTAGAATTGCTTCAGCGCACATCATATCAAGTTTGAGACAAAAAACGACAAACTACGTGGACTGAACCATAGTTCAAAATTAAGCCAAGATGACGCAGCAGAAATATTTTTTATGAACTTTGGATATATCGCAATGTGAATGGTGACTCTTGATCAGGATTATACTTCGTAGATGCCTAGCTTGAGCAGCGCAAACTATCGTTGCTTCCACTTAGTCCACACAAACAACTTTCTTTGAAGGTTACGGGATCATGTACTGCGACGAGGTATAGGAATTGATCTTATGAAGACCAATATAATTTTCAACTCTTGGATTAAACATACATATTATTTTGTGTATCATAAAAGAGAGCACGAGATTAATATTGTGTGATAGCCCAAGACACCAATCCAAAACATCTGAGGATTTGCAACACCTTAATGCTTATGCCACCCTCATTATAACCAATGGAAAGACTAAGAGATGGGCAATGGCACACCCTTGTTCATAGTCACACTGAGCACAGTGCAAAATAAATGATAGTCATAAGCAACTTCTTTGTAACTTTTGCACAAATTGCATAAAACAAGAGTTTCTTCTGATGACATAAACTCTTTTGTGCCATAAAAGCTTTCTAAACACAACTCTTTTTGGAGTGAGGGATTACTGGTCTTTCATGACTTTTTGGTAATTAAAAGAGTTTTGGATTTGGTTACCGTGCATTTTTTTCATTCTGTCGCGTTGTCCTTCAGTACACATTTGCATCACTCAAAATTTGTGCTATGTAACTAATATGAAAGGTATATGAGAGACTTTGAAGTAGAAACAATTGGTTTGAAGGAGACAACACGAAATTGTACAAAAGTGGGTTGTAGTGCAAGGCTTAGAGACACAGTTCTTGATTGGGAGGTAATGTAAAATTATTTACCATGTTTTATAGCTTAATCTAATCTAAAGACCTTTCACCCCAAACACACTCACACACGGGCACACACACACACACAAACCCTTCCTACACATTTATGTAATAACGAGTACATTTTATTGAAGCATTTGCAAAGTTTATGGTTGTGTTGGAACTCTTATTCTTGCACTAGTGTGATGTAGTCTTTGGTGTATCTGTTTTGAGTGTTAGGTTAAGTGAATAATCTGTTTGTGTTTTATGTAGTATAATACTTCGTATATATCTAGTATTTAGGAGTTAGGAAACAAAGCTGAGATAAATTGAATCGACCATAATCTCGGTGGGTAAAATATATTTTTACCTTCTCCATTACAGTCTTAAACAGCAACACACTCAGTATAATCCCAACTCTATTGAGGTTTGGGGGTCAAGATGCACACAGTCTTACCTTTGTAAAAGTAAAGAGCTATTTCCTTCAAACACTTGATGCACTGCTTCATTAGTCTTAAAATTCAGTAACAGTGGACTATACAACACAATGTTTGAATTGGTGTACTGCCGGAACCTTGAGGCTTTTTTCGAGAGTTGAAGCCCTATAGCTAGGCCTCCAGGATACTACACATATGGTGGTAATCACACTGGTTTGTCAGCTGTGAGGCTTAACCCTTAATTTTGTTTGTTAAGTTCTAAAAAATACGGATTAGTAGATGAATATTAACCAGACCAATCAAACTTTTTTAAAACTTTTGTACAATAAAGACTTATTAAACAATCAGTCGTGTGACTTCCAATTCGGGCTTCTGTCCTTCCACCTCAGCTTCATCTTTCCTCCACTATCTTAGATCTGATCAAGTGAATTCAACCACAAGTTATACAATAGGTAGGTGTGTTTTTCTTCTATTTGCTATTTATCAATTTAGTTCCTTATTTATTAACTTCTATGTTTTATCTTTATTTTCAACAACAACAAACCAAGGAAAGTCCCACAAACTGTAGGGTCTGGGGAGGGAGGTTGTGTGCAAGCAGACCTTACCCCTCTTATCCCATACTTGATAGCTGAGAGGTTATTTCCAAGAGACCTCCAACTCTTTAGCTTGATTTTCATCAATCTTTTATTGTACTAGTTAGCAACCTTTGTGTAAATTTTATTTGACAATCTCCAGTTGTGTGTTGAGTGTTGACCTTAGATAGTAGCGTCTTGAGATTTAGGACTTGCCGACTTGGATAGTTGGGTAGCTATCTGGGTCTTGGTTGTAGTTTTTGCTCTTGTCTCTGAGTGCTTTCTGTGCTTGGGATCTAGTTGCCTGATGCAGTTTGCGACTTTGCGTGCTTTTTGTGTTTGTGCACTTTTCATTGCCCTTAGTTTGTTCTTTGCTTCTTCATTTTTGCTCCGTATCTTCTTTATTGCTGGAGCCGAGGGTCTCTTGGAAGCAATCTCTCTACTTTCATATAGGGGTAAGGTTTGTGTAAGCACACCCTCCCCAGACTCTACTTTCTGTTAGATCTTACTTGGTTCGCTATTGTTGTTATCCACATTTGATTTGACAGTATCCACAACTAATTTCATTTTGTTATTGATTGATTTTCTATTTAAAATAGTTTTGCACATTAACCTCGTAGTTGTGAAAAGCGTGCCTGAGGCGCGATGCGCACGAAGTGCAGGGGTCTGTGCATCAAGCTTTGTGATGCGGGCGACTTACAGGAGGCGCGCGCATAACTGTGCATCATCGCACCATGTGGTGCGATCTGAGGCGCTACAGGGCGCGCATCACGTACACATCTTTAAATTTTATTTTTTTTTAATTTTTTTATAGATTAGTGACGACTGGTTGCCGTCAGAAAGGTGTCGCCTAGAGTAATCGACTGCTGGTCGAAGTAGACTATGTTTTTTCAGGACCCGGCCCTAAAAGACCGACCCATATTTCATTTATTAAAAAACCCTAGAACTCTATCACTTCTCGACTTGGACTGCGTTGAAGTCCCAGTCCAGATCCGACCCCTTATTTATTTATTTATTTAATTATTTTTTTATTAACTTCAATTGCTTTTGATTTTTTTATGCGTTTTACATTTGTGAAAAAAACTGATGTAGTAAATTATTTGAGAATTGAGTTAATATTGTACGAGTTCTTTTTTTCAATTTCAGTTTTTTATTTATCTTTCTGTTTTGCTTTGAAATGAAATTTAATATATATTTGTCGGGTTTGAGAATAAAAATTGATGTAGTATACTAGTATATGAGATTTGAGAATAAGGTTAGTAAGTTAGTCGCTCCTTGTATTATTTGTTTTTACAATTTTTTTTCCAGTTTTTTTGTGAGGTTTCCCCCTTTTTACCTTTTTGTAGTTATATTTTGTACACTCTTTCAAGTTTCTATAATGTAAAAATCTCTAAATTTTAGGTTCTAATGATCCCGGATGGATGTATGTTTCGAGGGTCACAAAAACAAATAGGAATGACACCATTTGCCTAATTTGTAATAAAATCCATGAAGTTTATACTTTGATTCTTGGTTGCTTTCTAAAGTTTTTGTATGCTTTTCAACATTTTATATGTACTATTACTATTTTAGAGATGCTATGCTACTTATGCTTCAATGTGCACATTGTGTTAGTGATCCATGCGCATCAATCGCGCATTGAGGCACTAGAGCCCCTTTGTGCATCGGTGCGCATCGCGCCTTAAATAACTATGGTTAACCTGAAATGCCTCGAGGCGTACCCTTTACGTACTAACCACAAAATGTCTCAAACTCACCCTACACCATCTCAAACATGGATATCACATGATAGCAGAGCTCTTGTGGAGATATGTTCACATACTATATAAAAACCGATTTTACTTGACGGATTGCAAAAATTCTTGTCTAATGAACATCAAAAGTTTCCAGTGGGTTCAAATATGCACGTTTCCAGTAAATGACACATTTGAAGTACTTGATCTTTTCTCTGCTCATAGAGGGAAGTGGCCTTTTCCTGCATCACAATGAGATTATTATTTGATGTGCCATTTTATTGTTGGTATGATTTCTAACACTTCTCTCCACTTTGCAGGATGCCTTGCCTGAAAAAGAGATAAATCTAGCAGAAAAGCATTGCAAAATGGCCGATCTTGTGCTATGTTTAGGTACAAGGTAACCCACAACCATCTTCTATTTAACACATCTTTCCTTTTCTTGCTAGAACTTCCCATGTTTCCCCTCCACAAATTTACAACAACAACATTAGCCCAGTACTCAAAGGCTCCCGCCCATTGTGGGGTAAGGGTGGGTTGGATGTATGCAGCTTGACCCCTATGTTTAAAACATAGAATGGTTGTTTCTAGATGACCCATGATGATCATAGATTCATAGAAAGTTGCATTGACGAACTACTACTTCACTATAAAAGAAGTGCTGACAGTTTAAAGAGTCATTTTGCTTTATTCCATCAAGGCCCAATGACAAAAAAGTAGTGAACTGTATTAGCCCTTCTACAAATATGTGGTCTCTAATTAGCTTTATCAACTGTATTTGTGATGCTCATTTCAAAATTACAATTCCAGTGCTAATGCTATAATTTTAACCTGATATTTGCAGTACCGTATATGGTAGATTTGTAGTAGCACATGCTTTGAACATAGAGTATTATTGATTTAAGACTACCCTTGAGTCTTGACTCCAGTTACCTTCACAGTTTGCAGATAACTCCTGCATGTAATTTGCCTCTTCGATGCCTTCGGAATGGAGGTAAAATAGTAATAGTAAATCTTCAGGTACATCTATTCTTTTCTCTGCTACTTTCAGAATATCTTGATTGCCACTGTATCACATCTTAAATGTAGTACGTTAACCAAAATTTTTGATGACTACCCTAGGTACTTTAGATTTTATTTCAAGTCCCTGTAATTTCAAACTTAGGTAGTTAATACCTTTGCATTATAGGAGAAATACAAAATAGCTTGAGTTCTTTAATCTTGTGTGTTTGTACATATAAAGTTATAAACAATTTTAGCCTTTGTTCATGCTTGTAATCTGAAATTTTTTAAATGGGCAAACACAAGAGACCCTGTGAAGCAGCCTTTTGCTGTAAAAGGTTGAAATGTGCATCAACTATGTAAAAACAAAATACAATGTTCAAAAATCAAAATGCTCCCCTATGAACTACTTCCTCTGTCCTAAAACCATCTTCCCGGTTTGACTTTAGGCCATTTTTAAGGGATTAGTTAATTTTGCTTTGACTTCCAATTTTGCCCCTCTAGGCCTCCATAAAAACATTGAAATAAAAACTAAGGCATTTCATTCCCTTCCGACTTCTGATTACGACTCACTGGAGATCTCTCTCGCTGGAAAATTCCCATTAATACTGGGAAAGCTCAAACCTTTAACCCACATGGAAATAGGATACAACTTATATGAAGGAGTTATCCCGTGGCAATTCGGTAATTTGGTGGAGATTCAATGCCTGGACATTTCTAGGGCAAATCTCCCCAGACCCATTTCAAGTGAGTTCAGAAATATAACAAAACTAGCTTCAATCTTCATGTCCGGTAACCTTCTTGATGGATCAATCCCATATGAAGCGAGATAAAATCACCTCTCCCAAAATCTTGGATCTTTCTGTGAATCTCCTCTCCAGCGAAATCCATATGAAGGGTGTGAAGAATAGATCTAGGATTTTATGGGAGAGTGAAGTTACAGAGAGTGGGAGAGAAGGAGAGATGGAGAAAGGGCGGGAAGGACAGACAGAGAGAGGAGGAAACATAGATCTAGAGTTTAGAGAGACAAAGACCAGAGTGAAGAGAAGGCGAGAGATTGGCCTAAGGTGCGGTTGTTGGCGAGAGAGTAAAGTTGAGGGGTATAAATGTCATTATACATCCTTTTTTTAGTGTGAGGGAAGGTAGTTTTAGGACAAGAAAAAAAGGAAGTGAAAAGAAAGTTTTAGGACGGAGGGAGTAAATAGTTTTAAATGAGTATTAACTTTTGAGTTAATCATGGTAATAATTTATGTGGTAGGTATTTTCTCATGCATTTATAGTATTCTTAGTGGCAGCTCTTCTTGACTAAGCACCCTTTGTTTTACAGAAAACCCCAAAGGATAAGAAAGCTAGTTTGATAATTCGTGGATTTGTAGATAAGGTATCCTCTATATTTTTATTGTAATCTGATCTATCTTAAGAAATGGTGTGCAATATTAACCAACCATGAAAGCTGAGAAGTTCACAAGTATGATTATGAACAGGTAATTGCAGGGGTCATGAACTTTCTACAAATGCAAATCCCACCTTTTATTAGAGTTGATCTTTTCCGGACCATTTTTACTCAAGCCTTAAGTGTAGGTAAAGTTTTTAGATCAATACTCGTCTCCCTTTCAATAATTTAACTTACTTTCTACTTACAGTATGTGCTATGTTTACCCAAGTTGAAGGTTGGAAGTGTTCGAATCTTTCTCACTTGTCTTCTATATCTACTTTAATCTTGTTTCACTGATTGCAGTATGTTCACTCATAGGTTCAGATTTATGTGCTTCTCTCTTATAGTATGTTTTACTTATGTTGTAGATAAAAAATATGTTAACTGGACACTTAGATTAGCAAGCATCCATGGAAATAAAGCCCCATTGCCTTTTATCAAATCTGTGGAGGTAAGATTTAGCTATATTCTGTTGCGCTTTATCTTATATACTGAGATTTTGTGCTATTTCTCTTCCATGAGCAACATAACTGTTTTGTTTAGATTCCTTCCATCCATGAGTTCACCTAACAGATCCCATTTCAATATGTAAAGATATCGATAAATGACTTTGTAATAACCGTATGATCAAGAAAATAGGAGAATCAAATAGTGTATTTCACATTATTGAATGAATGACATATTGACATTACAAAAAAACAGTTTAGATTCATGGTCCTATTGCCAGGTTTTGGTCTTAGAGCTTTCACGTTACTGAGAAAATTTCTTCCGCATGTTTTATTTTTTTATCCCGCCAGTTTGTTTTGTTCAATTTCCACGTGAGATTTTTTTTTCCACGCACAAGGAGGAATTTAAAGTCTGGCAGATTTCATTGAATGACCCACCTCTGTCCACCAACTTTATCTCTCAATCTACTCCTTGCTTGACATGGGTCCCATAGGAGATTTTTTTTGTTTTCTCATTGATGGGATGCAATTTCTACACCAAAATTTCCACACCATAATAATGATCTGGATGAGAGGGGAAATGTAGAGAGAGATTGGTGTGGAAGTTTTTTTTTTCAACACTGTTGGGAGTGCTCACAGTATTCCCTTTACAACTTTTCTAACTGTACAACACCGTATGTATCTATTATCTAACAGACTAACTATACTTGGCTGAACTCTAACTAGGGGTGGACATAGTTTGGTTCCGGCCCAGTTGGAGCGTATACATTTATCAATCCTAATTGCCCAACTAGTTGCAATTTACAAAAATAATTAACTCGAGCCCCACTAAGTGCTTTAGCAAAGAGATCTCATAACTGATCTTCTGCCTTCACATATCCAGTCAAAACTACGGCTTTCTATAATCCATATTTTTCTAAGGCAAAATGACATTCAACTTCAATGTGCTTTGTCTCATGAGAAATTAGATTAGATGCAATATATAGTGTCTTCACTCTTCATTCCCATGAGAAACTAGATTATATGCAATATATAGTGTCTTCATTTTCATACCGGTTTTTTGTGCTAGAATTGACGCTTTGAAGCTGGTCTCATTTAATAAGTTTCATAACCACATACTCTGTAATATACACAGAGATTGTGCTCTAGGTTTGCATTTTGATTCTGTAATTGACCAAGAGACAACACTTTATATTTTAAGCATTTTTAAATTCTTTATATTGATTTGTATGCCTAAAAATTACTTCACAATTTAAAATAAAAATACTATAATAGATTTAATACATATTTTTTGTATTTTAATTTTATTTGATGTGAAATGTAGGTGTTAACATGAATTTAAAAATTTTAAAAACCAAAGTCATAACCCGTTGGGTCGACCCGAACCCGATGACATTGGGTCATGATCATATAGTTCTCAATCCAAACCCAAACTAACCCGAATCCAAAGTGACACCGAACCCAAACCTGACCTGCAGATTGCCAACTTTACTCGTCTATGAATCGAGTACCAAGTCAATATCTCAAATAAACGAGACGAGTTCAACCCTTAGTGAGCCAAACTGATATTTTCTTGTTCAAGCACTTTGTCCATTTAGTTTTACTTGGGGCTAACATTTTATTGTGCATTTGGGATGGCATTCTAGGTTTTCTTCTCTGAGAGTCAAAACATGAAAGCAACTATTCTAGATAAAGAACCTCTTCGTCTCAAAAGGTAGCTTAACTTCTCTTCAGGTGCATAAGTTTACCTCTTCTTGGTAGATGGCTGCTATTTAATCAGCAGCAAAAATGTAATCTAGATAGATCACGAGGGCCATGATTGCTTGTCACAATTTATCTTCAAATCATGAACTACAGCAAAAAAGTATTATATCATGATGGCAATTTGATGTCCTGTACAGTGCGACTATTATACTACCTTCGCAAAAAGCTATTTACTATATTGAAACTTTAAATAGCTTTAATAAACTAGATAAATTATATTTTAAAATCTAAATACTCCTGTACCAAAATGAATGATTTACCTCTTACGGTCTCTCGATAGCTTTTGTTTGCATCTTTTTATTGATCACTTGATAAAATAAAAATATTCTTATCACGTCTCATTTTGTAGAACTTTTGATATAGTTTTTAAATATATATTTTTTTCATTTCTATATCGATTTGTAAATAAAATTATTTTAAAAGACACGGATTTTGCACGTTGTTTGAATAGGGAATATCAATTTGGGATGAAGGGAGTATAAATTTTCAATAAACTAATTATGCATTTAATACATTTAAGGATGAGGGAGTATATCATTTAATCTTCAAAAGGTACTTGAATCTGAAACTAGCAATGGCCCTGCAAAAAAGTAGTTGCCTTGAGGTTCCTTCTAATCAGCCAAGTATCAAACTGAATGCAAAACTTGATTTGATATTGATTATAGTCATTGGAAATATATATGGTACCCTCTCTCTACTTGGAATTAACTTGGTATGTTGTAAAATATGGTACCCTCATTGAAGTTGTGTTTCTTCTTCTCAGGAGGACAGCGAAGACATCAAACCCATTTGACGTAACTCTCAAAATTAACTTCAGCGAGGGTTGCAAATGCGTCTCTACTGAAATCACAATTCCAGTTGATTTTACGGTGAGTTTTGTTTACCCACTTCACAACCCTCTAAAAGAACTAAAGGGCAAGCCCTGGTCCCCGTCTTGTAGCCTTCCACTGACAATTTTTGACATGAAACAGCCAGCAAAGAATATTAGGACACAACATTTGTATAGGAAGTAGAGCTGATATAGGGTTTTTAATGACAGGTTTCTGCAAACAATTTCAAGGACGAGGAGAACCTGGTTTTTGATAAGCTAAGGAGAGAAGCTATGTCCGACCCAAGCTGTGGGCAGACTGCACTCATTGAGAGAGATGCCATCCTGGTTCCCAAAACCAACATCTTTATCCATGCCATTGTAACCAACATTGTGAAATATGATGCGGCTCAGAGCTCGAGTGCTAATGAGTCGAAGAGGAAACACGAAGGCTTTAGTGGCACTATCCCATCTCGCAAGCGATCAAAACGCAATTGGAAACCCAGACTGCCATTGCCAAACTAGAAGGCACTATCGCATTTTGGAAGCAATCAATACACCATTGGAAACCCAGACTGCCATTGCCAAATTAAAAGGCTTTAATGGCACTATCCCATCTTGGAAGCAATCAATACACCATTGGAAACCCAGACTGGCATTGCCAAGTTAGTAGGTTATATAGCAGTGATATATCAACCTAATGTAAATAGCTTATCGCCGCTTAGTGATATTTTACTCGAAAGTGCTTATGTTTTGTAGGGACCGAGTGGATTTTGTTAGGGTCTCACGCACACTCGGCCTGGATCATACACAATTGATATGGAATTACGTAGCCTGTACGATTAATATATACTCTCTATACAACTAAATTTTACACTTTTCTTTTTTGGCAGTATCAAGTTCAAACTTACAACATTTTGCGATGGAAGGCATTTGGTCAAAATATGTGATAGAATCTTTTACGTTGAAAATATGATTGGATGGAATACTTTTACCTTTAAATATTTTTATATATAGATAGATACTTCCCACGTCTCAAATTAAATTTCTTGTTTACTATTTACATGGTTAAACTTTATTCATTTTCTTTCTCTATTTTTGTTACTCATTTCATAAAATAATAGTCTTATCAGCACTAGTTTTGTAGATTTTTGATTTAGTTTTTAAATATATAATTTTTCTTTTTTAATTTTACACCATTTTTCATATAAAATAATTTGAAAAATAACTTCCGTCAAAATCGATATATACAGCTTAAATTGGGATAGAGGGAGTATATGTTATATAAAAATACAATAATCTAAAATGAACTTGTTTTTTCTCTAAAATAAACTTATTATGGTATATTAATAAACTTATTGATATAATTTAATATTTTCTTCGTCTAACAATAAAGTTTTCGTACACTATTGACAGGTTTAGACTTTATTTATTTTATTGGCCTATTTCATGTCCTATTTGATAAAATACTATAGTTTGTAAATCTTTTAATGTAGTTTTTAAATATGTAATTTTTATTTTTTAATTCCATACTATTTTTCATATAAAGTAATTTAAAAATACTCAACATGGTAACTACTCCTTTCGTCCTAAAACTATCAAATAACTACAAAAAAAAAAGGCAAGGAGTGATTTAAGTTTTATACGGAGTATATTCATCCTCAAAATTTAAAAAAGTTGGGCTTATAACTCTAAGGAGTAGAAGGAGGGAGTATCATTCTTCTTCATCAGAGGAACTCGCCAGATATATTGTGCAATGTGTTCTTCTTCAAGTTTGGAATGGCCAGTATTCGCGGAGTCCAATATCCCCACTCGCCTCGCCATCCCTATTTCTCCCAACGCCACCGCCAGAGATTTCATGAGTGAGTGCTTACCATTCATATTCCCATTGATCTATCTATGTATGTGTCATCACGTGTTTTGGGCAAAGAAGAAGAAATGAGAAGAGAGCAATAGTTGAGTACTAATCATTCGAAATAATGGGCGGAATTGTTTGGAATTCCCAGTTTAAAATCAGGGTGCGTCCAGACATTAAATTTATTCAAAAATTAATTTAGGTTTTTGCCGTTCTTCGATTCGACATGCTAAGTTGCTAGAGGAATTGAGAGAGAACAGTCTGCACTTTGATATACGCAATTTGGTTTTTGGACATCTGATGCTAATTAAGAAGAGCTTTATGGCTCGAAATACGTTGCAAATGATGATTTGTGGGTTTCATGATGGTGTAATGAGTATGTGTTGATGTTTTTTTAGGAGTATTTGAGAGAGCACACTTGAATTGTTTCCCTGAACATGGAGAAATTGTGGCAAATGGGTTGATGGTATATTTTGATGTTCTTCTTGACTGTTTTCTTTGTTGTCTTTACAGTTTATGGGATTATTAGTTTATTACTAATATTACTCATACCCAACATTAATGGCATTTGTATTCACTATTGTTATGTTTTGTTACAGGTCCAAAGGAAATCAAACTTATACCACTTATCTGATACTCTGCCCTTAAAGCACGCTTTTCAGCACACAAAAGGAGAATGGTTTCTGCAGGTTAGAGTGTGTAATTCTAGCATTGCTGACCCAATTGGATCGCCTGAAGTTACCAAGGATTGTTCAACGGATGGTGAACCTGAGATTTTTCTTACAAGCACTCCCCGGACAAGATGCAGGAGGAGGAGGAGGATGATGATGATGAAAAGGTTAATCAGCAATAGATTGGCACACTTCAACTTTCGGTGGTTCTTCTTTTTACATAATAGTAAAAGGAAAAGAGTTAGGAAAAATAATGCTGCTATTTCGTGCTCAATAAATAAGCTGCACATTTTGTCGGATGAGAAATTTAATTATGATGCATTATCAGAAAGCATGTCAGTCTCGGGTATTATTACGAAATATTTCTCCTGTTATGATGAGGTGAACTCAACTTCGGTGTTTTCCTATTCAAAAGTTGAAGGCGAACAAACAGAAAAGCCGATTGTTAAGACTGAAGATAACTGTCTCGGATTTGATATTTGTACACCACCTCCATTTACACTGAGGATCCCTCCAGTGATACAAAGTGTTCCTCTGGCCAGTGAATCTGTTTCTGTTGTCTCAAGCAAGGTCAAGAAAGCTGAGATTGGGAAGCGTCTTTTAACTGCCACAAAGAGTCTTGGGCTTAATGTGAGTAACAGAAGTCCTGGGCTTCCTCTTAATAGGATTTTAGCATATGAGATCACGGATGAGGACGAATGAAGATCACAGTGCTTTTCTTTTTGTTCAAGGGGAAAAGCCGGTGGTTAGAACTGAAGACTACCTCCATTAATTAAGATTGAAAAAACCTCCAGAAATGCGAATTTTCCTCCGACTCATGATTCACGAAACTGTTTCTGTAGTTTCAAGAAAGCTGAAATTGAGAAGCATCTTATAACTGGCACTAAGAAGCTTGGGCTTAATGCATATGAGATCACTGATGAGGACGATTGAAGCTGATCGCAGTGCACTTCTTGGCTACAGTTTTACAAAGGTGAGAGATATGCTGTTTTTAAGGGTAGCTGCGAGGCCATTTTTTATTAACTACGTATTCTGTTGGGAAGAATTATGCAGCAAAGAATTATAAAGCGGATTGGTGAGCCATTATATTTGTGATAGACTACCTTACTGAGCACATACTCATATTCTTCTGCTTCTTCCTTAAAGAAGTGTTTTAGATCTAATTTGTTCAATATAAATGCTTCTTTGATTGCATCTAATGTTTGAAGTTTCTACTGTGGAAAATAATCAATATGTATAAGGTGTATAGGAGTGCTAAACACTTTTCTACTTTTTCTTTTCAGGGAAAATGTTCAGAGTGGTGTTGTTTTGCTCAAGGAGTATTTAGGAAAAGCTCAAGGTTCGAAACCCTATATAAATTAGGAAACTTACAAAGAGGCTTACATTGCATTCCTAGAGATTATTTAAAGCACTAGCTCTAATCCCGTGCTTCGCACGAACTCATATACATTCTTAAAATTTTTAACATTTTGATTAGATTATATTCCATATTTTGAAATAAAATACTCCGTATAATTTTATTTATTTAATATTATAATAATTATATGGTATGTGTTATATAAGTTTTTTTAACTATTAGATATGATATATTTTTTTAAAATAGAAGTTGTAGTTTTAATGATTACGCACATATATTAAAATTATATGATTCTTTGTTTTTAAAAAAAAGTAAAAAAGGAGAAAATGGAGAATAGTTTTAAATTTTTATATGAACTTTTGGGTGAATATATACTTTTTTTCATTGTGACTCTGATGAGGCTGTGAGGGTTTTGGGCTACTTGTTTGGTACATTGTGGGGATGCATTTGAGTGTGTCTACTGCTTATGTGTTGGATCCAAGCATTGTTAGTATTCTGGGCCCAGTTTGATCTTAATGTGTGAATACTCGTGTTGGTTTTGATGTTGTTGTTTTATGTGGTGGTTAAAAATATGTAGTCCTCAGTCTAACAAAGTACTCCGTACAATTGAGTGTCTATTGCCTAGGTGTTGGATCCAACCATTGTTAAGATCAATGACAACACAACGGAACGTTCTTTGCGGGATTGAAAACTCATTAGAACCTGAATGGAGAACATCAACTTTAGGATAAAGTAATTAGACCATAATATGACTTCTGTGAAGATCTCATATTTTGCAGTGAGAAAATGATCAACAAAAACCTTAGCAGAGGTGTTGACCGTTTCATTGAACAAAATAGCCAAATTAAGCTTGTAGCAGGATTGACATAGCCAGTATGTAAGCTCTTTCCGATAAGAAATACTGGTAGTTTAATGTAGTTGTGGGTAAATGAAAATACTGGTGCGTTGGTGATTCTAACGCTTGATATCTTATTGGGTTAGAATCAGCAGACTTATTGAATTAATTATAAAATGCACCATATTTATATGATTTATTGATTCTTTATGTATTCACTCGAGTTGAACGTTATTCTCATATTCCGTTAGATACATAAAAAAATTAGTGCGTAAATCAATTGGAATATAAAACCAAAATTATTTGTTTAAAATTTAAAAATGGGGAATTTACGTAAATAGCACTAAAACATAATGACTTTGTCTAAATAGCATCACATATGTTTTTCTTCCCAATGTAGCACTTTTAGTCATTATCTATTAGTCATTATTCAAGTAAATGTTCGCCATCAATGGACATTATTAAGTGCTATTTAGGGAATAAAACAGTTTAAGTCCTATTTAGGGAAATGACTTAAGTTTTAGTGCAAATATTTCTTACAAAATTGAAATTAATTTTTGAATTTAATTTATAAACTGTTAATCTTAAGGCACATTTATGGCAATCAATTTGCAAACCAATCTCAAACTATGAGAGTGAAATTTCAATGTATAGTGAGTAAAAAGAATTGCATTTATCACTTGGCCATTTTATTGATGAAAAAAATATGTAGTATGTACAAGGTTTAGAGGTGGCCTTTTGGTGCTTTCTTGTAAATTATAATTATGCTTACAAGAAAGTATGCATTTGGGTATGAGAAGCTTAAAATGAAAAGAATGCTTTTGAGTTGACCGTTCCTCTAAAGGGAGCTATTAAAATAAAAATCATTATAAAGAAACCCAAGAAGATAAAGAAAAAAATGCTGGAAATGCGACTTTTCTTATAAATAATACTCTATTCACATAAAAGATTAATGTGAAGATGAGAATGCTACACAAGTGGTATAAAAAGGCCCAAAAGTTCTCCATTGCATTCGGCCTATTTCTTTAGGACTGGCCTTGCTCCGTATGATGTGCATCTCGCCCATGCCGGGAAAGACTCAACTGCCATATCTGCACCTATCTCTCGGCTCTCTCCTTACACCACCAGAGCATGTGTGTATCCGAGTTGTGTCTGAGGCCTTGGATTTTTCCTACTGCTGTATACCTAGATTCTAGTTGCCTATCAGTGATTTGGGGGTTAGCTTTCTTACAATCTTAGGTAGCCCTGTGGCCATTCATATAAGGTCAGTTAACTGGTTTAATGTTCAAGTCAACCAATTAATATTTGGCCGTTTGTATAGTTGTATATTGTATAGACACTGTTAGTTTGCATGAAATAACATGTTTGTGATTGGTGTTTCAAATTCAGGGCTACTGGATCAATACAAACTATAATGCAGCATAAAACCACAAGGCGTCACTGATTGTCAAGATATAGCCCATTTGGTTTCTCTCCATTTGCTCAATATGTAGCCAATCTTACCTCACATAGCAAGGTCAAACCCCGCATTTCTAATGGACTGCAGGAAAAAAAGTTGCCCAACTCCTCAGGTGCAGTATTTTTTTTAGCAATTTGTATATAAAGAGTAGTTTGGTGGTTGAAATCTCACTGCTTGAATTTGTGTCTCCAGTTAATGGGGCTCAAAAACAAACACAAGAACAGTCTTGCATTCTCATTCTTCCAGTGATGAAGAGTTTGAAGTAAGAAACTAAGAGCAGACAGGCTCTTTGTTCTTTGTAGCCATGATTTGTCTATGCTTTTGACACGTTTCTATTTATTTGAAAGGGAACTACTGTCCAAGCAGACTTTGAGGTTTTTGACCCAAAGCCTGATGGCTTTCACGGGGTGAAGCTTCTCCTGCAGACCTGCCTTGATAATAAGCAGTGGGATTTGAGTGGTTTCATAAACTTAATTCTGGGACATCCCACTGTAGGGACTGTTATTAAAATAGCTGACGATGAAGATGAGGGAATTTACTCTGTTATCAGTGCCATTGACTTGTGAAGATATAAGGCAAGCAACCTACATTTGTT
>OOIL02006555.1:3613520-3724280 GCA_900332095.2 Cuscuta campestris
TATATATATATATATATATATATATATATATGTATGTATGTATGTATGTATGTATGTATGTATGTATGTATATGTATATGTATATGTATATGTATATGTATATGTATATGTATATGTATATGTATGTATGTATGTATGTATGTATGTATATATATATATGTATATGTATGTATGTGTGTATATATATATATATATATATATAGTTTGAAGTTGAACAAATATCAAAAATAAATTTTTTGAGTTTGAACCATTCTTTTATTTTCCTACACATTTTCTTTCCTGTATTTTCCTCATCTTCTTTCCCCAGCATTTTTCGAGTTCCAAATGGACCCCTGAGGCTTTTTTTGTAATGCAGGAAAGTAGGTGTATAGTGAAGCTGAAACAGTTCCTTCTTAAAGCATGCCCAGACCAGAATGTGCATGCTCTCTACTTGAAGATCAATCTGATGATGTTGGACTCTTACACTATGTTTGGTTCAAGGAATTTGAAAGAAAAAGAAAAGAAAATAGTTTTCCCTCATTTTTTCATCAAAATGGGAGGAATCTGGTTTCCCTCCTTAACTACTTTTTGCCTTTTCATTTTCTTTTCCTTCCACTTTTTTCTTCTTTTCCTTTCCAACTAAACAAAAAAAAATGTATTCTTTCTCATTTTCTTTTCCTTTCCCTCACAAATTCCTTGAACCAAACACAGTGTTAGTTTCCCAACGTGTAGCAAATCTTCCACCACAGCTTTTGCAGTATATAGAGAAAGGATTCCTATCATATTCGGGAATCAAATATAGAAGTTAATTAAAATGCAAAGTCTTATCATTAATGGTCTAACAAGAGTCATACTTGGAAAAGTTTTGAAGAGCAGCATCAATGTTTCACAGACTGCATCCTTCATGTCCCAGTAACTTATGTTTGTATGTCAAAGATATTGTGATTTTGGTGGCAGGTACATTCAGAGTCATATATACTTGGAAAGTTCAATTCAGTAACATTAGTGAAAAAACCCAATGGTCACTATTTCAAGTAGAGTTGATAAATCAATAGCTCAGGTCGGGTTCATGTTTGTGATCACTTTGTATTCAAGTTATTTTAGGTTTGGTTTGAGAGTTACATGTTCATGATTCAGTGTTATCAGGTTCCAATCGATCCAACTGGTTATGGCCATTATTTATTTTTTAAAATTTTAAGTAATTCTGAAGAACCAGTTTTATCACGAATAAAAAAACTAAATACGTAATTTTTTAAAAAGTAAGATAACTATGCGATATCATTAAAATTTGGTGTGAAAATATAAATTTATACATTAAAGGTGTGTGGTAAGAAAAGAAATATAATTATAATCTTATTTTTATAAGATTTTTTTCATATTAGAGCATACTATTTTAAAAAATTCTTACATGCAGATGGATCAGGTCGGATTAGTTTGGGTTTGGCCTATTTCAAGTTCAATCAACTTTCCCTTCCATCAACAAAATACGGAGTATTTGTTAAAAAAAAAGTAGTGTTTTTAATGGGTTATGCTTGATTGATCCCAACATTTGAACCCCAAGATTTAACCTCAGTCTTACCGACATTGCCACAGAACACTGTCGAATGTTTGTAAGGGCACTTACAACGGCGCCCATTTTTTATCCGCCACTCGAAATTCGATGTGGGGCGGCGTTGAACGCCCATTGCAAGTGAGGAGCCGGGTTTTCGTCGCGGCATGCGTCCCACCCCGATGCAGAGCCGGGCTTTGTTTCCAGCTCAAAAATGTGCGACGGCTGTCCATTGTGATCGTCCGCTGCGCCGGAACCCCCCCCCCATTTTTTTAACTTTTTAACTCAATAAATTGAAGACATCTATGTCTTCAATTCATAACTCTCATCTCTCTCCATTCATAACTTTCTTTCCATTTTCGTAATTTCATGTTGTACTCGCTTATTTTTAATTTTTCAATTATTACAATCCTTTTTAATTTTTTAAAATTATTTATCTTTTTTTTCTTAAAATAAAAATTTGTATTAAATTTTATATAAGTTTTGAATTAAAAAATGATAAATGATGTAAAAAAATGGAGAAGTAAGTTTTCAAGATTTTGGGACGAGATGAAAAAATTAGTGGAATGCCTGACCAGAGTTGGGACGGGATGATTTTTGATCATTGTAAATGCTGCTGTGTTAAACCTTGGGGTTAATGGGGTCTCAAGTCTCAAGTTCTCAACAAAGCCGGGTCCGCTTCGTCCCCCTCAGGTGCTTGCCTGCCGCCAACAATGGAGCCGCCGGTGAGAAACAACGCCGGCCCGATTGTCGCCGGGCTCTCGATAGCCGCGGCGGTCTCTTACTTCATCTGCAAGCACACTGAGAAGAAGTCCTCTAGAAGCAGAGAGTCTACTTCTCCGAAAACCCATAAAAATGGCATCGTCGCCGCCATTGGCAACACCCCTTTGATTAGAATCAAAAGCCTCTCAGACGCTACTGGCTGTGAGGTACCATCTTTGTCTCTCTAAATCCCTGTATGTACTAATTTCAGTAAAAAAAATTCCAATAGCTTTTGCGAATTTGTATTTTTTGAGTTTTTTGTGTCATTTACCCTAAACTTTAAAAATTGTACCAATACACCGAATTCCTCCTAAACTTTAAAAATTGTACCAATACACTTTGAACTTTTAAAAATGTTGCATCAATGATCTCTCTACGCCAGATTTGAAAGTGTGTTAATTACACACTCATCTAGTCAAGTATTGATTCATCTAAAGTCATACACTCATCTTTTAATATGTCCTTCCCAAACATTATCTTCCATATTTTTTAATTTCCTTAAACCCTAGATAATTATTCTCGATTTAGTCGTTTGTAACCAAATTCGAAGGCCGGACATATATTGGTAAAACGATAACCTTTTCATCAATCCTTGATATGTTCATCAAGTTCCAACACATATATTGATGAGTGTTTAATTAACGCACTCCAAAATTTGGCACAAAGGGACTGTTGGTGCAACATTTTTAAAAGTTCAGGGGGCATTGGTGCAATTTTTGATTTTCAGGGTGAATTCGTGCAATTTTTGAAAAGTTTAGGGTAACAACAACAACAACATTACCCCAATGCCTCGATGGCTCCCGCCCATTGTGGGGTAAGGGGGGTCAGATGACCCCTATGTTTAAAACATAGAGCGGCTGTTTCCAGTTTAAAACATAGAGCGGCTGTTTCCAGATGACCCATGATGAGTGTCGAAAGTTGCATTGACTAACTGCTACTTCACAATTGCAAGAAGCGCAGACATTTTAAAGAGCCAATTAGCTTTATTCCATCAATACCCCAAAGCCAAATAATAGTGAATCTTTGACTCCATAGGGGAATGGAAATTTTGAAAAGTTCAGGGTAAATGGCCCAAAAATTCTTTTTCTTGCGTGTTTATTAATAAATGCTCAATTGAGTGATTTCGATTGATTAACAGATTCTTGGAAAAGCAGAGTTCTTGAATCCAGGGGGGAGTGTTAAAGACAGGGTAGCTGTGAAAATCATTGAGGAGGTATACTCACTCCATTTTTCTGCCTAGACAGTTTATTTTTTAGAAAATTATGTAGCCCAATGTGAGTGCTTGAGTAGCTTGTGCTCAGTAAAGCACGATACTTGCGTGTTTTAAAACAAGAAGAACAATGTAGTATTGAAGACAATAATACTGTGTTTCTGGACCCCATAAGAGATGATTTTTTATCAACTCCAAGGAAGAGGGTGAAGGAAATACTGCATCTTTTGATCCGAATGCCTTTAGGCACCGATAAACTTTTTTTGCACTTGTCAACTTAAGTTCGTCATATTTGGCCAATATATTGTATTGTTTCGTGATAGACTTAGTTGTGTTTGAGATTTTTCTCAAAATGTTATATGCACATTTTTAAAGTTTAAAATTGAGGCTTACTCCTCAGTATTACTTGAGGCTTATGCAATATGCTTTGAAAAAACAACCTCAAAACTGCGTGGAGTATAGGGAGGGTAGATGTACACAGATCTTACCCTAGCTAAAAAGGTAATTAGATTGTTTCCAAAAGATGAGGTTGTTTTTAAACACTAAATATTATTGAGTACCTCCCAATATATCCCTTCAAATTTGATCTTGAAGTATTAAGCATACACTTAATAAACTTGAGTCTCCAAATATTTGGGCCCTAAGCATCAGCACTTTGAGCATTGGGTCAAGTACAAGTGTGTTTCTGATCCAAGGGTGACTATTTGGCCAGTGCATTGCATCATAAATGCACATGTTAGAGCTCTTTGGTATTGTTTAATTTATAAGCCAGCCTGCTGATAGTGGAGTTTCTGATTGCTTTTCCTATATTTTAAAGACCAAAGATAATTCCTGAGTGATTTTACATTTAACTGTGTCTAATTCATGCCATTTGTATTTTTATTTTGTTCACATTCTTATTCGCTTGATATCTTCAGTTATGGATATTGTCAAAACCCAATAAATTATTTCATTGCCCTTACTGTGCTATTTCCATCTCTCTGTAGTTTGAAATTAACTCATTCCATAAGATTATTGGCTTTTATCATTGAATAAACTTTCAGATGCCTGTAGGTTTCTCCTAGTTTTTGCTGTCTTAGAAATTGACTACCTTTTCGATTATGTTTCCATTCTATTTTTATCTTAATCATAAAGATGGTTGCTTCTTTGAGATGGTTTACTTATGGTTCTAGTTTGTTTAGGCTTTGGAATCTGGATCCCTGAGTGAAGGAGGTGTAGTTACTGAGGGCAGTGCTGGAAGTACCGCCATAAGTCTTGCCACAGTAGCTCCTGCCTATGGGTGTACATGCCACGTGGTTATCCCTGATGATGCTGCTATTGAGAAGGTAATCTTCTCTGGTTTCATATTTGCACATGTTTGTTCGTTCAGAGAGACAGAAGGCCTCACGTGTTATAAATGCAGATTGGCTAAATTTTCCGAAGTATTTTCGTAAATGTATAGCCCTCTCCTAAAAGAAAAGAAAAAACTGAAGTTAGTGAGTCTAACCTTGAGTATTTATTATATCTGATTTCTCACTCTTAAAATCAAGAGTTTATTGGAAGGCTCTTTTGGCATACTTCCAAGATAATTACAATGAAGGTACCTGGTAGTACATTATAATCATCGAGCCTTGAGTAGTTATTATATCTGATTTCTCACTCTTATAATCATCGAGCCTTCCAAATGCGACCTTTCTTAGATGGAGGTACCTGGCAGTACATCTTATAAATAACACTGATTATCTACTATGTTGCTCTATGTAAACATGCCATGTTTTGAAGTTCCTTTTGTACGTGTCTATTTTCCAAACGAGTCTTTAGCTTTTGTAACTAGAACACTGTCGCTGTGCTATTGTTGTGATTCATATTCATTCTAAACATTTTGTGTGCTCTCTCTATTCTTGTGTTTCTGAACAAATCTGCTGTTAGCCTGTTTTATAGTCTCAAATCCTGGAAGCTCTTGGGGCTACAGTTGAAAGGGTTCGGCCAGTTTCAATAACTCACAAAGATCATTTTGTTAATATTGCAAGAAGAAGGGCATTGGAGGCTAATGAGATTGCATTTACAAGAAGCAAAGCAGGCCAAAATTGCACCAAGGATGCAAAACAAATCAATGGTCATCATTTAGCCACTGAGGAAAAACCAACTTCAATATTTTCACGTGACTGCAAGGGTGGATTTTTTGCAGATCAATTTGAAAACCTTGCAAATTTTAGGGCCCACTATGAGGGTACCGGGCCAGAGATATGGGAACAAACTGGCGGGAAACTGGATGCCTTTATTGCAGCATCAGGAACTGGCGGCACGATTGCTGGAGTGTCTTGTTTCTTGAAGGTCCCTTCACTGTTACAAGCAGTTATTATGAGCCCTAAATATGAAGGGCTTGATAAGTTTCTGTCTGATGTTAACAGGAAAAGGATGCAAGCATAAAGTGTTTTCTTGTTGACCCCCCTGGTTCGGGCTTATACAACAAGGTAGTACGAGGAGTGATGTACACGAGTGAGGAAGCTGAAGGACGGAGGTTGAAGAACCCATTTGATACGATCACCGAAGGGATTGGAATCAATAGGCTTACACAAAATTTCAAACAAGCAAAACTTGATGGGGCTTTCCGAGGAACAGACAGGGAAGCTGTTGAGATGTCTAGGTTAGTCAGAAATCCAAATGACATTCGTAATCTGTCTAGTCATCTACCTTACATGTGACTCAATGTAGTGGCAGTGAAAATTTGCAAAATCTTCGCAGCCATTTCCATATCCAATTAGACCAATAAACCCATGATTTTGAATCGGGTGTTGCTATATATCCACCCATTCCACCCCCATTTTGATATAGCCACTCCTCTTATATTAAATGGACAATTTTGTCCACAAAAGTGGCTTTGCATCAAAATTCTCTCTTTTTGTATTTTTGAGGTAAAAATTGTCAATTTAACATTAATGGGGGTGGATATAGCAACACACAGCAACACACTTTTGAAGTTTTTCTTTTTGTGGGTCAAAGATGAAACTTTATTTAAAATTCCTAAGAATCTGGGCTTAGTGGTGTTGGTGCTGGGCAGGTATCTGCTGAGGAATGACGGGCTGTTTGTTGGAAGTTCTTCGGCGATGAATTGTGTTGGAGCCGTTAGAGTGGCACAAGCTTTAGGGCCCGGTCACACCATCGTGACAATCTTGTGTGACAATGGCATGAGGCATCTCAGTAAGTTTTTCAATTCTAAATATTTGTCTCAACACGGTTTGACACCCTCCGCAGCTGGGTTGGAGTTTCTTGGTTTTAGTTGAATTTTGTGCCTCACACATTATTTGGTTCTTTGTATTGATCACTTAGAACTATTATATAGATTGTTTGGCTTACAGTCCTTTACAGAGGATTATGGACTGATTTCAAGAGAACTCCATTGTTTCATTTCACGTGCCAATAGGGAAAATCTGGCAGTCTGGATGGAATGTATACTTGTGCACTTTCGTTTTGTGTTAATAGTTCACACCGACAAAAAATGTTGTTGCAAATTTTTTTTTATCGCACATGTATTTTGTGCTCATATGAATAATCAAAATGATGATACATAGTTTTGGTGTACAATTTGGGGTACACTATCTCCAACATGGTTCCTTAATTTTTCTGAGAAAAAATGATTTTGGATTTCCTCAAGAAAAAAAAGTTTCCTCGTGTTTCATTTCTGATCTGGATTTTTTGCTGTTTTGATGATTAAGAATTTTATAAGCGTGACTTTGATGGTTAATTGTTTTGGTTTTGTGGGTTTGGGGTAATTTTTGGTTTGGGCAAGCATATGCACGACTACGGAGTTATGATTCAGCTGTAGATTTCATAATTTGTTTAATAATGTTTTCAATAAAGGACTATATGTCTTTATTTTTTAATGTAAGACTATTGATTATTATCTACTAGTCATTATTTAAATAAATGTCCCTAATCACTAGGCATTATATTTTTCACTAAACATTATTAAATTCTATTTAGAAATAAAAATGTTTAAATTCCACATTGAGAAAATATCTTATGTTTTAGACATATTTAGGCCTCGTTCTGTTCAACTTATTTTTTCTTATTTTTTCTAATTCTTATTAAAATCAGATCAGATCAAACCAGATCAGATCGAATTAGATCAGATCAGATCAGATTCAATCGGATCAAATCAGATCCAATTAGATCAGACCAGATCAGATCAGATCCCATCAAGAATTATTATTATTATTATTATTATTATTATTATTATTATTATTATTATTATTATTATTATTATTATTCTTGTTGTTGTTATTATTATCATTATTGTTATCATTATTATTCTTAAAAATGAAAAAGAATAAACTTTAGAAACAAGTTAAATAGAAAACTCAGAAAGTAATTCTTAATGATTTGACGTCAGAAAAATTATTTTTAAAATACATTGACAATGTCAATCTAATTCTACTTTTAAAATACATTTTTATTGCTACTTGTAATTTGAGTTTCTAAAGTTTTGATCTTTTATAAGGATTAGATATTTTAATAAAAATATTATCTCTTCTATATATTGATTATCTAAATTTAATTACTTTTTAATGTATATATAAATTAAATATTTATTCTAATGTATATATGAAGTAATTATTAAAATACTAAATTAATATTCTAATTTCACAAAAAACTAATCATAAAATAAAAAATATTATTACATTATAATATGAATGATTATTCTAATATATGAATTAACTAATTTTATTTTATTAAAAAATAATCATAAAATAAAAAACATTGATTATATTATAATATGAATTATCATTAAAATTTTCAAACGTTATTATAAAGTCAAATCAAATTATTGATTTGAATTTTAAATCAAATTATAATTAATCAGATCAGATCAAATCCAATCAGATCAGATCAAATCTCTACACTCGCCTGTAGACAGTATTTGTCTCGTAGCATTTGTCTCTTCTCCTTGGCCATTTGTCTTTGCGACTATCTTCCTTGGCGGGTAGTGCTTGGGTGGGAGAGTGTAGAGAAGCCTACGGGCGCAGAAGAATCCAGCCTGCCCAGTTGCTTCCAAGTTACTATTGTCCAACCGTGCTCGGCTACCAGTACGCACGCCATTACGAGTCCCAAAGACTCACTGGGTTGTTTACACCCAATGAGGGGGGTCAGGGGGGCCCTTTCACCCGGGTGGTTTACACCCATACCACTCATGTGTGGATCTGTCTGAATTGCCCTTCTTACATTGTGACCGGTCCTAACCAGTTGGTTCCTACTGGACCCGACCCAGGTCGGGCCTGGGTGGAGTACACTTATCAATACGTTCTCCACTTCCTGATCTTGTTGGAACTATCGAGGTCAGGAAGTAATTCTTCGAAATCCAAGTACCCCTTCTCCGAGTTTCGGACTCGGGATGCTTTGTTGCCCAAAATTCAAATTTCGAAGTTCAAATTTTTGAGAAATGGCGACCACGTGTTGAAACCCTACCGTTTTGTCTCCTCCATGCCTCAATGATGGCACGCCATCATTACGCCTGGCAGCTGTGATATCCAATGGTCCACATGTGTCGCTCCCTAGGGTCCTTCCACATATATAAGGCTCCTACCCCCCTTCTCTTTCTCATTCCTTCACGTATCCTCTTAAGAGCATTTCCACGTCATTTCTCTCGCCTTTGAGTCCTCCGCACATTTCTCCGGCGCTGCAAGTCCTCAAAGTTCCTTTTCTTTTTGTTTTTCTCTTCTCTTGTTTTTCTTTTGCTTCTAGGCCACCAAAGTTCCACCGCGGAATGCCGATGGTTCAGTGATCATACTAACATACTACACTATCATCATTTTTCCATCATACTGTCAGCGCGTACTTTTACACCACACTGTCATTATACCCTTACTTTGGTCTTAAAAGACTTAGGAGTCCTATTTTGGTATGTTCATACTTTTTTACTCTTATCCAGAAAGATTTTTATATTAATCGCGCTAATCTATGCTAGATAGGAAAATCATATTTTTTGAATCAAAAGGTCGGTTATCCAACTTTTTTAAAATGGCTGCTAAGGAGAATAATCATAGGATCATAATATTTCATTATTATTCTATTTTCTTGAATTAATTCGGGGAAAAAATAACCATATTTTTAAAAATCAATACGGGTGAGGAGAATCAGATTATTGTGGGGGAGAGGAATCACTTTTTTCGATAATCTAAACTGATGCGCGGGGAGGGGGGGGCATCATATGTTTTGCCCATCAGTGACGAATTTATAACAATTGAGTTTTTGAATCAGAACAAACGCCCGTATATCTTAAATCACAAAGTAATTTTATTTTAAAGGAAATTGTATCCTTTATGTTATTGAAGAACATTGATCAACTGTCTGAACTATTTAATAGTATAAAATTATTCATTGAAGAGTTCCGAAAAATTGTTTTTTGCGCAATTGTAGTATTAGGAAACTATGTTTAATATAAGGTTTAGGGGCTGTTTGACAACTTCTGAAGAGGTAAGTGCTTAACCAGTAAGAGGTCTGAACCATTAAGTGCTGAACCAGTAAGAGGTCTGAACCATTAAGAGCTAGTATATTGCTTAACTATTCAGAGGCAAATGTCTGATCAATTCAGATAAGAGGTCTTAACCATTCAGACTCTGTATAATACTTAACCATTCAGAGGCAAATGTCTGAACTATTCAGACATCTGAATCATTAAGAGGCTGAAACAAACAGTCTGAACCATTAAGTGCTGAACCATTCAGACATCTGAACCATTAAGAGGCTGAAACAAACAGCCCCTTACACAACCTAAATGAATTATGTATTATTTCATACATGATTACCCTTGACGTTTGAAAGAATACAATTATTAATAATTTATGTTTTTTATGATTATTGATAAAAATTAATGCCAAATATTGTCATTTATAAACTGTTTTTACCAAATCAAATTCGCTAACGATTAATTTTATATTTTTGTTTCATGAGTGAGAGTAAATATAAGTTTGAAAGTTTAATTTTAGATGCCTTTAATCTTTAAAACATCACAAAAAATTGTTGTATACTTCAAAAAAATTTGAAATGTTCTAATTTATATGAGACTTTGACATGTTAATTTTCATGTATATAGTAAAATTACCATTAGCAACTGTTATACTCCATCCGTTCAGAATTGTTCTTCAGATATTGACTTGACTCACTTTTTAAGACTAGGAAAAAAAGTGTTGACCTTCTAAGAATTTCCCTACTTTACAATTTTACATCTCCCTTTCTTACTTAAAAACCAATAAAAAGTAGATGAGTGGTAAAACAAAAGAGCATTATTGACATTTACCTATAAAATGCATACTGAAAAGGAAATGACAAAAATATTTCTGGACGAACCAAAAAAAAGTGAGAAGAACATTTCCGGAGGAAGTTTGTTTTACCATTAATTTTACTTTTAAGGTCGATGTTTTATTTTATTCGCTATTTGAAAAATGTTGTAGGCCGGAAATTATTTTTTTTTTAAAAAAAATTGTTCCACCCCGTGCGTCGCACAGGTTAAAATACTAGTTTTACAAAATCATACACTTTACTACTCGTTTTTGGTGCATAAATTTATATTCTCTGACAAAATTTTAATGATATTGCCTAATTATCTTACTTTTTCCAAAACTTAAACATTTTTTAAATTCTTTATATTGATTTATATATCTAAAAATTACTTCAAAATTTAAAATAAAATAATCTAATAGATTTAATACTTTTTTTGATACTTTAAAATTATTAAATAGAAAATGGAAGTGTTAATGTAAATTTAAAAATTAAAAAAACCAAAGTCATAACCCATTGGGTCGACCCGAACCCGATGACACTGGGTCATGAACATACAATTCTCAATCCAAATCCGAATTGACCCGAATCAGAAATAATTCAGACTCGAAGTAACTGAACCCGAACTGACTGACCGATTTACCAGCTCTAATAATAGTATACTTGTACAAAAATAGGACGAGGGAACAAAAAAAACGAGCGAATATAGAGTCAACGGTAACAAGACCCCGAATTAAGGGGAGACAAGGACGAAAGCAGGGAGTGGGGTTTTCCAGTTGCCGGTTAATCATCCGAGTGTTGCACAAAAGGTGGAATCCCGACCGTTCCTTGGTTCCAATGTCAAGCCAATCACCACCGTTCGATCCGCTCCCATCATCACAAGATTCCGCCCACTATCAGCCACGCCATTCGCAAAATTTTAAATCCGGATTTCAAGTCCGCGGTATAAAGAACCCCCAAAAAAATTTCCCGACCCTCCAAAACTTCTCGTTTTCGGATTGTGACTTTTTTTTTAGTTGATAAACACGAGCTCTGATACGATTGCTGGCCCATCTTTCTGAATCTTGAGATTGAGCTTCGCAGCATCTGTAAGTTCTTTCTGTTGTTTTCTTGATTTTTTAATTTTTCAAATGGATTTCTGTGGTTCGTTGGATCATGCGCCAGACTTTCGATCTCTCTGTGTGATTTGATGGGTATGATTTTGTGTTGATGCTTGGGGTTCGTTAATTTCCCTTAAAAAATGGAATCTTTAGTCGTTTTATTGATTTTAAGTTTGATAATCTGTTCTCTGGGCGCCCCGAGTGATATTAATGGGAAAGTAGATCTCTTTATTACTGTCTTAATTTGGTGGTTTCGTTACTTTAGCCTCTGTACGAATAAATCGTCAAAATATCTTTTTTTCATGTGTAGACTTACGATTTTGCCCAAGAACATGCAATTTAGGGTTTTACATCGATCTTGACTTAGATTTTCTGCTGTGTAAGTTTTTGGTACCAGGAAACAGTACTGTCTTGCTGCTGTAAGCTATGGGGGAGGGAGATGCGTCTGAATTATCCGAGTCAATGGTGAATGGCGATGTGGCAATGGTGGAAAAGTGTGAAACTTTGGCGGATAGAAAAGATTCGGACAGCAGTGGTGTAAAGGAGATGGATGAATATAGCAAGGATGTTGATACACATTATGTGGATAAAATGGATGTAGATGTAGGGCATGTGAATGAAAAGGACATTAAAGATGAAACAAAAGAAAACAGAGACGAGGGCGTAAAGGAAGATGATGAAAACATGGAGGACAAGGCTGAGGTAATGACTGGAGAGGTAGCTGTGGAAAATCCCGATGACACTAAAGACAAGGAAGAAAAAGAGGCTGCTGAAAGTGATGATAAGGTGGAGAAAGATGCTGAAGAGACTAATGATAAGGTTGGCAAAGAGGCTGGAGGAAGCGAGGATAAGGTGGAGAAAGAAGCTGATGAGAGTATGGATAAGGTTGAGAAGGAGGCTGAAGAATCTGAGGATAAGAGTGAAAAAGAGGCTGACAAATCTAAGGATAAGGTCGAAGAAGAGGCTAATGAGATTGAGGTTGGAAAAGAGGCTGATGAGAACAAGAATCTGGTTGAAAAAGAGGATGATGAGAATGAAGATGTTGAAAAAGAGTCTGATGAGAATGAAGATGTTGAAAAAGAGTCTGATGAGAATGAAGATGTGGTTGAAAAAGAGGCTGATGATAATGAAAATGCTGAGAAAGAGTCCGATGAGAATGAAGATGTGGTTGTAAAAAAGCCTGATGAGATTGAAGATGTAGTTGAAAACAAGGCTGCTGAGAATGAAGATGTGGTTGAAAAGGAGGCTAATGAGAATGAAGATGTAGTTGAAAACAAGGCTGTTGAGAACAAAGGTGTGGTTGAAAAGGAGGCTAATGCAAATGAAAATCTGGTTGAGAAAGAGGCTGATGAAAATGAGGGTGTGGTTGAAAAAGAGGCTGATGAGAATGAGGATATGGCTGAAAAAGAGGTTGATGAAAATGAGGATGCTGATGGAGAAGATGTTGATGACGATACAGAGATGCCTGAAAAAGAGACTGATCTGCCAAAAGATGAAAATGAAAGTGATATCATTGAAGGGTCTAGTGCTGATATAGAATCAAAGAAGAATGCTAAGTTGAAAAGTAATCCTGTGGAGAAAGACAAAAAGAAGAAGAAGACAACTGAAGATAAGAAAGAGATAGTTCCGAAAACTCCAACTGCGCCTACAATTGAACGTCCTGTTCGTGAACGAAAATCAGTTGAGAGACTTGTTGCATCCATTGAGAAAGATTCTGCCAAGGAATTCCGTATAGAAAAGGTGTTTAATTAGTTTTATTCATTTTCCTCAATTTTTGGTTAAATAAATTCAGATTCCATACCTACGTGAAGGCATGCCTATTGTTAACTCTGTTACTGATGTAATGTGGTGTACAGGGACGTGGAACTGCACTCAAGGACATTCCAAATGGTATATAATTTAAGCACTTGTGTACTCTATGTTCTTAGATCCATTTATGGTAATATCAATCATGAACATGACTCATTGTGACTATCATATCTTAGTTGCTGCATCAGAATGTCTTACTAGTCATCCATAGTTGTTATAGGTGTGCCTGAGGCGCCAGGCGCACAAGGCACATGAGGGGCAGGGGTAGGTGCATCGCTAAGGATGAGGCTGGTGATGATTGAAGGCTGTGCGCCTAGGTGTACATCAGCGCCTTATGTGCACTAAGTGAGGCGCAGCGGAGGCGTGCCTCAAGGACTAATTTTTTTGTAACTAATAACCAAAAAACTCATTCTAGGGTTATTTAGTTATCATCATCTTCTTTGGTTGTTCCTACCCTTTTCTGTTTTATCTTATACTACGTATATGTTTGTACTAGTATTTTTGTATGTTCTTTTGGCCCCTTTCTGGTATTTTTAACTTTGAAATTCAGCATAGTCGTATTTGATTTTGCTTAGTTTTTTGTGGTCTGTTTCTCTCTCCCTCTTTTCACACATTATATTGGCACATTATTATTTTTTAAATATTTTGAATACCTTTTTCACCATGGAAGAAAAAAGCTTGATTTGTTATGAGATTTGCTAATTGTACATTACTTTAAAGTTCAAACAATGAATTTTATATCATCACCTGTTATTTAGGCTTCATTTTTAATGTGAATTTAGCTTTGTATGTGTTTGGGTAGTTTTCTTATTAATCTGGAATATGCTTCTCTTGTTCCTCCTTTGCACCTTATCAAGGGGTGTCCCTCAAATGTGCCTTGTGCCCTTAATAACTGTGATAATATCTCATTTTTGTTTATCTGGACCATATGAAAAGTTTGTTAGTCGGTCACACACATTACGTTTGTTTATCTGGACCATATGAAAAATTTTTGTTTATCTGGACCATATGAAAAGCTTTTGTTTGCATATTTTCATTGGTCATTTGATAAAATAAAATATTCTTGTAACCTCATGTTTTATAAAACTTTTGATGTAATTTTTAAATATGTAATTTGCACTTATTATTTCTATGCCAATTTGTAAACAAAATAGTTTTAAAAGAGATGAGATTTTATGCATTGTTCAAATAGAGATGATAAATTTGGGACAGAGTTAGTATAAATTTGCATTCTACAAGGTCCTACAATACACCTATGTTGTTGAATTGTTCATGACTGTCTTACAATTTCACCAAACAAATTTTGTTTCAGTGGCATATAAATTATCCAGAAAGAAGACTGAAGATACCTTCAAACTGCTTCATAATATACTCTTTGGAAGGAGAGGAAAGGTATGTTCTAAATCTTAGTTTTTTATCATTGTAAAATTTTCTTATTCTAGTTTTTCTGATTTATGCTTATCATTGTTGTCTTAACCTTTTTATTATAACTTTACAGGCTGCTCAATTTAAGAGTCATTTGTCACGGTTTTCTGGTTTTGTGTGGCATGAGAATATGGTAATGGGTGGCCATGTTGCAGAAATATTCCACATCAGTAATATATTTGGAATTACATTTCTTAAGGATCTATGTGATGAACTGTTATTATTGTTTTCACTGTAGGAAAAACAAAGGCTGAAAGTTAAAGAAAAGTTTGACAAGTTTGTAAAAGAAAAATTGTTGGAATTTTGTGATGTGCTTGACCTACCTGTTGCTAAGACAACATCAAAGAAGGTTTGGTGACTTTATCTTTCCACTTTCTAGAAATGCTTGAATTTTTTATGTGTGAGAGTATGTTAGACTCATTGTAAATGCAAAGATAGTGTATGCGTAATATTTTTAATTTTTTTGGAACTTCAGTAATGTGTTTTTTTGGATAAACAGTGATTTCATTGAGTTGTTAAAACTGCAGCGAATGGGGGTAAACTATTAATGCATGGTGTCTAATTTCAAGATCCCAATGAACAGAAATCCTTGTTAGAAATTGTGCTTAGGCTGTCTCCCTATCAATTTGTCCTATAGTGTTTTGAGGCAACCCCTTGTTTTTTGTCAATCACAGGAGGATTTAGTGTGGAAGCTGGTGGAATTTTTGGAGGCCCCTCATGCTACGACTTCTGAGCTTCTTGTTGAAAAAGAGCAGGTTGTAGTACCACATCAGCTTATGATCTTTTGGTTTCATTTCTCATTTTCCCAATTTATGCCTGTAACTCTTATCTTCTCTTATGCAGTCAAGTAAAGGAAAGCGTAAGAGGCCTAGCAACAAAAGTGGATCATCAGCTTCTGGGAGTTCAAAAGGCTCAGCTAAGGTATAACTGACTGAGTTTTGTTATGTGTTTTGACGAGTGTTCAATAAGAGCTCAAAGTAGATATAATTAATATTCTTTGTAATCCTAACTACAAATCTGTTCTGTTTGTGTAGTCTATTTTGATCAAAAAATGATTTTACATTGTAGTCATCATTCTCAACCGTTCTACATATTGTTTCTTTTTCCATGGCTAGTTCAAATTATTGTTAAGCAAACACGCATATAATTTCTTTGAAATAAGAGAAGAACCTGAAATTACCCAAATAGAACTCTACAGAGTCCACCCCCCCCCCCCTAAAAAAACCCCTCCCAAAAATTGGCATTGGTCTGTAATTCTCATTCAATCTGAAGCTTGCTCTTCATTGCCATTTATAGATTAGCAAAGTTGGCATTCAGTGACTAGTCTCTTTGCTTTTGTTCTGCAGATTCCAAAGCTTGAGAGTTCATCCAAAAAGGGCGAGAAAAAAGACGATTTACATGAATCTGAAAATGAATCAGAAGATGAGCATGAAGAAAAGGCTAATGGCACTTCGGACAGATCAGATGATGAGATGTCAGACCATGCTGATAGTGATAAGAAAGATGGATCTGAAGATGAGCGTGAGGAGGATAATAAAGAGCAATCAAGGTCAAAGAAGACAACATCAAAGGAATCTGAAGATGAGGCTGAGGAGGATAAGAAAAAGCAACTGAGGTCAAAGAAGTCAGCTACAAAGGGATCTAAAGATGAGTCTGGCATGGATAAGAAAAAACAACCAAAGGCAAAGAAGTCGGCACGAAAGGAATCCGAAGACGGGTCTGATGATAAGAAAAATCAACTGAAGTCAAAGAAGTCAACATCAAAAGAATCTGAAGACGAGTCTGATGCAGATAAGAATAAGCAACCAAAGGCAAAGAAGCCAACCCCAAAGGAATCCGAAGATGAGTCTGATGCTGAGAAGAATAAGCGTTCAAGGGTGAGGAAGTCAGCACCAAAAGAATCTGGAGAAGAGTCGGAAGAGGATAAGAAAAAGCGTTCGAAAATAAGGAAATTAGCACCAAAAGAATCTGAAGATGAGTCTGAGGATGATCAGAAAAACCACGAAAACAAGTCAAAGAAGGTGCAATCAAATGGATCTGATGATGAATCTGATGATGGTGAACCAAAGAAAAAACAAGCTTCTACAAAATCATCATCAAAGAAGGATTCTGCTGGGAAGTCCAAGACCAAGAACACATCAACCCCTAAAAAACCTAGCGTGCCCAAAAAGACTGCATCAAAAACTTCAAGTCATACCAAATTCAATGATGACGCAAGTACAAAATCATCCTCAAAGAAGAAAAAAAGTGAAACAGCAAAAGAAAAGCCCCAAACTCCAAAGAAGGCAGCTTCTAAAGAGAATAAAGGCATGAAATTTGATGTTCTTGTTCCCTAATCTCCTCACTTAAATTTGAACATGTGGTCTCATTTTGTTATGATCAACATGCATTTAAGTCATTCCTAACCCTGTGCAAGAAGAACTGCATTGTATTTTGATAATCTTGATGTCTATTTTTATACATTGAGTTTTTTATTTCAGGGAAGAAGGTTGTGAAAGCAAAGGATTCCCCAAAAGAAGTTCAATTAAAGCCATCTGATGATGTTTTGAGAGAATCCATTTGTGAAATCCTTAAAGAAGTTGACTTCAACACGGTGAGGATCTGATGTTGATCATATCATTAGGCTGAATTATATCTGAATATGAATTTCTTTATATTCATTAGTTGAAAATTGAAACGATTACATTTTTCATTCAAATATTTGGAAAATATTGCTCTAAACATATATGTAGCATGTATATACCCGTAGTATATATCTTTTTGTATTAAAACACATTTAGGATCATGTTAAAAGATCTTTGGACTATCATTTTCCAACTGAAATTAAATATGACACGCATCACAACAATAGCCTTTACTCACAAGTGTAATTCATTCGAGCTGTGTTATTTTTCTGATACCCACAAATAACTGGCCTTTTCCAATTTGATATTGCAGGCCACCTTCACGGACATTCTAAAGATACTTGGTATATCCATGACTTCCTAAATGATAATAATATTACTCACAGTAATTTTATTCAATATGCAGAAATAAAGTTATGCTCTCCTCATAAATGATTTTCTGACATTGTTGCAGGCAAGCAGTTTAACAAAGACTTCTCATCAAGAAAGGCTTCTATAAAACTCATAATCCAAGATGAGCTCACCAAGCTAGCCGAAGAGGGAGACGAGGAGGAAGATGAAGCTGGTGGTGCCTCCAAGGATGAAACCCAGCAGCCTTCCAGTCATGGCGTAGAGGCCTGAAACACACACAGCGCGGTTTGCCAATGCCTCCACCCACTCATGCCTTAAATGTTGTGTATTTTGTCTTTTGGATTACCCGAACTTCATCATCTCCTAACCGGTGTTCCATCCGATTGTAACCATGGTTTGATTAGGAATTCTGAAGTAGAAATGTCCTTGAGCTTTCTCTCTCTCTGTATTAATGCCAAGGCGTTCTCCTCCTGTAGCACTAGAAATCTGTAGGATTTTTGGTTTTAGTTTTTTTCTTTTTAAATTTTAAAGTATAATTAGCTGAGTGTTTACAGAGATTATAAAGACATGGTGCTCCCAACATTTGTCATGGTTCGCCAGCTACTAAAAGCCTTTCTATATTCTTGCAAATGCTGTAATAATCCAGGATGACATTGCTTTTGAATTCTCTCCTCTATCCTCCCACTAGCTCTTTCTATCATCTTTATTTACTGTGATGAATTCTTCTATTCTGAAATCTGTTTTCAAGGCACCTAAAAGTCTGCTTGGATTTTGTGATTTTTTTTTGAAAATGTTACAGAATATCTGATGGAATCATAGCATTAGTCCATGTGTCAATTATTTATTCTCTTACAAGTAAAAAAACAAACTACATACTATAATATTAGTGTTTATTACACTATACACCTCCTATATACTCCGTTTATAAAAAGAAAAATTGGAAAATAGTAAGGGGAATTTTCCAATGTAGTACCATATGTTTTTATTTCTCTATGTAATATCACTAGTCATTGTACACTGGTCATCGTTCAAGTAAATGCTCGCCGCTAGCCACTGGACATTGTTCAAACTAAATGTCCACCATCACCGAACATTGTTTCCGTCATTAGACATTATCCAAGTACTATTTAAAGAATAAAAAAATGTAAGTACTACATTGGGAAATGACATATGTTCTATTACTATTTCGTGCAAATTTAACTCACCTAAGCACAATCAACTGTTACTATATTGTACTCGTAACAAAATAAGGTCATTTGGCACATGATATTAGGAGATTTTGCCGATAGAAAAGGAGATAAATAAAGCCAGCTCGGCATAATATTTGAGATTGTTAATAATAGGCTTAGAGTCAAACATTTTTAAAAGTTGAGACACTCATAAATGCCATGTAGAAAAAATGTGCTGAAGGACAATTTTACCTTTGAAATATGGCACTTTTTTTCAATGATGTCACAACTCACAAGATGTTAGACCGGAATTACTGACCATTTTTTGTTTATATTTAATTGATTATTATAATTTTTGAAGCACATCAAGAATTAAATACTCAAGTAAATATAAATATACAACAGATCTATATTAATTAATTTTTTATAAATCTCAAAAGTCATAATGATCAAATATGAATGTAGGAAGTATTTGATTTCTCCGTCCTGATTATTTTTTTCATTTTTCGATAACGTCTAAAATTCAACTTTGCAATTTCTTATTTGGAATTCCAAGCCAAACAAAATGACCTTAAGCACACTAACTCGTTTTTAATGCATACCCATCCCATTAACATCAAACACGACCTTATTTTTACTATATTCTTTTATTCCACACTTATTTTTAATAAAAAAATATTTATTTTATACTTTAATTTTCTATTATACTCACATTTATGTGTAAAATATAAAACTTAATTGACGAGTACATTTGTTAAAATAACAAGAAGTTGCGGACATAAGAATAAAGGACCATGCTACACTTACACCAAAAAATATACCCCATTTGTACACCACAGGTTTGCACAAACATTTCGATGGTTTACACCGACACAAGTGTTGGTGCGTTAATAAAAATTCACACGGACACAAATGTTGGTGCGTTTAACAAAAATTAGTTTTACACCAACATAAAGTGTTGGTGCAAAACTGTGGGGTACAAATTGGGGTACAAACCTTGGGGTACACATAGCATAATCCAAGAATAAATATGACCGGGGGCACTGTTATATTAATGGGTAAGGCAGGTTTCGTGGGCAGCACATCTTGTTTTTAATGTCAATTTAAAATAATGAAAAATAAGTAAATTTTATCTCAAACAATTACTCAAATAAGTAAAAAATTAATTGAAACATAGAAAAATATAATAAGAAATACTTTGTATATCATAACTTAATATAAATATAAATTTCATATATTTTATTTTTATATTTTTTTAAAATGTTACATTTTTTGGACTTTATTTTAATATTTGACTGTGGGCACATAGTACTTTTTGCCGGGAAGACACACTTAATTTATTAAACTTTTTAATTATTTTTATACTATATATTTAAGAAAAATTGATCGAAGGCGGTGCTCTCGGTACACTACCCGTAGATCCGCTAGTGGTAACAAGTATGTTTGCTATAAATAACAATTGAGTTTGTTAAAATAACAATTTGAGGAATGCTAGGGTACACCATTTGTACATCATCAATCTTAACCTTTCATTTCTTTTTTCATTTTTAAATTCTTTTGTGAAATTTGCACTAAATAAGACTAAAACATAATGACTTTCCTAATCTAGGACTTAAACTTTTTTATTCCTTAAATAGGACTTTATAATGTCTTCGTGGAAGAAATAATGCCCAGCAATGATAGACATTACTTGAATAATGACTAAAGAATAATGACCAAAGGTCCTACATTCGAAAATAAGAACATATGGTCCTATTTTGGGAAAGTTATTATATTTTAGTCCTATTTAGGTAAATTACTCAATTCTTTTTCCTCTCTTGCTTTTGTGTGGTAGAGTCGTAGAGATGGAGGGGTACCCCAAATGGAGTACCCCTACTTTTTTCTAACAATTTTGTTAGTATAATTTAGTTTTCCCATTGTAGTGCATACAAATTTAAAAAAATTAAAGATAAGGTATTTTTTAACATAACTTTATTTGGGAAGGAGGAGGATGTAAAAATTGTCAAAAACACTCATCTTTTTCCACAGAGGAGCAGCTGCACAATCATAACCGTTCTTCTCTCTGATTCCATACATTTCTTAGAGACTGCCTTCATTTTCTATCTCTCTCTCTCTCTCTATACAGTAATTGATCTCTTTTTTCTTTCTCCTCCATTGTTAAAGCATTTCTTCTCCCCAGCTAAAGCAAAGACTGAAGACCCTTAAAAGCACTGATACTTGTGACTTGAAAGTACCATCTTTTCTGGCTGCTTTTATCCATCACTTTTGAACAGGTCCAGAGGTTTGCCTGGTGGGTTTCTTTCTCTATGCACCTTTGCTTTGTTTTTTACCATCTGGGACTTTGTGGGGTTCTGAAACCCTGTCCTGGTAGGGTTCCCCTCCTACAAAGAAGTGGTGGGTCTTTGTCCAAGATCTGAGTGCCTCCATTGACCCTTTTTCTTTTGCATCTCTTCTTGATCATCTAATTGTTTCTATGCTCTCATCTCTGTTCCATGGCGGTTTGCTTTAGAGAAACTGCATTCTGATTTTTGTGTACCTGTTGATTGTGTGTGTGTATTATTACTGTATCTAGCTAGTTATTCAAGGATCTCATCAATTCCTTGAGCAAAGATCGAATTTTTAAGGTGGGACTTCTTGTATTCTGTGGAATCTTTGTTTTTTCTGATGTTGATTACACTGATCTGCTTCTGCAACTAGGTTGATTTTCTAGTCAAATGATAAAGTTTTTATCTGACTTTCAAGGCTTATTTTCTTCTTTGCTCCCTCCCCAATTTTTTATTTGTAGAAATCATTTCAGAATTTGTCTTAAATCTGCATAATTGAGCTGTTTTTTTTATACTTATTACTGCATGATGTGTGTGCATAAATCGATTGAATGTGTGGGTAAAGCTGATTTTCTTAGTTTTTGTGACCATAAAGGCTTGCTTCAGTCCTAGATGGAGCCAAGCTCTGGAGCTTAAAGATGTGCTTGGGAGGGAACCAGCTAGTCAGTCATTCCATCTGGTTTTGTTCCAATGGCTTCACAAATCTCTAGTTTAGACAATCTGAGTTCCAAAGAGTTTCTTGGTCGGGTTCAAGAAGTTTCGACGCAGCTTAAGGCGGTCACCAGGAAGCCACACAACACCCAACAGAAGGAAGACGCTGATTGTCTCGCCGAAACCTTGGATTCGAGCCTGTCATTAACTAAAAATGCTATTGGACATGGCAAGAAAATGAGCGAGCACGCGGAGTTCATGGAGAGTGGGAAGAGCAGCATGTATAGGGGGAGCACAAGCACGGACATGAGTGACGAAAGCACCTGTAGCACCTTGAGCAGCAGTGTCAACAAACCTCACAAGGCAAACGACTCAAGATGGGAGGCCATCCAAGCTGTGAGAGCCAGAGACGGCGGCGTCTTGGACCTGAGGCATTTCCGGCTGCTCAAGAAGTTGGGGAGCGGCGACATTGGGAGCGTGCATCTCTCGGAGCTGTGTGGGACCAAGTGTTACTTTGCCATCAAAGTTATGGACAAAGCTTCGCTCGCCAGCCGCAAGAAACTGATTCGCTCCCAAACGGAAAGAGAGATTTTGCAGTCTTTGGACCACCCGTTCCTTCCAAGCTTGTATACCCATTTTGAGACCGAAAGGTTTTCTTGTCTCGTGATGGAGTTTTGTCCCGGCGGTGACTTGCACATGCTCCGGCAGAGGCAACCCGGAAAGCATTTTTCCGAGCAAGCCGTCAAGTATAACTCTTCACCTCTTCGTTTTTTGACTGCTAATTTATAGTTCTTTGAATGATTGCTAAAAATCTCAGATGACAATCACAGATGATTTTATACATACACAGACGAAATATGTTGTAACGATGAGCTAGGTTGCAGGTTCTATGTAGCAGAGGTCCTTCTAGCTTTGGAGTATCTCCACATGCTCGGCATTGTCTACCGCGACCTCAAGCCGGAAAACGTGCTCGTGAGGGAGGACGGGCACATAATGCTCTCCGACTTCGACCTCTCCCTTCGGTGCGCGGTCAGTCCGACGCTGGTCAAGTCTTCGTCTTCCCTCGACGCGGACCCGCTCAAGAGGAACTCTCCCTATTGCGTCCAACCCGCGTGCATCGAGCCCTCCTCGTGCATCATCCAACCTTCGTGTGCGGTCCCCACGACGTGTTTTGGGCCCCGCTTTTTCTCGGGCAGCAAGTCGAAGAAAGAGCGGAAGCCCAAGAACGAGGCGGGCAACCAAGTGAGCCCGTTGCCGGAGCTGATTGCCGAGCCAACGGGGGCACGGTCCATGTCGTTTGTCGGGACCCACGAGTACCTAGCGCCCGAAATCATTAAGGGCGAAGGGCACGGCAGCGCCGTGGACTGGTGGACTTTCGGGATCTTTCTGTACGAGCTGTTGTTCGGGAAGACGCCTTTCAGGGGACCCGACAACCGGGCCACCCTATACAATGTCGTGGGCCAGCCTCTGCGATTCCCGGAGTCGCCCGTGGTCAGTTTTTCGGCCCGAGATCTAATCCGAGGCTTGCTCGTCAAGGAACCGCAGGGCCGGCTGGCATTCAAAAGGGGAGCCACGGAGATCAAGCAACATCCGTTTTTCGAAGGCGTTAATTGGGCTTTAATCCGTTGCGCGAGCCCGCCGGAGGTCCCCAGGCCGGTCGATTACGAGAGAATCGAAGCTCCACCGCCGCCGCCCTCAACCGCCAAGAATGTTGCCGGAGGAGCTCCCCTGCATCGCCATCATCATCATCAACCTTCCGACAACTATCTTGAGTTCGATTTCTTCTAAGTTTGCTCATCTACATACATCGCCCAAACTTGGTTGTTTAAAAAAGAAGAAAAGAATATTGTTTGAATTGGATGTGTGAAAATGCTGGCCTGGTGGTCAATGATCATATTGTCTTGTTCATGTTATTGTTAAACGGTTCAGTTTTGTTGTATTGCAAACACTCTCAGAAGCGCTTATGGCGTCGTTCCAAAATGTCAAGTTTTTTAGAGTCTCCTTTGAAGTGTAGAGCGATTGCCATCTGTTGTCTGTCATGGTGTTCTTAATGGTGGCAGTGGTCGCCATTCGCCAATGGTGATGGGGTTAGGGGCGGGGTTTTCAGCAGAGGTTGCCAACAGTTGTGGGGTCATGCATGCACCATGCAACGACAAAGTGGAGTGGGTTTCAAATTTACAATAATGAATGTTGTGTATCTATGGCGGTGGTTATGGTGGCAGGCAGTTGCAGTGGAGGGCGGAGGGTGGTGGTTGCTTGTTGGTTGGCGCGCGGTGCCATGGCTTTCAAGGTCCCAGGTAGGCCTATCAAGGGTGAATTACGTGTTTGTGTAAAAAGGGTGCAACTCATTTAATGGGTCCGGTATAGACCTAAACAGTAAACCCATATAATATGTGTAATTTTTAAAGGATTTAGGAATATAAGCACAAGAAATATTTTTATACTAAATAATACTCCCTCTGTCCCCCTAAGATGTTCTCCTTTTGACTTTTGGTGGTTTTTAAGGAGAGTTAAAAAAATGTGAAAGTTTACCATAATACCCTTAATGAAATATGGGTGGAGTGTATTAAATGAGGTGGTGAGGTGTAATAAATAAAGTAAGTGGGGGTAGTTGTGGTATTTTAATTGTTAAAAAATGAAATGAGAAGATCTATTGTGGACAAAGAAAAAGGGCTATTGAGAAGATCTATGGGGGACGGAGGGAGTACTAAAACTTAAGTAATTTTCCTAAATATAACTTAAATAGCACTTAATAATGTCCAGTGATAGTGAAAATTTACTTCAATAATGACTAATGTATAATGACTACTATTAGTGCTACATTGGAAAAAAAATACATGTGATGGTATTCTGAGAAAATTATTATGTTTTAATGCTATTTAAGTAAATTCCCTTATAAACAACACCGTTCACTGACACCGGTTATTTTTTTTAAATAAAAGGTCTGGGTTAGGACGAGTAGTCTCGACCCATTTAAAACTTGTACCAGTTAAATAAAAAAAGATGAGCCCCATCCCCCATGGCTCCCTTAGACCCAGCCGGACGGTCATTGAGAGGAATTGAATTAGACTTTAATCGCGGATTGGTGACAAAGAATGGAGCCTGCATCTGGTACTTGCAGAGGCCCTATGATTAGCATAGTTGTCTCCTAGTGCAGTTACTAGGAATCGAACTCGGGTCTTATCTTCTTGGCACCCCTTGCCTTGGCAACTGCGCAATGCCCACCGACACTCGTACCAGCTAAAAAAATGGATAACACTCCACCCGCTCTAAATTGTTTTCCACATTTCGAATGGCGTGCAAAATATCATTTCTTTTAATTTCATTTTATTTACAAATTGGTAGAGAATAAAAAGTAAAAATTACATTGTTCAGAAGTACATCAAAAACTTTACAAAACAAGATGTGACAAGAATATTTTATTTTATCAAATAGTCAACGAAAACGAGTAAACAAACAAAATTATCGAGAGACCAAAATAGTAACTGCTGTATTCTTTTTTAAACGGAGTGAGTATTAAATATTAGAAAAACCTACCCCCTTCTTCGCTAGCTGCATGACTTCCAAATCTATTTGTTTGTATTTATTTAACCACATTAGAGACATGCACACGTTAGTTTATGGAGTCATATGAAATAAATAGTTTTGAATTAGTTGTAATGTGATAAAGAAGATTCTTGCAATATGAATGAATGTGACAAGAAGACTGATTACGAATCTAAGATTTTTGTTGCAGACTATTGGTAAAGAAGGTTTATTTTTGTTGCAGTCAGTCTAATTTTTGTTTTTATGTAATTAAGATGTTTTTCATTCATAATATTTTCACTAATTTTTTTCAATTATACAAAAATAAAAAATGTTAATTTTTATCACGGATATACCCGACCCGATATCGAAACTTAACGCGTTTAAATCTAGGATTAAACTTCAAAGTCCGTCGAATAAATGCGTACGGATCAGAATCAATTTTTTAAAAGAACAGAGGTATGGAACACCATGGACCGATCCAAACCCGACATATTGATAGGCCTAACCCCAAGTCCCAACAATAGTAGTGATTTCAAGTGTTTCATGGTTGACTTGAGACTCGAACAGTGTTGGAATCATATTGGATTGTTGTGATTTAAATATTTGAAAATCAAACGAGAAATCAATTACTTCCTCCGGTCTTATTAGATCGAGTCTATCCCACATTAAAAGTTGAATAGAAAAGTAACATGTATATAAGTATTTGAGTTGAAATAAGTAATTGATTGGATTTTTCAGCATCTTGTCTTCAAGCTTCCTTACCAAACGGTACAATCGACGCAGTCACACATTCACTCAAATTTTATCATAGCTTTCTCGTCATTCATTTATTTCTTGTAATAAGGATAGTTCTAAAGGTCTTTGCCGTTTGTGGCGACTTTCGAATATTAGTCATCTTCAATTTTATAATTTACTATTGCACTATTTGATATTTTTCCCCGTACTTCTATTTCTAGTCAATTCGGTTATACGGAGTAACTCATAAAAAATACATGGTTCTAATGAATAACTTAATCTAGTACGATGGGGTTACCCAATTTAAATTAGAATTGTTTACAAGGTTTACTAGTTTTATCAATTGTCAAAAATATGCAATTTCAAAGACACATTTAAATCTTTTCAATGTGGCTTTGGGATGAATTTAGTGTTTTGATTTTAAATTACTAATGATTCATCCACTCAAGATTATCATCTCCACTTTGTTATTCAATGCTCACTTGCCTCCATATCTTCATAGTGAAATTTAAATTAAATAGTACTAAAACATATTGGAGTATGTCATTTAACAATGTTGTAAAACTTTTTTATTTCTTAAATAATACGGAGTACTTGAATAATGTTTAGTGACAAGAATAATATCCAGTAATGATGAATATTTAGTTTGAACAATGTTTAGTGGCGGTAAACATTTACTTAACTAATATTGAGCAGACAATGACTAGTACTACAGATGCAACAAGGGCGGTTCGCCGGTTCCTACCTCACTACCATTAGTCCCTAACCGGCCCTTGAGCACAAATGCAAAACTCAGCATCTTTTAAAAATAAAAACAACCCCTCTCCATTGCTTAGCTCCCTCAATGAAAATGGAGGGAAAGCTTACTGGTTCACCGCACTTTGAAGTATTGAGAAGAATGAAAGGCAATATCAGCTCTCTCGTAAACTGAGATGAAAGAATTCTACTCCGTTTCTCTTTTAGACATTATTCCCTGCATTTTTTTGTTTTTGACTCAAAATGAAGAAGATCATTATATGTGACTTCAGCGTACTTTTGCAGAGCTTACTCGATCTATTGTTGAAGATCTCGCGAACAACCGCTCGCCAATCATTCGCATTGATCGGTTCAGAAATTACTGCTCAGATGATTCTGGAAATTGGTTAGATTATTGAACACTCATTTTCACCATCGATTTCCTAATGGCCTTAAAAATTTCTGTTCGGGATCGAATGACGTCTATGTTCCATCGATTCAGATTTCAAATCTTATGGTTTTGCGTTTTGGGGATTAGTTTTGGGATTATTTATTGTTTAGGTGTTCACTGTAATTGTCCCTTTCTACAAAGTACTCCGTTCATAGTTATGACTAGTGAATTGTGTTAAGCCCTACTATATTGTGAGTCAAGCCACAATCCTTCATGCTAGGGCCTAGTGGCTACAATGTCATTAGGATTAATTGTTAATTGTTCTCTGCAGTTCAGCCGGTCTTATCTCATTGATGTGAATTTTTCCTTCCATTTTTGAATTTTGGTGTTGAAAAGGCGGCACCATTTTTTGTAATTAGGTTGAGAAAAACTCAACTGTATAGGGACGTGAAGCTTGACGTTGGATATAGCCGTGAACGCCAAGTGGGGAGAATTTGAGGAGGTAGTGGAAGAAGAAGGAGATTTGTCCGTCGTCTTGTCGGAGTTTTCCTTAAGGGAGACGGGGGAGGACGACGGAGGGGGGTGGGGCTGCTGCGGCAGTAGGCTGAGAGAGAGAGAGCAGCGCCGAGAGAGGTGTGAGCCGAGAGAAAAAAAAATTAGGGTTTTGGATTTGGCTCTGATACCATGAAGAATGAATATTTTCGATGATTAAAAGTGTAGGAGTACAACCGTATATATATAGACAGGACGGGACTCCTAATACGAGTAGGAAACCTATACAAAAGGTAACTACCAATAATACAATGATAGAATAATAAATACATTAAATATACTTAACATAAATATAAATGGTAAATATATTTAACAGGTGTGTTATTTAAGTACACTGAACTTTTTTTTATATATCGGTGAGTTGTTTTTTCCTTCTCTTCTCTAGCTATTGCAGCTCTGGCTTGTCAAATGGGAAGGAAGTCGTTACACTGAAGAGGGAATGCCATGCCCGCAGGCTAGGTGACTCTCAGAAATAGACATTTTACCATCCTGGCCTCCCATTCTGGCATGGATTGCAAAATGTGAAAGTTTTATTGAAGAATATGATCTATGTGGAAAAATCATCTTGGTTTGAGTTTTTACAGAATTGTGTTTTCATTTTTTTAATGGATATTCGGTGAAACTTATAGGATGCAGGATGTTTGATTCCAAAATCATCCAACTCTTATGCTATGCATATCCAATTTTTGTGAATTTATGCTGCATTCATATGTGTTGCTGATGATCCAGTGTTGCATGTTTTGTGGTTTGCAGATGTTCTGTTAAGGGTGTTACAAATTGTTCAGCAACTTCTGCAAGAAAATCGTCATGGTTCAAAAAGAGACATTTATTACATGCACCCTTCTGTTTTTAAAGGTGAGTCAAGAATAATTGCCTCTCCTTTTTATAAAAAAGACTTCTGTCTTTTTCTTATTTAAATGGAAACATGAGTTGTACTATTGAACTATGAACTCACACATGTTCAAGAATCAGATAGCAATTTGTTTTTCAAATGGATGCATGACTTGTGTTTCAAATGCCATCGAGTCAATATTTTTTATTTTTTTGGAAAAAGTGATACGCATTTTGTTTCAATTATATGAATCTTCCTGTGGTTGTCCTTAAAGCCTAGATTTCTCCTTTACATTGCCTTTTACAACTTTCTATTGTTGCTTTCCATTTCTTGAGACAGAACAAGCAACTGTTGACCGAGCAATTAATGATATTTGCATACTTCTGCAATGCAGTCGACATAACTTGAATGTGGTATGATCTCATATTGCTTCTCATATCCTTCTATGTCTAGAAACACAAGACGTAATCTAACATCTAAATAAAGATATGTGCATATGACTATAATGCAAATTATGCAACCCTTGGATCTTAGTACGAACCCTCTCAGTAATACCTCTTTTTTTGTCTTTTGCAGGTTTCAGTTGGGAATGGGTGAGTACTCATGTATAATGAGAACAATTCTCATTTATAATGATACTATTACTACTTTCTAAGGCTGTTTTGACCATAAATTAGAGCATCATTTTGATTTTTCGAGTATATTAACATAAAACCTGAAGTTATCTGCTTGATGCATGGAAATCCCTCTTTTTAAAAGAATCATATTTGTATACAATGCATTTGGCCGGAAAGCATTATCAAAGTCCAATGATAACTTAATAGTGTAATTGGGTGTGGATATATGATGTTGTTTTTCCTTTTATAAATTAGGGAAAAAAATTCCAGGTCTTCCTTGAGGCATAATCGCATCCAAGCACTGTTTTTTATTCATTTCTATTAGCCCAAAATTATTCCAAGGTAGGCTAGCTACCATACAAATGTTGCATTAAGTTGAATCAAAATCTTATGAAAGGACAACAATAGTAGCAACAACTACCCTTAGTCCCATATCACTGGAGAAGACTAGAGGACCCAAGATTCTCATTTTTCATTCTTTTCAGTCATGTACCATACTCTCATATGCTCATTGATGGAGTATACCACCTGGACCAAGTCGTCCAACCCAAATGATCGGGCAATGTGCTTCATACTCTGCTTCCATCAATTGGTATGAACCTGGTGGCTCGGCGGGTACACCTGGTCAACGTGACAGAGCGGCTAGCTGGCAAACCACAAGCCTAGGACTTCTAGAAGTGGGTCTAGGCTAGCTGCAATTCATCCAGGCTCGAACATGTGTCCCCAGGACGTGGCATGGATCTTAACGACATAGATACTAGACACTTCTCCTCCTACCTTGGAGAAGGGGGACTCATTCTGACCATTCTAGAAAAAGGTTCCTAGAGTGTCAGAGCCGCTCCAGGTTTGTGGATAGCCTGCCAAATTAAAGCTTTGTACTAGCAGCGTCAGGGCCTTCACCCTTGCAATAACCACAGTCGAGCTCTTGCCTAGTCTGCATCAATTAAAGCACCCATCTCCCTTCCCCTTTGGCAAGTTTACCGCCTAAAAAAGCATGTGGTTTTCATGTTCCGGGTTTCCTCGTATACATAACTGTCTATCATCTGGTGTTGAATCTGATCCCTTCCAGGTTGAATGGTTGATTCAACATCATGGCTTGGCCATATCCGACTGGTAGACACCAGACCCCGGTTAATTACCACCATCACTCATTAAGTTCCAATTCTGTAAGGTCTCCTTTTACCCCTTAAATCAGTGTCATTATTGGCAGACCATGGCTTCTCTGTATATATTCAACTATCTATTGAAATGTTCTATAAATAATTAAACAGTCATCTCGCCTCTCCATCCTTCATTGGTAATTTTCTTGTGTCCTTTTGTATGTATCATTGAATTTGTGTTCCAAAGCATTTGTTTCAACCTTTTATCTTTCCTGTTTTTATGTGTTTGATCTAGATTGGTGATGGGCTGGCTGCAATTCGTAGAAGCCGGGAGAAAATTTGACTGTATTAACAGTCCAAACACAGTGAGCATAACTGCATACTATTGCTACAATTTTAATGTGTTACTTCTTATGTTGCATGTGATCTCCAGATATTGGCATTCTTGCAGGCACATCCCATTCCCGTTTATGTAGAAGAGGTTGAAAGTATACTTTTGAGAATGCCGTGGCATGTTATAAGTCAATTGACCATAATATTAGTACATCAATGTGATTTTTATAGTGTATTAACATTTAACACAAAACCTGAATTATCTCCATAAATGTAACGCAACCTACTTACTGAGAGAATACATATGTATACAGTGAATTTGATACTAAAAAACACTTTTTAGATCTGATTCCCAATTATTGTTTACTTTTGGCTAACTTTCAAATTGTCTTCCCATTCTATTATCTTAAAACTTTGTCTTCCCATTAATAGGCAGCATAACTATGACTCTCTCAAATGGGGTATCACAAGTTCGAACTCCAATGGGGGCATTGGCTCTTTGTGCTCTATAGGTTGAAAAGTATGTAAGGACAAATGCAACAATATAGTAAAGTTAATGGTACTCAAAAGAATAAGAACAAGCTGCTTGAGCAGTGTTTGGAGATTAATCTTATTTAGCTAAACTATGCCATCAAAGTTTCATGTGTTTTATCTCTTTTATTATTCTGCTTTATTTATTGTTGTTATTATGTTTTCTTTTTAGTTGTTGTATAGTATTCAATATTATTAGCCGGGTACATTATTTATGGTTCTGTCTAGTTCATTTGTTTTCAACCAGTTCATTTCAATAAATATTTTGTCTTAGTGTGAAAATTACCCGATTTTCCAAACAAGTGGTATCAAAGTTGAAGGTTCGTCCTCGATTAATTTATAGTTGTTGTAAAATTGAATACTATATATTGAGTTGTAACGGAAACTAAAGATCAAGAAACAAAGGATATTGTTTAAAATATAAGCACAAGGACATCATGCTCTTTCTCATCATGGTCGAGGTTCCTGTTGTCTAATTTGAAATTGGTGGTGAAAATATTTGTTGATACTAGCTATTTAGGCATGTGGTAAGGTGAAGTCTTGGACACTCTTTTCGAGAGTGGAGATATTGTTATTGAGTAAAAGAAACCAGAAGAGTTTGGATATAGAGACTTGGAGTATCATTAATTGGTTGGTGTGTGGAACCATTTGATTGTGCCTGCAGAGCAAAGGTAGGCTTTCAAAAATGAAACTTTTGCACATAAATTATGGAAGGCATTCATGGACAAGTTTCTTAAAAGAGTGGCTAGAACATGTTCTTAGGATGAAAAGGTTCCAATTTGATCACCAACTAGGTATTATTATGAATGAACACATCACTATGTCGAATCAATTAGCAGCAGCCCGTTGAACTTATATGTGAAATTGAGGATAAGGATCCAGCTTTGTTGTTGTTATAATCTCTTTATAATGATTTGAACATTTGAAGATTGCGTTGCTTCATAGGGAGGAGAAGTGTCGTTAGATGCTATTTGTTCTTCTTTGTATAGTCAGGAATTGAGAAAAGAAGATAAGATGAAAAGCATGTTAACAATATCAGAAGAAACATTGGTGAAAAGAGGTCGTTAGCAAAGGCAGTCAAAAGCGAGAAAAGGTCCAAATAAAAAAAGTTGGGTCGTTGTCAAAGATTAGTGTACAATGCAAATGTCGTCCAAAATTGAAGATCAAAGAAAGGTCGCCAGATGCAAATGTTGCACAATGCAAAAACAATGTGGAATCAATTTTTTTAGTGGTTTTTCCTTCAATATTATCACATCGAGATGTGTGGGTATTAATGGAATTTGGGACAAGGTTATTTGGGAATGGGTGGGAGTGACAATCAATGGAGGATAATCTGCGAGAAGATAGGCTGGGGTTTTTCGCAACGTGAAGTGGAGAAATGGAGAGGGCCCAGAGATGCGAGAGGCTTATGGTAGTGGGCGCGAGAAGGGGTAGACCTAAGAAGAGTTGGAAAGTTGTGGTTAGATATGACTTAAGATTTCAGGATCTTATCGAGGGTACGACTTAAGATTGGAATGTCGGGAGATCTAGGATTACAGTAGTTGGGCAGACTTCTAGGTCTTAGTGGTTTGCTCTTGTCTTTGTGTGCTTCACGTTTAGTTGCTAATTTTAATTTGTGTACTTCATGTCTTTGTGCAATTATTTTGCCCTTTGCTCATACTTTCCTCTTATTTTGTACTTTTGCATGTGGTTTGTTGGTTTACTTCATCTGTGCTTGAGCTGGGGTCTTCTGGATATAATCTCTCTCTATTTTTGGGCAGGGCCAAGGTCTACATACACACACTCTCCTCAGACCCTACTTTTTGTGGGATTTTACTGGGTTTGTTGTTGGATTTGAATGTTTACTATGAAGAACAAATATGATATGCTTGAAATTTTTCTTAAGAGGAAAGCTCAAGCTAAAAACTAGGCAGGGAGGAAGATTAATATTCTCTAAACAGTTAATGGTCAGGGAATACAATAACAATCCATTCCTGAAGGTATCCCAAAATTATGTTACACTTTGGCACTTCACTATTAGAAAAGCACCGCAATAAAATGGGGTTTTAGAACATATGAACACGTCACGTATGGAGAAATTTTGTTATATGTTGTTGAATGTTGGTTTAGTAGAAAAGTTAGGCCTACATCTCATCAATCATTTTTCCATCATCTGTTAATAGGCAGGAAAACTCTGTTTAAGGTATGGTCTAGAAAGCTTTATTCATGGGCTTTAATGCCAGAATGAAGTGGATATGGTTTGTGGAATTAGACGATTATCGGTCCAGGTGTTAATTATCCTTGATGAATCTACCAAATTGAACAAGATAAATCTTGAAGGTATTGAAAGTGCTCTACAGTAGATGCAGTGTACTTCGAAGCCGGTTGAGTTTGAGTAGACAGTGGTGATCGTAGTGTGAAGCACCACTAGTGAGACTCCTACGACATAAGAAGAGTTTGATGAGGATTGAGGAAGAGGTTCCAACCCAATAACCTCTACAGCAATCGGTGTCCACTGTCGTCAGAAGAAAGAGACAAGAAATACATAAACCTGCTCGTTTCATCGACATGGTAGCCTATGCACTTCTACTTGTTGATGTTATCCAAGTGGTTTGGATAAGCTACAGTCTATAACTGACTATTTGTAAACTTTAGCAAAAGCGCTAGTTAGCTAGAAGTCAACCCTGCAGTCAAAGGTGGCTTTGTCTACAATAGAGGCAGATTATATGGGATTACATGGGTTGTGAGGGAAACAACTTGAGGTATCTTTTGACAGCCACAGTGCTATTCATTTAGTGAAGAATCAAGTCTTTCATGCATGCACAAAACATTGATGTTCGGTATCATTTGTGCATGAAATTCTCAAGGAAGAGGTGATACTTCTCAAGAAGATTCATTGTTAAAAAATCCAAATTCTAGGAAATGCAAAGTTTGTGGGGGGGGGGGTCGGAAAATAAATGGATTATGGTTGGTGCAACTATTTTCTTGTTTTATGAGGTTTAAAATATATATATGTAATGCTAAGGAATGAAGAGCAGATGTCTGGATACAAGTGATACTAAACTCTTTGCATGATGTTGAATATTGTTAACCTCAGTAGCTTTCTGGTAATATTCCCTTAATCACTTGCACAGATATTATCAGTGTTGCCCAGTATATTTTAGTTGTGGAAAAAGAATCAGGTATTACTTTTCTTTTGCAGAGTAATGATATTTTATTACCTCCATGGCTCCATCTAATTTATATGTTCATATATTCATATGCAGTATTCCAGCGACTAGCAAATGATCAATTCTGTAAAAGAAATCGTTGCATTGTCATCTCCGTGAGCTTCTCATGTCAGCACTCTCTAATTCATCATATTAGGATCATCTAATTTATTTATTATTCACTTACAGGGGAGAGGCTATCCTGATGTTCCCACAAGGAGGTAAGAAATGATTGCCAAATTAGTATCTCAAGTATTATTTGAAATCTTACCATTCTAATCGTATTGTTGACAGATTCCTGCAGCTCCTCACTGAGAAACTGTGCCTGCCTACATATTGCCTAGTAGATTGTGATCCGTATGGCGTTGACATCTTGGCAACATACCGATTCGGCTCCATGGTGAGATTTTTTTAATCATTTTTTTTAAAGCATTCGATCCAGCCAAATAGGCACGCAGATGACACCTAGTTTGACAATTGTCAAAGTGTGTCAAACAAAGTGACAGCCACTGATAACAACACAATTCATTCGACTTGTTTCTTGAAGCAAATAGCGTATGATGCAAAATTTCTACGTGTCCCTGGGATAAGGTGGCTTGGAGCTTTTCCTCTTGATTGTGATACCTATTGTGTTCCAAAGCAATGCCTTTTGCCCTTGACAGAAGAAGGTGGTTGGGGGGGGGGGTTCTTTTCTGATGAATTATTGATTTCATTATGTGGTTCCTCAATATTCTAACACGTAAAATATAATGTCAGATAAGAGGAGAGTTCAGGCAATGTTACAAAGATGTTACATGCAAAGAGAAGTGCCCAAATGGAGGTTTGGCTTTTTATTGATATTTCATTTTTGAAGTTTTTTTATTTTTATTTTTAATTAATTATTTTTTTAAAAAAAAATGTTAGGATTGAACTAGAGGTGCTGCTAGAGAAAGGAGTGAAGTATGAGCTAGAAGCGTTATCTGCCTGCTCACTTTCATTTTTGACGGAGGAGTATATACCTTCTAAGATTCAAGGAGGAGGGTACATATGAAACATATTTACCACCGTACCATTCTTCTCTCTCGGCTACCCTTATAAGTACTTTTTTGGTTTTATTCCTGGACAAAGGGTATTTAAGTTATTTTGGAAAGTCAGAAATCGACAGTTCACAAGTGTGGTTGTAACTGGTAGCAACTTGAAACCTATTGCTGTTTAAAAAATTTACTAAGTTTTGTTATGAAATTTTCCAGTTGCTATAAAGTACTAAATTATATTCTTGTGAGTGTGAGGGGTGTTCTTTGAGGAAGCATTGATAAAGGCTATGCCTTATGTCACGCCTAAGGCACTAGTAGCTCTAACTAGGGATGTAAACAGATATTAATCATCTGATCGGATGCGTCATTACCAAATTTGTATCCGTTTATTTTTGTCGGATATTGAATTCGATTACGGATCTTGACGGATACTGAAAATCAAAACCGTATCCGCATCCGTCAGATATCGGCTGGATACCGGGTATATCCGTATCCGTTTCCAATTTTAAAAACCAAATTAAACAATACTTTAATTTTCGATTAAACTAAATCAAAATATTATTAAATCAACTACAATTTTTATGGGATAATTGTTTTTTTTATTTTTTATAGTTTATGATATTTTATGCTGACTTCATATCATAAAAAGATATACACAATATATATATACACATATTTTTATATGCCTAAACATATTTTTATGTGTACACATAAATTTTACATATAAAAATGTCTTATACTTTGAAATATCAATAAAGAAACAAAATATAAAAATAGGAAAAACTATATATAACAGATCGGATACACAGATAACCAGTTATTTAAACGGATGTCAATGTGGAGCGGATTATTAACGGATCAGATGTATGATTACCAAATTCATGTCCGTTTAGCAATCGGATATGGATAATAAATGCTTTTAACGGATGTGAATATTTTCCATATAAACGGATACGGATGCAGACGGAAATTGAATTTTCGGTTATCCATTTACAGCCCTAGGTCTAACTCTCTAGTAGTAGGATCCTGTGCCTTAATATTAATATATTCAAATGAAGAGTAAACACCACCTATAGTTAAAAAAATTACAACTATCATTTTTTTTTATCACGGTCATGTTTTACATCTTCAATTGTGTGAGTTTCTTCTGTTTAATAACATACGAAGTAGTAGTTTAATGTGAAATTTGCACTACATAGGACTAAAATATAATGACTTTCCTAATGTAAACCTTAAACTTTTTTATTTCCTAAATAGGACTTAATAATGACCTTGTGGAAGAAATAATGTCCAGTAATGATGGACATTTAATTGAATAATGACTACTTGATAATGACCAAAGGTCCTACATTGGGAAATAAAAACATATGGTCTTATATTAGGAAAGTCATTATGTTTTAGTCCTATTTATGTAAATTTCTCTAATTTAATTTAGGAGTACTATTTTTTTCACATTTAAACCTTTTTTGCATAATACTCCGTTAAAAAGTACTCTCTGGTCTTAAAAAAAAATTTCTGTTTTAATTTTTTGGTCAAACAGTAAGATTCTTTGACCACAAATTAAATATAATCTAAATAAATATATAACATAGAAATTTGAACCCAATTATATTAAATTTATATTATAAATAATATAAAATGAATCCAATTATATTAAATTTATAAAATACGCATATTTTATAATATAAAATGAATCCAATTATATCAAATTTATATTATAAATACGCATATTTTTTCACAATATGTAGTCAAAGAGTATCAATAAATATTCTCTAGGCCATTGGTATTTATACCAATATTGTTTTTACAATATGTGGTCACGTGTACGTATGTGTGACTATTGTACATACATTAGAAAAGAATCATAATTTCAAAAAAAAATCAACCACAATATGTTGGCGCTCTTATATATAGAAAAAATAAAAAGGTGTCAAGTCCTCATTTCATGTAAGGTAGGGTTATTGTTTGATAAAAGAAACAATCGGCTAAAAATAAGAGAGTCGAAAATGGAGGTCACGACAAATGCGGAACATCAGTAGAGAGTTGATAGACGAAGAACGAGGCGCACGGGAGGATTATAAAGTAGGCTACAAAAAAAATTGGGCACTACTACATAGCAGTATTGGTTATCTCTAAAAGTCTGGTAATCCCACCATGGTAAACCGATGCTGGCAGTGCCTCTAGCGACGCCACATGCGACCATGCCCCTTTTTCTCTTGCATTCGCCTGCACCCACACCCAGGTTAAGAAGTCTAGTTACACAGCTTGATAAATATAATGGTTTGAAAGAAAGAAAACAAAAACAGTGAATGAACGGATCAAATCGTTTTAACATGTCCCGTGTTATGTCTATGCAAATAATCGTGTAGGGAATTTTCAAATCATCGCAGTTCACCTCTGGTGTTCCTTGGACCGTTCAATGAACTCCTTGGCAACATCGTGTCCTTGATATGAAGCTAGAACAGTTCGAATATCAGCTGGTCTATGCTTGGCAACATCTGCATCAAATAGTATGGATCCATAAATCCTACTTGTTGAGGGAGAAATTATAATTTTTTTTTATCTTTTACACCAAAACCAACATCAACAACAATAAACTTCATGCTGAGTAAAACTTTAGAATGGAAAAAAGATGGGCAATTACGTACATTCAAGAAATGGAATAAGATCCACAAGTGTTGTGTCTTCAACTTCTCCTTTCCATGGCTTGATTTCCATACAGTTCTCTGGTTGAAGGCTACTTTCAAGTGCATGACCACTGATATATATAACCTTCTTGGGATCTCTGTTCAGCATAGAGAGGTCCTGGAAGCAGATATTATTCATTGGTTACAAACACATCATCATCGGTCAAATCCCAAATGGATGGTGACCACGACGAATGAGAACACACACAGAGGAAATGCAATCAAGTTCCCAGTACAGGAAATAATTCAACCTAAGTAATGTAAATTACAAGTCAAAAGACAAAAACTAGCAGTGTTACATAATGATGGTAGAATTTAATCAAGTGGTTTGACACCATTGCATGAAAGTAATGCGCAATGGGGACATTGACAGCATTGCATTATTTTTCATACATACAATTCAGCTAGGGCAACTGAACTGCTTCAAATTACAGCAATAAAATGAGATGTAATCCTGAAGGCATGAAAAAAACCCAAGAACTTGGAGAGCATGTCATAGTATTGAACATCATCACTTCAACCTAGAAACTTCAAAAACAACCACCACTAAGGTTGGTAAACTTGAGCTCCTAGGTAGGATTGGAAAGTGGGTGGAAGATCGCAAATCGGGGATCTTAAATCGGATCGTAGATCCTAATAGCGGGTAGAAATTTTTAAAATGTACATCTAGAAAACATCTTGATTATGAAACGAATAGTCCTTCTCATCACAACAAAAGTAATACTCCCTCTATCCCTAAAAGAAATACCCTTAGCGGTTTACGAGGTATAATAAAGTATTTTTAAATTTATTTAATTGGAAAGTTGGTATAGAAACAAAAAATAAAACTTGCATATTTAATATTTAAAATCTATATAAAAAATTCTACAAACAAAGAGGTGGCATGACTGCTATTTTATCAAATGATCAATGAAAAAGCACATGTGAACCAAAATTATCATGATCCTAGAATAGTAACAGAAAATGTATTTTTGCAATGGTGGGAGTAGTTCATAACTTCCAAATTTGAAAACATCCAAATAAACATAACTTCAGCATAAAATTGCGTAAGTATTGAAGAGTAATTAAGTAAGGTGCAAGGCGGAAGAAAGCTAAGTTTTAAAAGGTAACTAATAAAATGCCGGACTGAAGAAGGATACAGTGCTGAAGAGTAGGATTGTAGGAATAATTGATAGCAGAGTATGCAAGACTAATTCAAGATTTGGAAGCCAGATTTGTTTGATTGAAGACTGAACACTAGATGTAGAGGAGAAAGACGGAGAACTATAGAACAACATAGAAACAGACACCATTACTTTGTCAAAATTAATGAGGAAGTAGGCGTAAGAGTTCTTGGTTTGGAAGACTTCTTATATGTGTAAGAAGAGGATGAACAACACATCTAAAGTTGTGGTACGCCTTATGGTGTTTCTTTCCTGTGCCCAACAGAATTCAATTTATTTTCCTTTCATCTCTAATGGCCAACGGTATGATCCCCAACCCGACCCGACTAGATATTTCAGAAAATCAGATACAGCTGTGATCTAGCATTCTGTCTGTCTCTAACATGCCTCGCAATTTTTTATTGAAGCAGCAATTCAGAGAGTTCAAGGCCTCCTGACACATAACATCAGACAATCTTATCACCCTTGACCACACCAAAAACTGTTAAACAAACATGTGAGGTCGTAGCATGATTTTAAAAAGCATTTGAGACGGTTAGGCGGTCTCTTTAAGCCCTAGTAGTGAATTAGTCATACATTTTCCTCTTTTCCTCGCATCACTCTCCCTCCTCATCTTTGAATTTTATTTAATTTCTCTGTGGTTTTCTTAACTTAAAATTTATCTATATTTATAGTTGAAATTTAAATGTACTAGTCTAATTTTGGTTATGAAATAACTTCGAATCCAGATTCTCCTATTATCAGGATTTTTACATCCTATAATTGCTGAAATTTCTTGAGTTTTTAAATACTACTCCAAAGATTAGCTGAAAATTCTCATGTTCTTAAATTCAATTCAAAGAATGACATACTTTATTTTTGTGTGAAACTTTATCCATATTTAAAACGTAAGTCATTATGTGCACGCGATATGCCACCATTGTAATAAAACTATCACGGGCAGCATGAGTAAGTTAAAAGACCATCTTGCAGGAACTCGTAAAAATTGTCATTGTATGAATTTACGACTTATTTGACATAATTATGGATTATGCATTTTGTTTTGCCTTGGAATGTGTATTTTAGCATTATCTGCTACACCTCGAGGCTTACGCCACAAGGCATCTTGCTCCAACGCTTAGAGGCTAGCTTTTTTCCTTTCAAAACCTTGGGTCCCACTGGTAGGGTTTTGAAAAAGTGGTAGACTGGTTGTAAGTGCAAACTTAGCCCCAATCATAAAATTATTGAGGTTGTTTTCAAAAGACCATCCACACAAGAAAACATAAAATGAGTTAGAACTTTGAACTCTACAAAAGTAAAGAAGATATCAGATAAACAACAATTTCAATGTTTAATTCATCAATTCTTGGCTGTACACTGATCCAATTTTTTTAAAATAACTTTGAAAAATAAATGTTAGTAAATTAGTACAAGAAAATAAAAGTTCAATTATAACAAAATAGGTCATGTCAAACTTAAGGTTTCTCAGGCTTGAAATGGATGTCAATGTATGGTTGTTATAGAGTTTGAACTAAACTAGTCTGTACTTAGCAACAAAATGTTGCTCTGCAAATGTTCCTATTCAGGCATTTGCATTAATGTGAGGACAAAAGGTGCAATCATCATGTCACCTAAACATCCCTCATAAAAGTGTCACTAGTTTAGAGAGAACATTAACTTACTCTATAATGCTTGCCATTGAGATATTTGGTTGCACTTCTTGATAGCCTAAACCGTATACAATGCTTTGGATCCAACCTTTCAACAACAGGGTCAACATACTGCAAATGCAAAATAGTGTTGACAAATACAATTGGAAAATATTGCAAAAACTCCAAGATTAGCAAGTACCATTCCCTGCTGATCAGTGTACACTACGATCTCATAAAATTGGGCTAAATGTTCCAGAAAAGCATCAACACCAGGCCTCTTGAAAGTTCTCCAGCCTCTGTCACGCTTTTAAAAGGATTGAAAAATCACACCAGGCACAAAAATCCATTCAGAGAGCATAATTACATAATATTTGCTTAAGAAAGAAAAAAATAGAGGGGGGCGTACGGAACAATATCATCAAATGGAAGAAGCAAAGAATAATATATTCTTAAAGAGACAAATGCACACACCAGAAACACAACAGTAACTGACACTACATAGTCTACATTTACAAAAAAACCCAATTCTAGGCAGGATCAAAGCCAGTTTTAGGCATTTGATTTACCTTCCAATCAGAGTATATCAGTGTCTCATTAAGATCAAGTACAATAGTAAACACATGCTGCTCCATGGGATGCAAATCCGGGAGCAGGTTATCTGATAATGGTTCCGTAAAACCCTACAATAGAAAAAAATGAAGTGAAATGTAGTTAGAAGAACAAAAAAATCATAACTGAAATATATCCAGATACTACACAGCATAAATGATGTTCAGCAACTCAACTCGAATTTGCTCTTCTGCCAATCGTCTCAAATCTAGGTAAAGTTCAACTATCTTGGCAGGTACTGAAAAAGTAGGCATTGAAAAGTATATTAAAAAAACTGAAGTTATTGAGGATATGCACCAGTTAGTAACCTAAAATATACAAGTGATCCAAAGAAGCATAAAAGTGAATGCCTCTGATACGACACCAAAGTTAAATGTAGGTAGACGGGAAGAACAATGATTTGATTGATTTTAACTTCAGCCCATTATATTCTCAACGATCCAAACTCTAGGGAGCTCTTCCTAAACTATATATATAGTTATGTGAGAAAATTAATAGATTGATGGCATTACCTGTCATTGCAGAAGAATACATTTGAGCTTTAATTTTCTGCAATGGGCAAAGAAAAATTAAATATCCAACATCTATTAAATAACTTTACTGGAACAGAACCTTATCGTGATATAATAAGAATGGTGTCAAGACCATAATTTTGAAAGTCGAGAGGCAATGCAAAAGGTCAAAAGGCAAACACGGGATATATATATATATATATATATATATATATATATATATATATATATATATATATATATATATATATATATATACACACACACACACACATAGCACATACAGAGTATTATATACTCCTATAATATATAGGTATGTATTCCAATATATACACCTAAATGCAATAAGTTGTTTAAAATCATTCTATCGAACACTTTTAAAATAATTAATATACAGCAACCGCTTGAGGTGCGCCTTAGGGACCTCTCCTTGCCTGATTCTCTTAAGGCGGTGTAGGGTCGCCCAGACGCCTGAGGCAACTTAGGCAAGGGAGGTGAATGCCTTTCAAATTATGGTCATGTGCAAAAACTCCCTGCATTATACTTGGCATGTTAATTTGCACACTTGTTGTCAACATTCTGTACAATACAGGCATTTTTAGAGCAATGTATATTTGCAAAACTTAGAATAGTGAAATTTTCAATCCATTTAGAACTTTTTATGTAAAATGCTTATGGTGTGAAGTCATCTGCTATTGTATAGAACTAATACCTCTACCCACCTTTTCAAAATGAGAAGGATAATAAATGGGTATGGCATTTCCAAATAATAAGGTAAGTTTTTTCACTAGATCCATTGGAAACAAAATGTTCATAAGACAATGCACTATAACAAAACACTCACATCAACACCAGGTGCATCATCACTGGCAGTAAAATTTGAAGCAGCCCGAAATTGACGGGCCTTCTGATCAACTTCATCCAGAGAGAATGCTGCAGACTAATACAGCTCAGTTATGATGAAGGTTAATTGTGCAACATTGCTAGAAAATTGCTTATTTGTAGTGGTGTGGTACTAAGCCTCGAATTAAGCAAACACTCTGAAATGTATCTAATTGGTAACCCATGAAAAAGGATGTATCAATCAGGATAAATATCTGGCTTTAAATTGTATTTGCAGATTAAAAAGAAGCATCAAAACTCAAATTCAATAAAGCTATCAAGGTAAGAAACTAAATCAACGCCTTGAGAACCTTGTACGGAGTTATAAACACCAAGAAAAAATCAAATCATCTTGTAGATAGCTTTTCTCATCACCCACTAAATCTCTCACCAAATCGATATGAACAATTGAAGGCCTTGTTGGCCAATAACCATTATGTGTGTCTGTTTGTCTGTTTACGGCACATAGAGTGAAGCTACAATATGAGTGAAATTCAAAGCATAGCACGAACCGTAGGTAGCATAACCAGTAGCGGCAACACCGCCTGTGAGGGCGGCAATGAGAGAATACTTCAGGAAACCCCACGGCTTCTTTCCAGCACCGGCGGAATGAGGTGGCGGAGCTGAAGTTTGAGGCGGCGGAGGCTGGTTGCCGAGTACTGCTGAAGAAGAAGGAACGATTGTCCCCGTGGGAGGATCCGCGGCGGCGTTGGAGGAGAGGTAGCGATTGTTCCTCGTAAATAAGGAGAAGATACGCCGACGCCTAAGTATAGCGGACATTTGCGAGAGCCTGAGGGTGGAGGTGCGTGCTCGGACGATAAAGACAGCGGGCGTCGAGATTTCAGAGAAGGGTTTATTGTGGTGAAGTGAACCCTGGTCACATTCTCCGCCTACAAGAATTTAGGCTGGGTTATTTCCCTTGGTTTCTTTTTTTCTTTTTTTTTTCAATCTTACCTTTTTTTTTTGACAACACAATCTTACTTTTGTCTATACTATATTTAAAAAAAGAGAAATTTTCTATTTCATTTTCCCACCTAAACATTTCAATCACAAAAGGTAAGTGCTAAAACTTAAATATCATGTATAAGGTAATTTCATAATTATTTACTCTCTCACTTTTCTTTCATAGTTAATATTAATTATTAATTATTATGGTACTGTGTAATAATAATAATAATAGAGAAGGTAACATGTGAAACTTTAATTAGTATTGGTATCGTGTATAATAATAATAATAAATGTAATCATTATTATTGGTAACATTAAAATAAAAAAGGTAACATGTGAAACTTAATTATTAATTATTAATAAGGAAATTTTATACATTACCATTTTGGTATCATGTATAAAAAAGGTAACAGGTGAAACCTGAATTACTAATACGGTAATTTCATACCTTATAAATTTTGATACTGTGTATGATAAGAAAGGTTGCATGTGAAAGAATCCTTTATATATAAAAAGGAGACTCTAAGCTACAGAAACGTGACATTTGACAAAGCTGAGGAGAGACATGTGGCATTGTTGACGTGTCACCTTTAGAATGATAATTGGGGGATGGCAAATTAAGGTGGCAAGAGAATTAAATGAAAAAAAAAGAATCACACGACCCATAAAGTAAGGTTTCATTAGCAATTAGAACATGATTTGTGGCGATTCAATTATTCTTTCCATATATCAGCTATTCTTTCCTTAGTTTAATTTATGCTATAGCTTCAATTGATAATTTTTATTAATCTAAATATTGCCAAATTCTCAGGCTTAAATTGATAATTTATGCTACGCCAATAAAAGGGTATTAATACCATAAATGTTTAAAAATAAAAATTGAATAGAAATTTGTTTGGAAAGAAAAAAATTCTGTTTCAAAAATAAAAAAATTAAAATTTTGGTTTAAAAATCTTAAATTTCCGTTTCAAGAAATGTTATGTCATTACATATGGTAATTGTGATGTTTACATGGTAAGTAATAAAAGGTTTTTACTTTTCATTCCAATAATATTTTATTACGTAAATGTTCAACCTAATTTTTTTATTTCATGCCAATAAAAGGGTATTAATACCGTAAATGTTCAAAAATAAAAATAGAATGGAAATTTATTTGGAAAGAAAGAAATTCTGTTTGAAAAATAAAAAATTAAAATTTTCATTTAAAAAATTAAAATTTTCATTTATGGGAGTGCGGAGAAGATAACGCCTTCATGAATACGTCTGCAAAAAGTACAAACACAGATACTCGTTGTGTGACGAATAAGCTTGAGAGTGCATGTGCTGAGTTTTTTTTAGCAGAGAGTGTTGACGATTGGAGAGAGAGAGCAGAGTTTTTTTTCTCCTTTTGGGACATTCTCTATTTTTCTATCACTTTTCATACTCTCGAACTCTAGAAGAAACACAGTCAAATGCAGTTTTTGATCAGTTCTTTGATCGTGCACACAATTTTTTTGATAGAGAGATAAAAACATTTTAGAGAAAAAGAGAAAGATAAGGGATGACGACAGTTAGACACGCTCGTCGGGATCGGTAGCAGTTGTTAAGCACACACACTGTTGAAAGAGAAGAATTTTAGGTCATAAAGAGCGGGGACTCCGATATCATATTGACTAATTGAACAATTGTATTGCTCAAATAATAAGAAATACATGGCAGAGTATATATAAAAGGAATTATAACCCCAACTAGCTTAGAAATAAGAATCAATAATATAAGCTTACTAAAATACATATATTACCATAACTAATACTACTATAATTATGATTATTCTAATTGTCCAACAAAATGTTATTCCATGAGATTTTTAGGCCGTTTTTACAAAAAAAAATAAAAAATTGGTTCTACCAGTTTAATCAAATTGGTTCTTACCGATTTAGACCGCTTTGAACTGGTTGAAATCATGTAGCGGTCTAATAGAATTGATCAGTTTGATTGCTGATTCCTGTTCCAAACTGGCCAATCCAGTTTGATTTTCAAAACTACGACGAATGCTCATATATTTTGATTTCCGTTCTTTAATTTATTCAAACACTTTCAATTCTTTCTAACTTTTTCCAAAGGGGTAGTTAAAGTGGCAAAATGAGTTTCTTTGTGGATAGTAGAACCAAGGTTCGAATCTCAAAGACTACAATTTCCCTTGAGCCAGTTCCCTTGCCTCTTGGAGCGAACGATGTTAATTGGATGGACCTTGACTCGAAGCCAGGCAGAGAAAGACTCAAAACCTCGTGATTTACACACACAAAATCTATAATTGATCTTTTATAAGAGGAGATTTTCCATATCTAATTTTATCATGGTCACTATTATTCTGTTATTTGTCAAGCAAACATCAAAATATGTCACCGGACATAAAGTCGATGTAAAATTATATTTTTAATTCTCAATTTAACACAAACATGGTAGAAGGTAAAAGAAACTACTTATAAAAAATTATCCATTAAAGAAGAACATGAAATGTAATATTTAATAATAAAAAACTAAATAAAAAAATCTTACATAACAAAAGACCAATTATTAAATACACAAAAAAAATCTCTTTATTGACTTCATAGTTCATTCCTACCAAAAATTAGAGCGAGGTGCATAGCTATGAAAGTACATATCTCATGGGAGGTCATTGGCCCTATTTGAACAAATGTCAAAATCCCGCCATATTTGGGGAACAGATCAAACCTCTCGCCAAATTTCTCACAAGTCACACAGCACACCACGGTGCTCTTGTTCCTTTTGAACGATCGTGCATTACGGAAGAATTAGGGTTTTAGGAGTTGTTTCGGAACAATGAGTTTCGGCGACACGAACAAGGTATGGGAGATCAAATCCCTGAAGCGGAAGCCTAAACAAGAAGAGGCTCAGAAGTTCCTGGAGCGGATAGCCAAACAAGTTCAACCGATTATGCGAAAGCACTGTTGGAGGGTCAAACTCCTTTCCGAATTCTGGTATCAAATTGTCCCCCAATTTTGGTGGCCTTGCCAATTCATGATTTTCTGCAATTAATTAGCTTTCAAATGAATGGTGTTTATGGCAATTGCTTTTGGATTATCCATGCTTTTTAACTCTTTCAATAAATTTGTGCTAATGTGATGCTGCAGTCCGAAGAACGCAAATCTTCTTGGATTGAACGTAGGAGCCGGTGTTAATGTAAAGCTTAGGCTTAGGCGTCCCTACCGCGACGAAGACTTTCTACCATATGATGATGTATTGGACACCATGCTCCATGAGCTTTGCCACAATGTTCATAGTCCTCATAATACCAGTTTCTACAAGCTCTGGGACGAACTTCGGAAGGTTAAGTATGATACACATGAAATTATAAAGGGCACGTAACATTTATTTGTTTTGCTGAGAAACCTAAATGTGTCCATTGCCAATTGATCTAAAAGAATCATTATTGACAATGTTTTAGCTTCGTGTAAATAATGGGCAACACCTAAATGGCACATTAAAATTCCTGTGCTTCATCCTTTCTAAGTTATGGGCAGTAAATGCAATAGTGCAACAATGCAACAAGTTTCTATCTGAAACTGCCTCTCTGTTTCTGTACCTGAATAAGCTTGCATACATCTTGACCCCCATGACCCAACAAAGTTGGGATTATATTGTGTTATGTTTTTGTTGCTGTCATTTTGGTGACATATGTCCCTGAATGTGCGTCAATTCAAATTCCCTAGTGGTGGAAAAGTGTGACACTATTTTCTTTGACGATTTATTGTTATTGGGGTTCTTTTGTAATTGGGTCCATTGCCAATGGTGCTAAAAGAAGTCCTTTTTTGGAAATGGTTTAGCTTCAGGTAATTATGAGGTAAATAAAAATGACATACGGAGTATTATACTTCCCTAGTTTCTCACTCCACTTTATATGAAGTATTGGTAGTAAATGCAACAATGCTTCAAGAGTCTAACAAAACAACCTCTCTATATTTTACACGGGGTAAGGTTGTGTACATCTTGACCCCCAAATCCCAGCGTTGTTGGGAATCTGCTGGGTTAGTTGTTTTTGTGGTGGTATTTTTTAATTTCCTTTTTCTTTAGATTCTAAAGAAACAGTCCATGCTTCTCTATCAGTGGGTGAATTATGCTAGTTACTGAACACATGACCAACTGAGTTTCACAAGATTTTCAAAAAGAAATTACATTGCAGAAGGAAGAACAACTGAGAGACTGAAATAATGATTTTTCCCTGACATAATGAAGAAAAAATATGATATGTAGCATGATGTTGTAATCACACTGTTTGTAAAATGCAATGTACTCAAAGTTTTGTGTTAAATTGGTCATTCGATTTATTACCAGTGGACTGTGAGGCGTGCCTTGTTTGCTGACATGGTCCTGCCTCTTGATTATAATGTTCAAAGGACATTCTTGAATGCTTCATTTTTGTCTTACACGTGCATAAAACTACCATTTTGGTCTTTAAATTAAGGACTTGGACATGGTATTATAGCATCACCGAAGTGGAAGCTAAGAGTTTTAAATTTGATATATTCTCTTTGAATTTATGATAACTAAGTGCTTCAATTGTTCCGGTTTAATATTTTTTTCCTTCTCGTCCTGATATGTAATGCATGTATAGGAATGTGAAGATCTTTTGAGTAAGGGGATAAGTGGGACAGGGGAAGGGTTCGATCTTCCTGGAAGACGGTTGGGGGGATTCTTTCCTCAGCCTTCTTTGTCTTCTCTACGTACCACTATTGCTGCTGCTGCAGAAAAGAGGGCACAACTTACTACCCTGTTGCCACCTGGTCCTAAACGCATTGGGGGCGATAGATCGATCATGGGTGCACTTACTCCCATCCAAGCTGCTGCCATGGCTGCTGAGAGGAGATCACATGATAATATTTGGTGTGCTTCGGAGTCTTGTAATATGCAAGGAGATGATGATGATGATGATGATGAGTCCTATATGTCATTTAAACCTTCGGATGTGGATCCCACTTCAGTGAAACAAAAACCTTCTAGCAGTGCTGGTCCACAGGTTACTGATGCAATAACTCGAAAAAGAAATAGAGAGCAAGAAAATGCTTCATTTTCAATCTCTGCAGATAGTCATAACGTGTCTAGTTCTATATCAGGATCAGGGCGTGCTGTCAGGGACAAATCTTTCAAGAAAGACCATGCAGGGGGAATTCCACCACTTTCTCAGCAACCATATGATCATAAAGGGTCAGAGTTTGTGGACTTAACAAATGATCACTCAAATGCAAGATTAGGCCCTGGCTATGATGCGGTGCGCAGTTTGGAGAATTCAGATGCTTGGGAATGCTCAATGTGCACCTTGTTGAACCCGGTATGTCTTAACATTGATGATTAGGTCATTAAGCATTTATAGTCTATTTATTTTTTAGCTTTTACAGTACTTACTAAGTTGCTCCTTTTCTATTTTAGCTAGTATTCTTGATATCATTATTTTATAATGTTAGATCTCTATTATTAACTTGCTCGCCAAGACTCTTGGGAATAGTATAAATAGGGGGGGTTATATTCATTAATAAAATCATCATTGAAACAATCAAATAATTCTTCCCAATTAGTCACTGACTAATCCGAAGTTCTTCCTCTGATAGCCACGAGCAAGAGAGCGGTTCATCTATCTTAGGGATCTCTTTGGACCACTAACATTTTGGTATCGGAAGTGTTTCTTTCCTACCGAGTCTTGTCCAGGGGCAGCCCAAAACGATCAACCTAAAGTTCTTTAAAAAATTTCTCACCCCACGTACCTTCTTCCATCATCTCATTCAACCAAAGCATCTCTTAAGAATATTAACTAAAATAGAATAAGACTACTAGTAGGAAACTATGACTATTTAGTAATAATAGGAAACTAAATGTTATGCTACTAAATGATGATGACAATGACAACAACAACGACAATAATAATAATAACCTCATCACTATGCTGTTTATTGTTTTTTCTTGAAAATGTCCCAATTTTCCATCATCTCTGATGGAGCCAAAATTTCACCATTTTTTGGCTTTGGGGTGTGATGGAATAAATCAAAATGGATCTCTAAACTGTCTGCGCTTCTTTAATTAATGAAGTAGCAGTTAGTCAAGCAATGCAACTTTCGACGTTGAGCCGGGGGTCTCTTTGGAAACAGCCTCTCTACTTTCGAGTAGGGGCAAGGTCTGCGTACACACACCCTCCCCAGACCCTACTCTTGTGGGATTTAACTGGGTTGTTGTTGTTGTTGTTTCTTGAAAATGTCCCAACTCCCCTCCAGCAATGAAATAGCTGTTTTGCTTATACATAATTTTATTTGTAAATTAGTTGTTAATCTGATGTAATGGAGCATTTTCAGAGCATTAATTAAATCTCTCATTGCAGCATTATGCTCCTATCTGTGAGATCTGTCAAACTCGAAGGCGTATAGATCCTAATGACAAATATAGTATGTGGTCATGCAAATTTTGTACCCTAGATAACGCCGTAGAGTTAGAAAACTGTGAAGCATGCGGCGAATGGAGATACTCTCATGGCCCTCTGCCGAAGCCAACACCTAATCTTGGTACTTGACTTGAATTTCACTGGATTAACTCTTTTGTATTTAAAGTTCTTTTTTTCTGTTGTTACCATGAAGAACATTGTTTTATTATTAGTTTGACGAACTGGGGAAAGAAAAAAAAGCTTTTTTCGATTCCATTCGTCATAATAAAAGTATATCTTGCAACTTTGAATTTCTCATTTTCTCAGTTGTTCTTTCTCTTTCCGTTAAAAGTTCATGTGTAACATCATTTTGTGATTCTTGAAAATCATAACAGAGTTCAAGGACACATTTAAGAGTTGTGCATCTGTACTCTTAAGGTTTACATGTGAAATGCGAATTTTCTCACATTTTATGGGTTTACAAATAGATCCTTTTTTTTGTTGCAAAAAGCTCAATTCTTTTATGGTGTTTATGTACTAAGATTCATAAAATGAATATGGACTTAAGGACACATAAGAATTTGCCCACAATGAGTAATAAGAAAGTATGTATCTTTATTCTTTGTAGCTACAGACTGTTTTGTAAGGATTTGAATTGTTGCAAATAGGGTGACCTCAATAGAGGAAATGTGTAGACGTTTAAATAGAGAGAAATAAGATGGAAACAATTTTTTCTCTTTTTGTGTTGGGAAAATTACCGAACAAACATCAAAAGTCTAAAGAATGTGATGAAACCCGCAAGTTATGGGAGATATGCGGCCTATTGCCCTTTAGAGCCCCAACACCGGCGTTCCAAAACACTGCCACGCCTTGCCACATCAGCATGTGGTAGCGTGGCGCGAGGCATTTCTCAGGGTTCCACCCCACTCCCCGTTCCATCCCCGAGGCATTCTTCTGGATTTTTTTATTTTTTTTCTCATTTTTTGAGAAGGAAGATAAATTTTTTTCTTTAGATGAGTTTGGAGAGCATGTCTGGAAGAGAAGGATAGGAGGCGCCGACTAGGGAAGAGAAGGATTGGTGGATGGCAGGGCTGAGACGGTATTTTTTTGGGATTTTTTTTCTTTGATTAGGATTTTAGAATTATTAAATTCAATATTTACGGAGTATGAATTTAGATATCAAATAGTTCGTATTGAATTTAAAAAGGTAGTAAAATTGTTTTTCTAATAAAAAAATATGACTAAAACAATTTTTAATAAAGAAAGTAAATAATAAAAGAACAAACAAATGACTTGCCACTTCACAACGTTTCACTCCACTCACTTGCCACTGTATGACTAGATTGTTTCTGATTGGTTGAAAAAAGTCATGTCAGCGTGTGACATTTTATTTCTAATTTGCCATTGTTCATGCTCATAGAGCTATGGAAATGGGGCTGATGCCGGAGGGTCGCTGCGTTGCGTCAAATGTTTAACGCAATTATCCCCCCCCCAACGGCAAATTTAGCTGTTACGCCTTTAAAAAAAATCTTTAATTAATTTGTTTTTATAAATATCAAACCCAATCTTCGATCTTCTTCACATCTTTCCTTTCTTCAATTTTTGTTAACATGAATCACTCCGGTTCTTCCCCCGACGGTCTCGATCCAAAGGAGTACGCGATGTGGATCTTCCAACAATACGGGAGTAATCTGGCGTTGTTCGAAACGCAAACATTGGTGAAAGTGAAAGGCCGTGAAACTCGATGACCCAGAGTCGGTTCCGGAGACTCAACCAGAACCACCGAGAACCAAAAAAAGTGCACGTCGGAAGAGTCATAAAGCAAAAGGCGGCAAAGCGATGACCGAGGCGGCACGGTCGATCCAAAAGTGGACGGATGAGGAAGAGTCCTTATATGTGTTAAAAAATTTCGTTCAATTATATGCTTTTTAAAGGTTCAGAGCAAACGAAGGATGCGATGTGGAACCGTATCGAGGAGAAGTTCTTTGCGGCGATGTAGACGGATTAGGGTGTTACAGTAGTGACGGAGTTAAAAATGTGGTAACAGAGTTGACAATGTGGCATCGTGGTGGTAGGTGAGTATGATAGTTTTATTATTGAATAATGGCAAATTTGTCACTTTATTGAGTGATATTGTTATTAGTAAATGTGACAGTGTCCTTCTCCTACCTTTGTACCCAAATTATCATACTCTTCTTTCGAACAACATGTAAAATTTTATCTTATTTAAAATGATACTCCCTCCGTCCCGCTATATTCGTCCACTTTTGACTTTTGAAACTGTTCATCTAAGCACTTTGACTCATCAAATTCTCTCAATGTGTAAGCGTAAATATAGTCATGCGTGATCTTGTTTGATTTGTCTTAACAGATACTCCCTCTGTCCCGTGAAACACTTCCCCTTTCTTTTTTTATCCGTCCCACAAAACATTTCTCATTTCTATTAAAAAGTCACTTTTACCCTTTACTTTTTCATACCCTAACTATCACATCATACCTTTTTCCTAATAATCTATACATCAAATCATACTTTTACCAATCACATCAAAGGACATTTTTGGAAATTCAATACCAAAATACACTCCCTTAAATCCCTCCTAAAAAGCAAATGTCCCATGTTTCATGGGACGGAGGGAGTAGATTATTAATATATGATTTCTATAATTTTTTAATATACAAATTACAAGATAAAATGGATTAAAGAAGTGTATTGGATGGTGTGCAAAAATGAAAGTGGACAAATATAGTGGGACGGAGGAAGTATTATTTATGAACTGGTTTTGAAATAAAATGTACAACGTATATTTTTAAAAACTACATTAAAAGTTTTACAAAACAAGTAATGATATGTCTATTTTATTTTATATCAAATGATCAATAAAAATGCATATACAAACAACAATTATCGAAACTTTAGACTAGTAAAGAGAACGATCATTTAAAGATGAGAAGAGAGTATGGGCATGTTCTCTTCAACTTAGAGTCTTTTTCTTCAACTTATTACTGTTACTTATTATTTATTCTTATTGGAATCAAATCATATTAGATTTGAAATAGCTTTAAATACAACTATGATCAGATTATGTGATGAGAACAAGTCTTTATTCCTATTATTTAGAGTAAATTTCATAATTAGTCTTTTATAACATGTGGTTTTCCGTATTTAGTCATATATTATCAAATATTATCCTGGTAGTCATTCTTTTATGAATATCTTTTCACAAATAGCCCTTTTTGATCTTTTCTCATATTGTTGTTAATTTGAGTACTAAAAATGTAATTTCACAATGATCATATATCATTCTTGTCATACACAATTCTAAAGGTCGCTCTTGATGCGTCATTTGTGAATCGCAGTCATTTTCTTCTACAATCATAATCTGCAGATGTAGTTTTTGGTTGGAATCCTAGTCCATGGTCGTAGTCATTATTGTTGTGTTGTTCATCTAACCGACATCAGAATACGTCATTAGACATAATGTTGATGTCAAATTACATTTTTAGCTCTCAAATTAACATCGACATGACAGAATGTCAAAAAAATAACTATTTGTGAAAAGGTACCAATGAAAGAAAGACCACATGGATAATATTTGATAACAGATGGCTAAATATGGGAAACCATCTGTTATAAATGACCAATTATAAAATTTACTCAAAACTCTATTATTTATTATGGAGTACTTATTTTATTTGAACCATATCAAATCAGGTTAGACTATATCAGACTAGAACCAGCTTTAAATATTACTAGAAATAGATTAGACGAGATTAAATAAGGCCAGAAAAAAGATCATATCAGGCCTTAATAAAATGATATCAAATCCAATCAGATCAGATAAAGAGAACATGCTTTATATCTTTCAAAGTCATAGTTTATAGACTAGTAATAAAGTGTCGAATTTGGTATGTCGGTGGGTATTATACTAAATATAGGATATCTGCTAGTTCTTGAAAACAATATGCTCAGATACAAAGGATGTGGTTCATCTTTTTGTGGTTATACTAGTACATGGTGCATTCAATTTTTGTTCGAGAGGAGTATGACAAAATGACGTGGTGGGTGGTGGGGGGGCGATAAGATGGGATGCGCCGTGTCATCATCCATCCAACTCCCTTTTCTTTCTTAAAACCCGCTCCATCGCGTCAGGGAAATGAAGTGAAGTGGTTGTGGGCATGTGATTATATTTTTGGTGCATTTTCTTTCTTTCTTCAATAAACTAACTTCTACTCGGTAGGATAAGATAGGAGATATAATGGCCTGTTTAGTAGTATTTTAAGTTTCATCCACTCATTACTCAACTTCAACAATATAATAGGGCAGATCAGACTTCAGACGAGTAATAGGGCGAAAAAGATGTGGAGACCAAGCTGTTCAATGTTGATGAAGCTTGTACTGATCTTGTCTCTCTCAGTGGTGCGAGGAGCTCTGTGCCATGGCAATTTCCAAGCCTTCTACTTCGTGCAGCAGTGGCTGGGTTCTTACTGCAACCAGAGGGGCACCAGATGTTGCTACCCACCCACTGGGAAGCCAACCCCCGACTTCACCATCTATGGTCTCTGGCCTTACAACTCCGACGGCAGCTTCCCCGACAACTGCCCCGGCGACAGTTTCAACGTCGCTCCGGTAATCTCTTAATTTTTCCCCTTTTAATTCTCATTTTTCACTCTAACCCCATATTGGTCTATCATTTCTTTTCCGTTTTGATTTGGCACCGAGATTAAGAAATCGTAGAAACTTTCCATATGTGCCCTTGATGTGATATAATCAATTGAATGTAGTGTGGATGAAAAGTGGATTTATAATGCCAAAACACGATACAATAAAGAAATTTGTGAAATTTGTGGATGACACAAAAAAACAAAGTAATTAATGGATAGAGGGATAGGGAGTAAAACATCGAAAAAGTACCAAAACAAAGAGTTTCATAATTTTATTTTCTAAATAGTAGTTCACATTGTGGTAATGTGACATTGTATATGGACATTTCGTAATACTTTTTCGTAATGTGTATGGTTATGATTGACAGTGTAAATGCATTTTAACTCCTATTTCGAGAATAAAAACATGAAACTCCTACTTTAGTCTTTTCCCCAATATAAGAAATCTATCTAAATGAAGTTTTTACTAGAATAAGACATTGTGTTTTGGAGTTTATACCAAAGTAAGGCCATTATGTTTATACCAAAATTAAAAAAGACATTATCTTCCTTGGTGCATTGCAGCTTAAAGCAATGGAGGACAGCCTGCAGAAGGCTTGGCCATCCTTCACATGCCCACTGATAGGGAGGAAATTCTGGCTACACGAGTGGAACAAATACGGGACTTGCTCAATGTCCGCGGTGCCCGAGCTGCACTACTTCGAATCCGCAATCGACCTCAAGAACAAGATCAACATCCTCCAAGCGCTTGCGAAAGCTGGAATCCGGCCGAACAACAGGTTTTACCCTCTCAAGTCCATTAAGAAGGCGGTCGAATCGGCGTTCGGGTTTCACCCGTGGGTGAACTGCAACCACAACGCGAACGAGGAGAGCCAGATTTGGCAGATCACACTGTGTGTGGACAGGAGTGGCAAGAAGCTTGTGGATTGCCCGTTTATTCCCAAGGGACGAATCGAGTGCGCGACCGAGGTCTTTTTCCCTTCTTATTACTAAGTCGGTACGGTCTGCAAAAAAAACCCGAACCCGATGGTTATATCGGAGCGGTTTCGTTGGCCAGAGAATATGTATTTTTTCTCACCAACTAATCGACAATTCGCTCTCGTTTTGATTTCGTACATTGTGTTTCTGCATTTTGTGTTAACCTTGGATTGGATTATGAATGGCTACAAACTACTCCCTTTGTTCCCTAATTTTGTTATGGTTTTTCCATTTTGGTCTATTCAAGTGCTCCTATAAATCTTATGCTGATTGTATTGCACACTAGATGCATTATAAGTGCGTGTCTAAAGTACACACTTGAAGATATTTGAGGAGCAAAATCAACCATACATTTTGAGCCCATCATGTGGGGCCTGTTATCCCAACTAATAAACTTATTTCTACCCCAAAGATTATACTCCAAAGTGTATTCCAAAAATTTACATTTAAATTTTATGTTAATGCAGGTGTGAGATTGATTACTTATATTGACACAAAATATTGGTACAAAATTTTACGATTAGAATAACATTTTCTGTCAATAAATACATTAAAATGTAAGTGTAAATTTAAGAATACTATTAGTAAGGTTAAATCCCAATTATTCCTTTTTTTGTTTCCTAACTCTATCTTTCGAGTCCGTGGATTTTGAGAGGAAAAAGAAAGAATGATTTTTTTTTCATACCTAAAAGAAAGAATGATTTTTTTTTCATACCCAATTATTCCCTTTTTTGTTTCTTAACCCTATCTTTCATTTTCTTTTTCTTTCACTTTGATTGTTCGTTTCCTCCCTAATCAAATAAGAAAATTGTTTTTCTTCCTTTTTTGTTTTCATTTTCTATTCAAATTTTTTGTGTCATAGTGTAAAGAGAAATCACAGCCCATAATACTTTCATAAAATAGAATATAAGTAGAAATCGATCTAATAAATAATTTTTCTGAAAAAGAGTAAAGTTCCGGAATAATCCTTTCTTGTAAGGCATTTCTCAAAACAATCCTCGATAGATACTAATTATCTATGTGGTACTTTATAATTGAAATTTATTCTGCGATAGTTCTCCGTAAAAAATTTCCAGTAAGGAATCTAAACTTCCTTACCTAATGAAGTTTTCTTTCATTATAGTTTATATTAAATAATTTATGGGTTTTAAGAATCTATACAGATTTTGATACATATTAATATAATGCTTCAAAGTATATAAAGGGCCTGTTTGGGAATAGCGTTAGAGATTAGCGTTAGCGTTTTGGATAAAATTTTAACGGTACAGATTACTTTGAAAACGCTAACGCTAAACACTGCCCCTAGATAGCCTTTTCAAAACGTTAACGCTAATCGCTAACGCTATTCCCAAACAGGCCCAAAATTCTATGTAGAATTTAAAAAATTGACTGACTTTACATAATTCATAGATTATTAAAATATGTCAAAATCTTTTAAAATTTGAATTGAATACACCCCTAAATTAGAAATGACTATTTTGATAAAATATTTAATTATAAAAGATCATTATAAGAACTTACTCTAATTTTTTATGATAGAAAATATTAAAATATTCATTACTTAAGAGTTATATATGGTCGCAATGTTAACCGCTTAAAATGTTGACTATTACTAATATTTTAGTGAGTTTGTATGTCGATATTTTCTTTTTTGTAAAAATTTCACTTCTTTTATGCAACAAGTGTATTTAAGTCTATAAAATGAGCATATACCTTAGGTCTATATAAGAATTTACAAAGTATATTTTTGAGATTTAGGCTGCGTTTCATTCGCCCGATCTGATCTTGTTGAAATATTAGAATAATAATATTGCTCATTGAATTATGGAGTACATGATAAAGTATATATAAGAGAGACTCCTAACACAACCTGAAATAGAGAATGGAAACTAATTAAAATACAACTTCTACAATAACTAGGAATACTTAATATTATTGTTTAACATCCCCCTCAAGCTAAACTCAGGGTGAAGCAAGAGGAACTTGGAAACTAGCTGAAAATTGGAAACTTTGAGAAGAGAGAAGTACGACATGCGCCGGTGGCTGCTCACGTCGTTGGAGAAGAGAGAAGTATGACGTGTGCTGGTGGCTGTTGACATCGTTGGAGAAGAGAGAAGTCTGACGTGCGCTGGTGGCAGTTGACGTCATTGGAGAAGAGAGAAGTTTGACGTGCACTGGTAGCTGCGAACATCGTTAGAAAAGAGAGAAGTCTGACGTGTGCTAGAAGCTGTTGACGTCTTTGAAGAAGAGAAAAAGGGTTAACGGGCGCTTGTAGCTGCTGACGTCAAAGAAGAACATTAAAGACTTTTGAAAGTGCCTATTTGATTGAAGATCCCTGACTTTTTTGTCTTTTTCTTGAATATGGGCAAATACCCAATTTCTTTTCTCAATTGGGAAAATTTGTATGACTTTTTTGAAGGGGTGAGTTTTGAGGTTTTCCTTTCTCTTTCTCTATTTCCTCTCTTGGCTTTGTTTTTATTTTGATTTACTTTGGGGTTTTTTGTTTTACAGAAGAGAAGGAGAAGGGAGATTGATGACTAGAATGAGTGATTTGAGAGAAAAAAGGTAGATTAAGAATTGGTAATGGAGAAAAGATTTGGGTCTGAGATTTTCGAGGTGGTGAATTGGAGAGAAACAACTATCGTCTTATTTTTGTCTTGATTTTGAAAAGAAAGAAAAATGACTAATTATAAAGATGACTTTTTTGCCTTGATTTTTGAGAAGAAAGAAAGAAACAACTACCCCGGAGTATTAGTTATAATAATAGTAATAATAATAGAGTTAATAATAATAGTATTAATAATAAGAAAAATAGTAAAAAGAATAGTAATAATAATAAGTACTCCCTCCGTCCCATTTTATAGCGCCTGTTTCGGTTTACGATGTTTGACAGAAATTATTTTCAAATAATTTTATAAGACAAATGGTATATAGTTAAAAAATAAAAATTACATATTAAAATACTACATCAAAAGATCTACAAAACTAGTAGTGACACTAGTACTTTATTTTATCAAATTGCTAACGAAAATAGAGAAAGAAAGTGAATGAAGTTTGATCATGTGAATAGTGAACAAGCATTATAATTTGGGACAGAGGGAGTATAATAATAATAATGATAATAATAATAATACTAGCAATAATAATAGAAATAATATTAATATTAATAACAATAATAGTAGTAATAGTAATAATAATAATAGTAGTAGTAATAACTATAATAAAAATAGTAATAATAATTATAATCATAATAATAGTAATAATATATAGGAATAATAATAATAGTAATAATAAAAATAATAGTTAAAATAATAGTGGTAATGATAATTTTAATAATAATAACCATAGTAATAAGAATAGTAATAAAATAATAATAGAAATATTAATAATAATAAATATAGAAATAATAATAATAATAACAATAGTAATAATAATTACTCCGTATAATAATAATATTAATAATAGTAGTAGTAATAGTAATAATGATAATAGTAATAATACTATTAACAATTATATTAATAATAATATTAATAATAATAATAATAGAAATAATAATAATAACAATAGTAATAATAATTATAATCATAATAATAGTAACAGTAATATGAATAATAATAATATTAATAGTAATAATAATAATATTGTTTAGATTTGATTTGATTAGACCTTATATGATCTGATTGAATCTGATTTAATTGGATATGATCTGATTTGATCTAATCTGATTTGATGTTGTCTGATTTGATCTGATCTAATTTTAATAAGAATAAACAAAAGTAGAAAAAAATTTTAAAAAAAGAAAGGACCATGCTACATTTACACCAAAAAATGTACCCCATTTGTAACCCACAGTTATGCACAAACATTTTGATGGTTTACACCGACACAAGTGTTGGTGCGTTAACAAAAATTTACACGGACACAAAGTGTTTGTGCGTTAATAAAAATTAGTTTTACACCAACACAAAGTGTTAGTGCAAACCTGCGGGGTACAAATTGGAGTATAAATGTTGGGGACTTAATCTGAAGACGTTTATCTGATTATCTCTACGGACAAAACAAATAGCAACTGCGAAGAGAGGGAGGGGGACATCCACATCCTCTGCAAGAAGCGCAATAATGGCTATTTCATCTTCATTTCTCTTCCCAATATGCAATTCATACGCCATTTCAGCTCAACCGAAGCTATCTTTTCTACCTGTTCCTTCGAATTCTGCCAAGTTTCATCGCCTCAAACCCTCCTCCCAACTCTTGACGTCTAGAGCCCTCGCTGCACCTGAAGTCTTGGACGCCTCTTCCGATGCTGCCGACTTCGAGGTGTGGATAATTAAGAATTATTCTTTTTTTTTTTACCTGGACATGAATTTTATGTATGATTTCTTCTTTTGATGAGCATTTTGTGTACTTTGCGGTGTCTCAGGAGCGGGAGGTCAGCTTTGAATCAGATAAGGTAAAATGTCATTTATTTCTCTCTTTTTTTTTTTGGATTTTTCTGGATATTTCCTGGCTTCTCTTAATTACTTACAATTTGATGCTTTATTATCTGGGTTTGCGCATATGATTTATTAGTTTTGAGTATAGGGGTTAAATTTCTTGTGTAATTGTCATGAGTGCAGATGAATTTCCAAATTGAAAATAAAATATATTAAATTTTTTGTTATTTGTTGCAATTCACTCATCACATTTATTTTTCATTACCTGCTCTTTTTTTGTGGTATCATAATTGTATTTTGATCCTCAATGCCCAAGCATTGCTTCTCTGTAGAAACTTTGTGTGCTGACTTTTCCAAGGCTTGTAAATCAGTACATCAGAACTTTAAAGAAGGTTGTAGGAGTAGAACTTGCTAGGCGGTCCAATTGGAGTTCTGCACATAGTAATCCTAAGTTCCTAAAATCCAATGTCGTACCAAAAATGTACCTATTGGAATTTTTTTAAACTTGTTGCCAATCTAGCTACACTCAGGTGCGAAGTGCTACTTCTAGCGCTTGCTTGTTCTGATTTTTTTTTTTTTGAAAGTTGTGGCTATAACTATTGTATGGAGGACTATGGCTACATTTTGTTGTTTCTGACTATATCCAGAAACCATATGCTTTTGGTTTTCTTATTTTATTGCATGCTCTATTGTTCTTGCCTTCTTGGTCATGTTCCATGCTTTGCAGATTGAATTTACAAGATCAATCTTTTAAATGTAACTGAACAAGTTAATAGAAAATATTTCAAACTATCTTTGTGTCAATATATTTTCAGTGCCTGCAGATATACATATGACCTTTGATGATGACAGTTTTATAATATAAACCTCATTATTCCTTTTATTCCTTATAATCCTGCCTAAAACATTGCCATTCTGCTGTTTTCATGTATGTTCAGTGTTAATAATTTTTATACAATGAATTAGACACTATAAATTGGTACCAATTACCCCAAGTAGTTTGGACTTGAGATTAGGTTGCTTACTTATGATGATGATGGCGGCACTCTAATTGTTCACAGTTTTAGGCTTAGGTTTTACATGCCAATTGCCATCCAAGTTTCGTCAATACTTACTGAGCATTTTACTGAGTTTCAGTTTACACTGTTGTGGTTGGCATTATCATAAAGCGGTAAATCATACTCCCTCTGTCCCACTCTCTTTGTCCACTTTGGTTTTGGCACAAATACCAAGGAGTTGGAGTAGAGAGTGGAAATAGTCTAAAATGCCCTTATGGGCTACCGTAAGAAGGAAGGGAAGCAAGATGTTATAAGCCTAAAAGCAAATTAAATGTCAAATCTTTGTTCTTCTCGATGTAGAACCCAGTTGTGCACCTTGCAATTGAAGGTAAATTCTTCAATTTCTCAATTTATCGCTAGAAGATCAGATGGGTATGCTTAAGTTTAATGTTCGTTTAATCTTCCTAGTAGACTTCTCAATTCGCAGATGGTATGCAAGTCTCGTCCGTCACCGATGTAATTACTTAGATCTCCTTGAGGAACGTCATATCTCCTTCGTTGCTATACTCACCGCCGACATTTGGTCAGATCTTCTTGTGATGATGGATCTGTTCATATCTCCTTGCAATACTGGTCAAATCTCCTTCTTCGTTTCCGATTTCATTTACCGGCGTTTTCATCGCCAGGCTGCAGCATCGTCATTCAGATATACTTCTTTGGTGCATTGGGGCAGGTCAAGATGGTGGGATTGTGAGAGAAGTTGTGGGAGAGGTCTGTAAAAACTTAAATGAAGGGTAAAAGGGACAATTGAACACTTCTTTTACTAAAAAAGTAAAGTGGACAAAAGCAGTGGAACGGCCCGAAAAGGAAAGGTGGACAATAAGACTGGGACGGAGGTAGTATTGAATTGGGCCCGTCAAGTAATCATCGAAGTATATATACGTATCCTCTTTTCTCAAAAATTACATTTAAATTGGCTTTCCTTTTTTCCGTCCCTGAAGTTATTTTTCTTCTAGTGGGAGTCTGGGATATGTATATATCCCCAGTGGTAGGATTATTTAATCGTTGTTGTTTTTAGTGAGAGATGCATATGTGATGAATATACTATAGAGCCCATACATTTTCAAGCTTCAGTTATATTTCACTTGGGTTTTACTAGATTGGGTCATTCCTGCCTACAGGCATGTGAGACTCTATAACCATCATTGATGTATATTTGCATTTAACCATGCAAAATTTCAATATTTACCTTTTCTGGCCTGATATTGTTCAAGTTTTGTAAGTCATAGCTGGCCTACTATAGATGTTAGTTACCTAAGAGCATCTTTATAAAGGTGGGAGCACATAGTAAGTTAAGTCATTAGGTTTATGTTTTATAATAGAACACTTGATTACTCTCTCTTTCTCTCTAACATGAAAATTGAAATCTATGCATATTCAGGTGGCCCCAAAGCAGAAGATCAGGATCAAACTGAAATCATATTGGGTGCCCTTGATTGAAGACTCGTGCAAGCAGATTATGGATGTGGCAAGGACAACAAATGCAAAGACCATGGGTCCCGTCCCGTTGCCCACCAAGAGGAGAGTGTACTGTGTGCTCAAATCTCCGCACGTGCACAAAGACGCAAGGTTCCATTTTGAGATTAGAACACATCAGCGCCTCATTGACATTCTTTGCCCAACTGCCCGAACGATTGACTCGCTGATGCAGCTTGACCTTCCTGCCGGTGTCGATGTTGAGGTCAAGCTTTGAGGAGAAAATTACCCACTTGCCCCTCCTTTGGTGATTTCTGAGTGTCCTTTGTTTTTTTCCTCATTTGCAAATATTGTTACTTTTTGGAATCTGAATAGAATCAGTGCTGAACAAACATGACTTTTGGAAGAAGCTATTAGTCTTTCATTATCATAGGCTGATTAGTCCCCACATTCTCCCAGCTACTTTATGGCTGTTCTTGGTTTCCCCTGTGCATTTTTTTTTACATTGTTCTTATTTTTTTTCATTTCTTTTTGCATCTGAAAATCAAGCAATTAGCAGAGATCAAACATGTCCAGTGCAATACTCTCTTTACAGGGAGCATAGATGACACAGATCATAATCCAAACTTAGATCGTTTTTAAGTCTCACTTTCATGCTAACTTTGTGCTCTGATTTTGACCCAACTCATTTCGCATACATCTTTGGTCGTGTTCTTCTGATTGATCCTTGAAACAGGATGTACTACGTAGTGAGAAAATTAGAAAATTACAGAATAACACTAAAATTACTCATTTTTAAAATTCATTATTTTCAAACTAAAAATATTTTGTGCGACGGAATGAGTACAATTTGCAGTATTTATTGCTTCTCCTCTCATCTCATATGTTTGTTTTTCTATGATTGTCCTGAAAAATATTCCACGTGAAAGGGTTATGTTATTCATCAATTCTCTATTCTTTTTTTTTTTTTGAAAAAATCAATTCTCTATTCTAAACAAAATCAAATCAGATAATTTATGATATACTCCATATTTTCGACGCATCATACCAAAGGAGAGAATTTTATTTCGATCTTCAATAATATGTTTGGTTCAAGGAATTTCAAAGGGAAAAGAAAAGAAAATGAGAAGAAAAATATTTTTTTTGTTTGGTCAGAGAGGAAAAGAAAATAAAAGTGAAAGAAAAGAAAAATGAAAAGCTAAAATGTACTAAGAGGAAGAAAAACGAGATTCCTTCCTTTTTTTTTCTTTTCTTTTAAATTCCTTGAACCAAATGTAGTACAAAAATGTTCTTAGTGCATAGAATGTGATGTACCTCGATGGCCATCAATAGAACTCCCGAACTATGAAAGAATATACTGTGTGGTTGTGGTAGTGTAAATTGTAGAGCTTGAAAATTGGATTTCCCCTCTTCTTCTTCTTCTTCATTTTATTAGACTGTGTATTATCATGGTCTTGATGGGGCACATAGGCGACACATGGTAGTGCTCTCCCATCACCTTGGGTTTTGTCACAGGGAAGGAGAAGACGTAGCACATGAGGCGGGACGCGCCCATGACCGCAATCACTAGCATAGGGTCACACCCGCTTGTGTCGCGTTGGTCGGGCTCAGGGCCGTCTTCGAGAAATTAAATGCCCTGTACGACACATAGAAAATTGGCCATTGTGTCATAATATAATAAAATCTATCAATTACTTTATTTAAAAATAATTAAATTATACTAATAAGAATAATAAAATATCAAATTCATGGTGTAATCAATTTATAATTGCATACATTAATGGCTATCCGAGGATTCTTGAAGTTCTCCTAGCACTCTTGAGAGCAAGTTGTGTGGCTCCGATGGACTGGCTATTGCTTGTAAATGGGTAGTAATTCCTTCTGTACCTACATAGGCCACTAGGCCCACTGCCCTTTACTTTTTTGTGTTTTAAATTTTTTATATTAATAAACAAATGTGTATATACATACATATATTAATATATATATATATACTACCTCCGTCCTAGAGTATTTGTCCACTTTCATTTTTACACACCATCCAATACACTTCTTTAAATCATTTTATCTTGTAATATGTATATTAAAAAATTATAGAAATTATATATTAATAATCTATATGTTAAGACAAATCAAACAAGATCACACATGACTAAATTTAGGCTTACACATTGAGAGAATTTGATGAGTCAAAGTGCTTAGATGAACAGTTCCAAAAGTCAAAAGTGGACGAATACTCCGGGACGGAGGGAGTATATAGTACTTGGGCCCCCTAAAAAAATGGGCCCTGTCCCAATGGCCAGGCTGCCCCTGCCTCCAGCCGGCCTTGGTCGCGCTATGACCAGGCGTGACAGTCTGGTAGCATCAGTTCATAACAAATAGACTTATGAGTAGGAGATAAATAGGTATGTAATTGATCTGATCTAATTCTAGGTTATATTAATTTTTTCTTGATGCACAATTAAAATACTTGTGCCAATTCAATTGGGTGATGATTCTATGTTTTATGAGACTAGCATTTTAGTTGTTGATGATTTTAGTATTATCGACTGTTTTGTATAATTAAATTTACTTACATCGAACGAGAATCCTAATTGGCATTGATGGGAAATATTATATGCACAGGATTTTCTGGTCCAAATTTTCCAATTAATATTACTATAATTATCGTCGCCAATTACTCCTCACAAATTACCCAATCATCATCCCTAAGTCAACTCCCTACCATAACCACTTCCACCATTCACTCCTCTCCGAAAATGTATCACTATCATCTCTCACTCCATGATTTTCTCTCTTTTATCACTATAAAAGGAGAAGGATTCTTTCAACATGGGGAGGCCAATGTCCATACTCTCTTATATACTACCATGTAATTATACTCTCTCATATTACTTAGAAAATACTCCTTGTATTATTTATTCATTATAGAACTAAAACACTCTATCAATGGCTTTAATGCAAAGATTACGTACTATGTACTACCCTCGATATTAATAAAATATCCTCCTTGGCATGGTACGCCAAAAAAACACCCGTGATTTTCTCCCGATTTAGGTTTCCACGTCAAAAACAGCTTGTTCATAGTTTTGGTCTAAAAAATGATCTTTTAGAATATTTCTCCTAAAATATCCAAGAAGCCTAGAGAAAATCTTGAATTTCAAAGAACAATCAACCCTAGAAGAGATCCATTTACCAAAAATCATCTCTCTCTCTCTCTCAAAAGAAAAAATCAAAATAGTCCCTATTTCAATTTAGAGAAAAGCATTAGCCTGTCATTGTTGCCACTATTGAGGCGTGTTCCCCGATGCCACCGGAGGACTGCTTCAATGCCAAGAACTCAGATCCGGTAAATGGAAGTTGCCTCTGTTGAAAGAAATTTGCCTAGGCGGCTTAGATTTGTCATCACCTTCGGCGATAGAATCCCTCGTCACCGCAGCCTCTGTTGAAATATAAATTTTTCTAATCATACCAGATGATTGGATGCCTAGTCAAAAAAGAAAGAATGGTTGAAAGCCTGGTCTAAAAAAATTCAAGACCGGATGCCATCATATCTAATCATCACGTGTGGATAGTGATGCACTAAACATACGGACTAGACAATATAGAAGATGCACTGGACTGAGAGCTCCAGTGATCACCTTTCAGGAAAAGACTTCATCACACGTCGAAGTGGGGTGGAAGACCTAACCACACGACCAGAGTGAAGCAACTATAAAGGATGCCTAAAAATAGACAAAATAAAACTTAAACCTAGAAGAGGGATATTGTCCGAAAGAGGGTCCATGTAGAAAAAGAAAGGGGACAGAGCTCTTATCGAGGACACCCAATTCATTTCAGCCCTCTAAACGAGACATTTTAGATTCGTCTACGAGAGACATAGAAGAGATAATTATTTACATCAGTTAGTGAGACTAACACCGATCTAACAATCGATTCAATTTGTATCAACTCGCAGGGACACTAATTACGTTACACATTAATACGTGTTAGCAACAATTCATTGACACATTAATACTAATTGTTGATTAATCTCCCAACTCAAAAAAATAGAAGAATTCATGATAGAAAATATTATCTGACCAGGATTTTTCGGTCCAAATTTTCCAATTAATATTACTATAATTTTCATCGCCAATTACTGCTCATAAGTTACTTCATTATCATCTAAGTCAACTCCCTACCATCACCGGTTCCACCATTTACTCCTCTCCTAAAATGCATCCACTATCATCTCCCACTCCATAACTTCCTCTCTTTTATCATTATAAAAGGAGAAGGATTCTTTCTATATCCCATGTAATTATACTCTCTCTCACATTACCAAGTACTCATATTATTTATTCTTTGTAGAAGTAGACACTCCATCAATAGCTATAATGCCAAGATTATGTACTATGTATTATCCTCAATATTAATAAAATTTCCCCGCTTGCATGATACCAACAGAAAAAGCACATAGTTTTTATCCGATTTGGATTTTTATGTCAAAAATAGCTTGTTCATATTTTTTGAGATTGTTAGGCTCATTTATTATTGACACAATAAAAAATGATTGGTCTTAACCTAAGAAATGTTCTGAACTTATAATCCCACCCAAAAACCTTATATTATTTTTAGTAAAAAAATTGAAAAACAGACAAGAAAATAAAATGAAAATCCATTATTTACAAATAGTCGGAAAAAATAAGAAAGAAAAATGAAAGAAAAAAAAGCAAATTGTGGAAACACTAAATTGTTCTAATTTTTTATTCCTCGAGTTTCAACGTGGCCTACCTGTACAAATGTCTTCATCGAGCCACACTCTGTATATTAATTTGTCAAAATTTCAGCAATTGATTCCATTAAAGAACTAATGCAAAGACTATAGTTTGATAATTGAAAAACCCTCCAATGAACTTTTTAAAGCTCTAGCACACAAAATTTAAACTATAAAATTAGAATTGAAACAACAATTTCAATTTTGTTATTTAATATTCAATTTCATGCCAATCAAATCCATAAAATTTAAACTTCCAACTCATTTCAATTAATATTTGTATACCAAATGGACCCTAAGCATTAAAGAAATGGGTCAAGCCTCTTATAGTCAAAAAATGCTAGGATACCCCCATATAATTATCATCTATGTCGCATAAATGATTATCATCTATGTTATTTATAGCATGAGTGTAATCTTGATAGCAATCTTTTAAAGCAGTCTAGCAAGATCCATTTCTCTTATGTGCACCAGGATTCATCAAATAAGTTCACTGCCCAACTTTAATTTATCTTTAAAACATGATTCATACTCCGCAGTCTGCACTATAGTGGCATTTTGAACAACCCAAATCTCAAAACTAAATCCCAATTTAAAGACTTCGAATAAAATTAAAAAAGTGAAAATGCACGGCTTTAAGTGATACAAAAAGGGAAAAATTTGCAAAAAAAAGGAAGATTAATTTAGGACAGTCCAAAAAAATAAGAAAAAGAGTACAATTATACATTTGTACTATTTTAACCCAACTAAAAAATTCACTTTTCAAAAGTATCATCAATAGGCCATTTCAAAGGTTCAAGAAGAACACTCAACCAGTACAAAAGAAAAAAGTTTATTGAAGAAATAACAAAAGTAATCCATCAAAATTGTGCAAGAAACAATAGTAAAGAAAGGAAAAAGAGAGGAGATTGGGATCAGACTGACGTGCAAATACATATTTTATTCAGCACGGCGCAAACTTGTGAGCCTCTGATATAAAACAGGTTTCTCATCACTTCCCAACAAAGATTCACTCATAAATCACGAGTTTCAAACAAATCAAAAATTGGCCAGAAAGATATAATTTGAAGAAAATAAACGCCGCAGAGAAAGATTGATTGGGAACAATTTCCCCGATTGGATCTGAAACTCGGAATACGAGTGTTTCTATATCTATATAGGAGGATTTGATGAAGAAAGAAAGAAACCCTAGCCTAGCTTTTCGCGAAACGGGACGGCATGTCAAAGAACAAGGCAAAGCCTTATACTTGAGGGCCTAGAAAGCCCACATTTATATCTTAGCCCATGTTATCTTCAATTTTTTTTACTATTTAATTACTTATGCTAACATGAGAGGTTTAAATTAGGGATCATATGAGATTAAATAAAATTACACTAAATTTAAAAAAAAAAAAACATATTAGATTCAATGAGTTCAGACGAAGAGAACAAGCTCTTGCGGGATTCGATTGGATTTGGCATTGTACTTGGAAGCATGCTACATGTATTCCAAAATTTGTACCTCATTTGTACATCAAAGGTATGCACCAACATTTTGATGGTTCACAATGACACAAAGTGTTGGTGCATTAACAAAAATTTGCATTACATCAACATAAAATGTTGGTGCATCTCTGCGGTGTACAAAATGCGGTACAAATCCTTGAAGTACAAATAATTTTCCCTTTGTACTCAATTAAAAAATATTCGTATACTCAATTAATATTATCCAATCTAATAATTTATTTCAATATATCATTTTACAAAAATTCACGTCTTTAATCATTTCTCATTTTTATGCAAATTATATATTTATAATGTTATAACTCAAAATTTGTACATCTGATTTGTTCATAACACATATCGTTGGATTTTCTCTTCGAGACTTATCCATAAAATTTAGTTTTAGCAAAAGATTATTATCTTTAAAAATTCCTTCACTTTTTGGTAAAACAAATAAATAATACTTTATTGGGTCAAAATATAGTTTTAAAAATACTTTTATCATAGAATAACGTTTAGAACATGTTTTGGTGCATTACAGTTTTAATATATCAAATTTTTATAACATTAATATATTCAAATTATGTTTATTTTATGATTAAAATGTCATTGGTTGACCAAAAAAAGTCAAAATATGAAAAGTTTTTTATGATGGATGTAGTATTAATATGGTCACTATGTTCAATCAATAAATAAAATAAAGCAAAATAATACTAAATCACTACTCCTTAACATAATAAATATGTGACGAATGACTTGTTTAAAATTGCCAAATAAACTTGCACATGTCAAACTTCCGTGGGACGAGTCTCAAATATTATAGTAAAGGAAAAGGATAAGGATGTATCGTTGGTCACCATTTTACGAGATCTACCCAAAACCATTTTTTTTAAAAAAAGGTTGACTTTACAAATAATTCATATTTTTGAGCCTGAAATGTTATATTTATTTTTAATAAAATAACGGCTAACTACTAAGCCGATTTCCAAGTCGTAACATGTACAGTGTCGCATTACAATAGTGTAAATTCTTACATAGGGAATAAAAATATAAAACTCTTTTTTTGACACTCTCTTTATGTTTTACTCATATTTAGGGTGATTTATTTAGAAGATGTTCTATTGTAATTGATTGGTGTAGTCTTTTATGGTGATTTAGTGAAGGGTTGTTACATAGACTGAGTCCCGTAAACGTAAGAAAACTTTCTACAAACTACTCAAAAAATATTCTATGATGTTGACTGCTTTTTATTTTCTGCATTCATAACTATGACACGAAAGATGCATAGCACCTATGGTGCAAATGAATCAAATATTTTTTGTTCGATTCGTGATTTATATTCATATGAGGTGATTCATATTCGATTCTTTCAAATCCGAATACGGACATGAATTTGGATAAATATTTGAATCCTTATTGAATACGAATATGAATCAAGGGTATTCGATTCGTGAGTTTGACAAATATATTCGAAATATAAATTTAATTATACTACCTCCGTCCCGTGAAACATTTCCCCTTTCTTTTTTTATCCGTCCCACAAAACACTTCTCATTTCTATTAAAAAGTCACTTTTACCCCTTACTTTTTCATACCCTAACTATCACATCATACTTTTTTACTAATAATCTATCCATCAAATCATACTTTTACCCATCACATCAAAGGACATTTTTGGAAATTCAATACCAAAATACACTCCCTTAAATCCCTCCTAAAAAGCAAATGTCCCATGTTTCACGGGACGGAGGTAGTACAAATTATGTGTGTGTGTGTGTGTATATATATATATATATTCACATAATAACAAATAAATAGATTAGATGGTTATAAAATATTATAAAATCTAAATAAATGAATCGAATATTTTTGAACGAATCGAATATTTTTAAACAAATCAAATTTTTAAACGAACTGAATATGTTTAATATATTAAACGAACCAAATATGAATCTTAAAAATATTCGAACTGAATTCAAATTCGAATACCGCTTTATCTTAACGAATAGGGATATTATTCATGAATATTCGATTCGGTTCGTTTACAACCCTAATATCACCTCATAAATCCTTTTCCTGAATAATTTGTGTTGTAACATCTTTGTGACTTGTTTGATTGTTCATTTTGTTTTGTCAACTCAAATAATTAAGTTCAATGTCCATACGAGATTTGAATAATATATTAAATATAAATATCAGCGGGTGCTCATATTTATCAAGAAAAGTCGAACATACATGTTTATTACTCCCTCCGTCCCAAATTATTTGCCACATTTGCTTTTTCAACAATCGCGGGAACTTTTTTTTATTTCTACGTTTTTATTGGTTATTTGATAAAATAAAATATTCTTGACACCTCTTATTTTGAAGAACTTTTCATGTAGTTTTTTGATATGTAATTTTTATTTTTTATTTCTTTACCAATATGTAAATAAAATGAATTGAAAAAACTTGATATTTTGCCTCGGTAATAGAAATGTGACAAATAAATTGGGACGAAGGGAGTATTAGAGTGAACCATCATGATTCTCTAGGAAACATTCAAATGTTTGGAAAAAATAGTCCAATGTTACATCGTTTGGGTGTAAAATAAATGTCAGTCTAGCTTGATCGCTTTGTGTAGCTAGCCAACATAATGTGCAATCCAAAGTTACATCGGTAGAAACTATCAATTTTTTGAATGGAGAGTCGTAAACACTCCCAATCATGCTACATTGGTACATAATATCATTTGAACCACCCCATAACGTATTATAAAAACAGTAGTGTGCTCAAATGTGCCTCACAATTAGATGAAATAAAATTATGAACTATTTATGTAATATTTTAGATTTGGAGGATAAACATGGAAAACCGTGTATAATTAAGGATAATTTATATAATTTACTCAATTTTGTTACTCCCTATTATTTTTAGTTTGTAAAATGTTGCCGCAAGATTCTTATAATCTTAATCTTTTAAGGACAATGGTGAGGCTCGAATACTAAATGTAAAGAAGCTTGGGGCGAACTCCTTGCCCTCGGTAAGCCCTCTTATTCGGTCTCGCCCTACGTATCCTCATTGGCGGATCTAGGTTTATTAAATGGGGGGCAATTGCCCCCTGTCAATTGGCATGGCTAGTGTAGAAAAGATAAAAAAATTGCTCGGCTAAATAGAGTGCCCCCAGTCAGAAAATGAAGAGCCATGAAGAGCCCCCAGTCCATTTTTGAAATACCATCTCAACAAAAAAGATAAGTACTATAGGTGAAGGTGTTGGGCTGCCCACTACATGAGTAATTCCATATAATATTTCTTTATTTGAAAATTGAGTTTTTATACGGGAGATTTATTGGGTATTCATTTATATGTAATACATTTTTTTATTGTCCAAAGTTGTACTTAATATTTTTGATAATTTTCTCTTTTACTTTATATAAAATGAGATCATTTAATTGATTGTAGCTGGTTATTTAATATTTGTCCAAAAAGCTTCAGAGTTTTAAAGAAGCGATACATTGTTGAAAAAAATTGTTACATGTAAAATGCAATCGAGAAAATGTAGATTTTCAAAGCATTATAATTGAACTAAGATATAGATTGATGTATATTCTATAATATACTCGCTCCGTCCCAGAAAACCTTTCTCCTTTCTTTTTTCATCCGTCCCAAAAAACACTTCTCATTTCTATTAAAAAGTCACTTTTACCCCTTACTTTTTCATACCCTACCTATCACATCATACCTTTTTACTAATAATCTATCCATCAAATCATACTTTTACCTATCACATCAAAGGATATTTTTGAAAATTCAATACCAAAATACACTCCCCTTAAATCCTCCTTCAAAATCAAAATTCCCATGTTTTCCGGGACGGATGGAGTATGTTTTATTTGTCTAAAATTACTAAAATAATTTATTGAATTATTGATACTTTTTTTCATCACCTACTTCTGAACCATTTACACTTTTGTTACTCGGAGAAATTTATCATTAGATTTTTTGAGTATTTAATTTAAACTCTTTGAATATATTTTTTAATAAAAAATTTACTTCACAATTTTTGTATATTTTAAAATTCTCTTTAAAAAGATTTGGGCTAACGATGTCTAGAATCCCGTTCTTGACGTACGTACAGATGGTGCCCCCAGTCATAAAATTTCCTGGATCCGCCACTGCGTATCCTTGCATCCATTCCAATTGCGATGTCCAAATTTTGTTGAATTCGGGATAAAAAAGTTGGTTCCAAAGTCAAAAAATTCGAGGGTTGTAATTGACGGGTGCATGTCATGATCGGGTCAAATTGGAGGCTTACCAGGGAGTTAAAAAAGAAACCCCAATTCTTCAATTGAAGCATCTACGTACCTAATGTTATAATGTCATATCAAATTTTAATGTCAAAAGAACTACGGTAAAAAAGTAAGCTATTCTTATGTTGTGTTTGGGAACTCTAATACAAATCCACCCCTTTATTTATGTCATTTACAACTTCAAAACTAACTTTTTTTAAAATTTATAACTTATAATTAAAGAGTGATCTTCCTTCTTTACGCAACAATACATTCATACATATCAACCCGCTTCCATCACCGTCTTTACTAACTTCACAATTTAAATTTTAGAAATGAAATAATATGACTTTCCAAACTAGATTAAAAATTTAAAATTATAAAATTTCAAATATTAAAATTAAAATCTAAAATATTAAATGGATTCTAGTTATCAAATACTACCTTGCCTTTATATTACGGTACATGCAAACTCAAAAATAAAAAAAGATTGACATCAACCCTATTGCTCACCTATAAGGAAAGCATACCCGCATGTTCTCTATGTAATTTCCAGTATTTTTTATTTTTATTTTTTCCTGTAAATTTAAAATTTTCCCTCATCCCTGTTAAGAATTCCAAAGAGCATTTAAAATAAAAACGGAATATTTTATCAGGATCCGAATAGCCAAGAAATGAAGAGAATGGAGGAAACTTTGGGAAGAGAGATGAGGAGCACATCCTCTGTTTTTGTCTTGTAATATAAAATAAAAAATTTTGTATAATCATAACATTTATCTTCATATCCCTTCTGTTCAGATCTCCTTTTCGTCCAAATTGCCGTTCAGATTTCCTTAAAAATGGTGAGAATCCTTGAAAGATTGAATCTTTTCCTTTGCCGTTATTTGCTTGATGCATAAGCTTTCTATTGATCGTGTCCTGCTTTCTGTTTTGGCTCTGATCTATGTGAATTATGCATTTCATAGTCAATGGATTGAAGTTTTGATTGATGCAACAATGATGCGACATTCTCTGATTGAATCCGACGTTTCTTAGTTGGCTTCTGATCAAAATCTGCGACTGAGGTCTGCCTGATTTTCTTGATAAGGTGTGATATAGATTCATCACTAGTCTCTTTAATTGTCAGCACTGGATCTAAACATCATCATTTCTCAGGATGGATCTATGCAAATGCTGGGTTTTATCCTTTTTTGATCACTTGTTAATGTCTTATGCAACTAAATCTGACTTTGTTTATTTTAGCTGACTCTAGCATTCTTCAACTCTTTCATTCTAAGAATTATGACTTTGTATTGCCATTTTTTTGTTTTTGTATTCTCGGTGAAGATGACTGGTGTCTGCCATGAATTTATATTTGTAGAAATGATGGAACCGGATCTCGGTAAATTATTCATTGGTGGAATATCTTGGGACACAGATGAAGACCGTCTTAAGGAGTATTTTGGATCGTATGGGGAGGTGGTGGAGGCTGTGATCATGAGAGATCGCAACACTGGTCGTGCTCGAGGTTTTGGCTTTGTGGTTTTTGCTGATTCTGCAGTGGCTGAACGAGTGATCAAGGAAAAGCATATGATAGATGGAAGAACTGTAAGTAGTTTATGATGCTGGTACTCTCCACAAAAAATGAGATTGAAATGAAACTTGATCTAGTCTAATGCGTTCAGCTTTAGTCTACTGAAAGTTGATATAACTTGGATGCCGGATTGAAATTATGTATAGGGGTTAAGTGGTTGCTTATTACCTTCTGTCCCCTATAGTTAATGAAATGAAGCCTTTGAAACCATCTTTTTTGAAGTTAAAGATATCATTGTATTAACTACTAATTTCATACACGATGTGGGAGTCTTGTGCACTCAATATGACATGTGTGATATACTATATATGTATATGTCTCAACAATTTTAGGTTTCATGCTTGTTGTAATGGGTCATCATCTTCATTTCTTTACATTCTTTATTTGGCCTTTTATCATCAGGTTGAGGCAAAGAAAGCTGTTCCTAGGGATGACCAAAACACAATTAGTAGAAACAATAGCAGCATTCAAGGATCTCCGGGTCCAGGTCGCACTAAAAAGATATTTGTGGGAGGGCTAGCCTCCACGGTTACCGAGAGTGACTTTAAGAAGTACTTTGAGCAGTTTGGTACTATCATGGACGTGGTCGTGATGTACGACCACAACACTCAACGACCAAGAGGATTTGGGTTTATAACTTACGAGTCTGAGGATTCAGTGGACAGGGCATTGTATAAAACCTTTCATGAACTCAATGGTAAAATGGTTGAGGTGAAGCGTGCAGTTCCAAGAGAACTTTCTCCCGGTCCCACCCGGAGCCCTCTGATTGGATATAATTATGGTCTCAGTAGGCCCAACAACTTCCTCAACAGCTTTGCACAGGGATATAATCTGAGCTCAATCGGAGGGTATGGTGTCAGGATAGACAATCGGATCAGTCCAGTTCCCAGCGGTCGCACAGCATTCTCTCAAATCCGTAACCCTGCTTATGGAATGAATATGGACCCATCATTGAACCCAAGCTTTGCAACAGGTTCCAATTTCAGTAGTAATGTTGGTTATGGGCGGGTTGTAAGCCCATACTTGAGTAGCAATTCAAGCAGATACAATACTCCCATTGGATATGGCACTGCCAGTAACCGCAGTGATTCCTTTTTAAGCTCACCAACAAGGAACCTTATTGGAGGAAATGGGGGTCTTAACAGTTCAATGGCTCTTGGCAGTCCGGGTTCATATTTGGCTTCGGGTGGTTTTGGAGTATTTGGAAATAATGGAGCAACTTGGGGGACTTCTATATCTGCCGGGAATTCATCACCCTATGCTGGTGGGAATTTCGGATTCAGGAGTGGGGAGAATAGTTATGGGCTTGGTGGAGGAATTGGACGAAATAATCCCACATCTGTAGCCACAAACTCTTCATTTACTACACCTATTGGTGCATGTGAAGGGTCTTATGGGGATTTATATCGAAGTGCTTCTGCGTATGGAGATCCAACATGGCAAGTTATGTCTTCCGATACCAATGGTTCTTTTGGATATGGGCTTGGGAATCCAGGAGCTGCCGCTGCCAAAGACTCAGAAGGTTATGTTGGGGCTTATAATATTGCAAATAGACAGACTAATAGAGGTAACAATGTTCTTTCGTTTGCATCATTAATCCATATGTGAAAGGTTATTCGGCAGTATTAGCACAGCACTGGAAATATTGAAAGAGATGAAATTTAATGATGATAATATTGGATTGAGTATTAAATCAAATATTTAAAATGCAATGTAAATAATCTTCTGAAGAAATTTTAAACTTTAGGCATCAGATTTTGAAGTTCATATTCTTTCAAGAGTACATTATATATCTTGTGCTCTACGCCTGTGATCGTGACTGTGTATGCTAAGTGATGACCCCTGCAAACAGATAAACAAATTAACCGAAGTTCCTTCAGCAAAGTCTCACCCTTTCCCCTTCTCCATTTTAGCATGTGATCAATGACTTTTGCAATCATTTGGCCATATACGAGTACTTCTTTCCATATGTTTTCAGAACTAAGGCATAAGTTATATAGGCATGACTCATGAGAATGATCTAGGCACAAATGAAGGATCGTTCTCAACTCTGCTTTTGTCAGCTTGTGCAAATGAAAGTTCATTACACCATCTTGTGAAAAAAAAGATATTTATTGAAATCTCAAAATAATCCAAAGAAAATCATTTTATAAAAAATCATTTCTAGAGGAAATGAATATTACAAACATGTAAATCCACCTTAGATTTTTCCTAGAGGCCATAATCACTGAATGTGGCTCTTCTCAATTAGGTGTGTTACCTTAATCTTTTCCTATATAGTCAAGTTTCATGATTTGCATGTTGGTTTTAAGAATATCAAGCTTGTAATGAACATGTCAATGACCCCCGAAGCTAGGAGTGGTAGAGATGAGGTGATTACCGAGACAATAGATAGGAATGTCTCGAGGTCTAGGAAGAGGGTGGTTGGGTAGATCATTGAGCCTAAGTTTGTAGTTTATGCACGGGTCCTTTTGTGCCTAGTTTGTGGTTTCTGCATGCGTGATTGGTTTTGTATGAGTCATTTCTTTGTTCGTGCTACTTTCCTTTGTCAAAATGCTTCTATGTTTTGAGCTGAGGTCTTTTGGAAATAGCCTCTCTACCCTCTAACTAGGGGTAACATTTACCTACACACGCTCCCAAGACCCTACCTCATGGTATTTTATTGGGTTTGTTCTTATCCTCTCTTCTTTTACCCCCACTATTTTATTACGGAGTACAACATACTTCTCATTCTTATCCTATGTTTTTTGTTTTTAATCCAGGTTATATATGTATCATAGAGTAATCTACAAAAATATTTATATACTTCTGTTTTTCACACAAAAAAAAAGGTTTACTATATATACCAAGATACACACACACACACACACATATGTACACTGATTTCTTGTGTTCTTGCAATACCATTCCAGGAATTGCAGCATAGCAGGTGTCATTAATTGGGATGTATGGAGAAAACATTACTAGTAGAGACATTACCGAAATGGGCATTGAAGTTTTACATACACATTCCTCCTCGCAACGCACATTTCAGGAAATAAGCAGAACTGATCACATATAGAGGTAACGCGAATCTTGTCAAAGAGGATGAAAGCATAGATGTTCTGATATTGGGAAGAGTTTGAAGGGTTTTTCATGCCAAGGCGCGTTTAAGGTTTCACTTTTTTTTTCCTTCCTTTCTTTATATTACAAGTGGTTGTTTAGGCCCCCATTCTAAGGGGGATTTAGTACTTCTTCTATATATGACGTGCTGTGTGTGTACCGATCCCCAAAACCGAACGAGTACCACTGGTACTCCATTGAGAGGTAGAGTTTGTTTTTTGATTGATCGATGCATTCTTTTTTTCTTATTCTTCCTTAAGAACATCTTCTGTTCTGAGCGACAATCTCCTTAAATGGTTTTTTTTCATCATCCTATATTCTCAGTCTCTCTCAGTTTGTGTGAGATGCTGCTTTGATTTACTGGTGTGGAGCAATAGAGGGATACCATGTAAGATCATCCCCCCACCCCCACCCCACCCCACCCCACCCTATCAATAAACTATTGTAATGTTATATTCAAACTAATAATATATTGTGTAAACAATATAGTAATGCCTTCTTTGAAATGCGTGGCCGATGTCCACTTCTCTTGTTCCTTTCTCTGTTAGAGAAGTGCAGGTTAGCTACTCATAAGAATTTCATTTTGGTTATAGAAAGAATAAACAGAGTTTTTCAAATGGTTTCTTTTACACCTTTCATCTCAAAAAATATTTCCGCTGGAGTAGTTTTCATCTGTTTTGAAAAACACTTCTATTTTCAATTAAAATCTCCTCTTTACCGCTATTGATTATTAATCTGCTAATAACATAATATCTTTCACTAATAATTTATCAATCACACATTATTTTATCTTATAATAATGTAATGACAAAATTGAAAACTAATACAGAGTACTAAAATTATACATTCATTAAATCTCATCTTTTCTTAAAGCGGAAAGGTTTTATTGGACAGAATTTTTATGGAAAAAGTGCATTATTTACCTCCAAACTATTCAGAAATTGTACGGTTTATTTCAAAATTTTAAAAAATGCACCATTTACCCTTGAACTCTTTGAAAATTGCATGATTCTCCCATGAACATTAAAAAGTGCAATAAATACCCTGAACAATTTAAAACGTTGCACTGTTGATCCTAAAATACTAGATAGGGAGTGTGTTGTTCCAATGCACAGGAATTGTGAGTATGATTCATCTAGCCTTTGTTAATTCCCCAAATTGCCCTCCTCCAAAATTATCTTCTTTATTTAACACAACCATAGTAGTTGTTGTTCATCCATCGAGGATCGTCGACCATGGCATCTTCATCGTCAAATTCCAACCGCATTTGACAAGGAGACAATTTGAAGCTATCTCTGATGGTCAAGTCTGACTTAGATCTACGCTGTGATACAGTCATGTATGTTGTGCCTCATTCAATCCACATAGTGATTGACCGTGAGAAATAATGCAATACCATCTTTTTCTATATAGTGGAACAACTTGGATGGCTTACATAGTATCTGGCCAAGTACCCTATACTCGAAATGATGCAAGCGTGCAATGCTTTAAATTTTTTTTGAGGTATTTGGTATACTTTTTAATGTTCAAGGATAAATCGTACAATTTTTGAAGAGTTCGAAGGTAAACAGTACACTTTTAAAAATTCAATGATAAGCCCTGTAATATAATTTTCGAAGAGTTCGGGAGTAAAGATTGCATTTTTTCTCAAATTTTTATACCCGGAGTATAGTGTATTACAAAAACGTAATCCTACTTCATGTTACATCCTTTGAATTCTGTCACATTCACAAAAATTAATCTCATCCCACCTCATTATTGTTGTACGTGACAACATGTGGGTGTGAGAGATGAGAGTGATACTTCCTGCATCCATTCACTTTCTTTAAGTGTTGCAGACTTCCACTACATATTTGGCAATATAATTATATATCGGTTTTTGTATCGTACAATTTAGATGTAGTTTTTAAATATATACATTTTATTTTTTAATACTACTTCCGTCCCAGTGTAATTGTCCAGTTTGACTTTTTCGAGTCAAACTGGACAAACTTTGAACTCCAATTACTCTTAATTTATATTCCATATTAGCATAATGAAATATAATTTTGAAAGTTTTCAATACGATAAATCCAATTAAGTCATTTTTATGTTAAAATACATTATGGTTTTCATTTAATTGAAGCTCAAAGTTTATCCAGTTTGACTCGAAAAAGTCAAACTAGACGACAAATACACTGGGACGGAGGGAGAATTACCTTAATTTTTAAATAAAATTAGATACGGAGTAATTCATAAGGAAGAGATGCCTTTCAAAGAATGGTCATGTCTCTTTACATCATCTCCTACAATTAAAATAAATTTTGCAATGGATGTGAACACTAAATATACGCAATGGAACACTAAATAGATTTTACATAAGACGTGCAAACTTAGAGACAATACAAATAAGACCGACTGTTAAATTTAAACAAATACATCTCTCTAAATAAGAGTAACATGGAACAAAACTATCAAAATATATAAGAGGTGACATATTTTAATTATCTAAATATGAGTGTGATGGCAATGTGGTATAAAGGTAATTGCATTATGATAACAGTGCAGACGGAATTTTTTTTAAAAAGTTAATCGGTTAACCGTTAGTGGACCATTGGTCAACGCAGCACTGAGGCGATCGACCCCACAACAATAACAAAAGAATTAGTTTTAAGGAAAGAGGCCACAATCGTAGTTGGGGAGTAATTGTTGATTGAGCAACCCAAAGTATCGATCCCCTCGCGCAGCTTGGTTACGACTCTCGTCAATGAGATTGTAAATGAAGTAAGCAAGAATCCTAGAAGGGGGCACCTTAGGTGTGCCCGGACGGTTCCGTACATGTCCCAGGTAATTCCTAATGTACGCCGCCGCCAATTCGGGGGAGGCAAAGTTGGGTGCACCGGCGTGGGGCCACCCGCTCTCCGACACCACGATGTCGAGGCCTTTGACACCGGCGTCCTCTATGGCCCATTGGAAGCCATCCACCGTGGCGTCGAATAGGTTGGTGTAGCCAAATGGGCCGTCCTGAACCACCACGGTGTCTGGCGCCGTGAATAGGGCGTAGTCGGCGTGGAGAAACTTGGGGTTATAGTAGTGTTCGTAGTAGGGGAGGACGTTGAGTAGGACGGGCGCGCCGTGGGCTTGTAAGTGTTGCAAGATTGGTGCCATCAGTGGCTTGGCTTCGTCTATGAATGTGGTTTGTGATGGGTACATTGTGCTGGATTTTAATGAACCCATGTTCAGTGCCGTCGTTACTTTGGTGTTCTGCATTCAAATCATGAGATCAGATTGGAGACTAATTTTCTGATCTGATCTGATTTTAATAAGTTCTGATTTGATCTGGTCTGATCTGATTGGATTTGATCTGATATAGTATGATCTGATTAATTATGATTTGATTTAAAATTCAAATCAATAATAATTTGATTTGATTTTATAATAACGTTTGAAAATTGTAATGATAATTCATATTATAATATAATTAATATTTTTTATTTTATGATTATTTTTTAATAAAATAAAATTTGTTAATTCATATATTAGAATAATCATTCATATTACAATGTAATACTATTTTTTATTTTATGATTATCTTTTATGAAATTAGAATATTAATTTAGTATTTCAAAAATTACTTCATATATATATTAGAATAAATATTTAATTTATATATACATCAAAAAGTAATTAAATTTAGATAATCAATACATAGAAGAGATAGTATTTCTATTAAAACATTTCATCTTTATAAAAGATCAAAACTTTAGAAACTCAAATTACATGTAGCAATAAAAATGTATTTTAAAAGTAGAATTAGATTGACATTGTCAATGTTTTTAAAAAAATTCTTCCCGACGTCTAATAATTAAGGATTACTTTCTCAGTTTTCAATTTAATTTGTTTTTAAAGTTTATTCTTTTTCATTTTAAGAATAATAATAATAATACTGATAATAATAATAATAATAATTCTTGATGGATCTGATCTGATCTGATTCGACCTGATCTGGTCTGATTTGATCTGATTTTAATAAAAATAAAAAAAAATAAGAAAAAATAAGTTGAACGGAATGGAGCCTGTATGTGGAAAAAAAATATTTTGTCATATTTTGCTTAAATAACAAACATTCAAGAAAAGTTGGGTAATGAAGGAAGTAGAAACTAAACTTGCCTGGAGAAAGGGGAAGCGACGTCGATGAAGAACGTTGTGTACATTACGTATGGCACCAAGAAGGAACTTGCCGGAGGGGCCAGGCATAACCTCGTTGCCGACAATAATGTAGGGAATTTTAACGTTGTCGAGGAAAGGCACGACTTTGGTGTCGAACCAGGCCTCCACCGCGGCTTCGCTATCGGCTAAGCTGGGGAGGTCAGGATTGTCGATGCCAAGGAGGAGCTCAATGCCTGTGCCGCTGAGTGCCCGAAGAAGATACGGCAAAGGTGCGTAGGTTCGCATTTTGGTGATTCCATACTTTTTGTATATGCCCACGATTTTATCCGAATCGGGTATTTCGTAGCAATTGAAGCTGTAACATACTCCTACGTGACTAGGTAATTTGTGCACTTGTGCTTCTGTGCAAGTCGTCGTGTATGCGATTGAAATGGCGGTAGCTATAGAAAGAACAAGTAGAAGATGTGATGAAAGCTTGAGAGTTGCCATCTTAATTAGTTGTACAAGAGATATATATATATGGTGATCTGAGGTAATGTGGGTATTAAATATGGTACTTGTTGGGTTCATGTGGGAGTTTATTTTATTTTAGGAATGAAAAATAAAATTTCTGTAAATTGAATAAAGAAAGTATAATGTGAGTATCGAATGTGAATGGGAAAAGAGTAAGAAGAGAATGGAGTGTGAGTGTAGTTGGCGCCGAAGGGTAAAAAAAGATGAAAAAGAGAGGAAGAAATTAGGGGAAAGGGAGGAAGAAAATTGGAAAAGGTGAAAAAGATGTCTTCGTGCTTGTTTTCATTCATTGTGTTCCCATGGAAGAAATTAGGGAAAGAATATTTTTAGAGGATTTCCTATGTAAAAATAGTGTGTTCATCTTTTATTTCTAATTTGCACAGTTTTGTTCCTCCCAATTTTGTTTTTGATAGTCTATTGTGTTATAATTGTTCGATTATTTTTCTAACGCTCTCGATGTAATGTACTCCGTAACTAGCTATACAAATTCTTTAATATCCTCAATCTCATTTATGATTTATAATTGAGAGGCGGGTGCGTGCTGCATAGTTGGCAAATGTAAGGAGTGTCAATAAGTAAGATTCGATAAGTAAGATTCGAGTTTGATTTCTAGCAAGTGTGCTGGGAGACAATTATACTAAGCAAAGAACCTCTGCAATTCAAGTATCAGGTGTAAGCTCCACTTTTTGCTAAGAATCTGTGATTTGAAAGTTTAATTGATCTCCTTTCAGTCACAATCCGGTTGGGTCTGAAAGTTGTCTCAGGAATGATGCTCATCTTTTTTTAATTTATGGCAAAGCTTTACTATATTATCCTTCCCTCCCAAAATTTTTTTATTGGAATGCTAAGGGTACACTAAATGCTATGGGTGTGCACCATGCATCTTCATCCTCCCTTGTTTTCTTTTTAAATTGTTTTTCTCACTTGTTTTTATTTGGTGGGGATGGAGCGAGGTATAAATGTGTACACCATTTGATGTGTAATACTTAAACATACTAACGTCATGTATGACAATTGTAAGAATATGATTGTAGTCTAACATGATAATGGGAGCATTAACTGAAATCGTGGTGATTGTATATTTTATGGTCAAATACAGCGAATGAAAGCAAGAAAAATGAGCAGCAGCCAAGCAGGTTTTTTTTTTGTAGTCTCATAGATGGACAGGCGGGGTCGGTTCCATCTTTTTTAAATTTTTAATTTTTAATTTTTAAGTTTACAATTAATTTTTAGCATTAAAAGTTGTCCCTATCATTGAATCTTTATGCTTTTGATTTTTTAAACGTATTTTACCTTTAAAAAAATTATTTATATGTAAATATAATTAAGCTACCCCAAATTTAATAATCCGTATAAAAAATAAAAGTGGTTGCGAGGATGGTGGCGGTGCAGCCGCGGAGTTGGTGTGGCGACGAAGAGTGGTAGGGTGGCAGCGGATTTGACAATGTGAAGTTGGTAGTGTGGCGGCATAGTAGTGTTAATGCGGCAGAAGAGTTGGCAGTGAGGCGGCGTGGTGGTGGCAATGTGACGGTGTAGAGTCGTAGTATGTCGGTGGAGTATGAGAGTATGAAATTGTTATTATTAAATAAAGGAAAATTTGTCACTTTACTACAAAAATACTCCCTCCGTCCCGCTATATTCGTCCACTTTTGACTTTTAGAACTGTTTATCTAAGCACTTTGACTCATCAAATTCTCTCAATGTGTAAGCCTAAATATAGTCATGTGTGATCTTGTTTGATTTGTCTTAACATATAGATTATTAATATATAATTTCTATAATTTTTTAATACACAAATTATAAGATAAAATTATTTAAAGAAGTGTATTAGATGATGTGTAAAAATGAAAGTTGACAAATACTCTGGGACGGAGGGAGTACCACGTAACTCACATTTATGTTTAAAATTTCTAAAGTTCTTATTTTTAATTTATATCTATTACCCATTTTACTACCATTCTTAAATTATCCTTCTCCCTCAATATCTGAATCAAAATATAGTTTTATTATTTTAATGTTAAAGAGTATCACAATTTGGAAAAAAAAGTTAAAATTAGACATTAACTAGTATTTTAATCCGTGCCATGCACGGGGTGGTATAAAATTATTTGTGATTTACAAATTACAATATAATGTAGAGTATTAAAATGATTTAGCTTTTCTATGAGACATATCATTTAAACATCAAATGTAAATGATCTAGGTTTATTGAATTTATACAAATCTATATCCTTTCTTACCGTATAAATTAAAAAATATAAAAAACACTAGTGATTCTATTAGTCTTTTTCCCAGCATAAATTTTTAAAAAATTGAATTACGATCTTATGATTCTACGATTAAAAAATCATGATTTTTCTTCCCCACATTAATTGAGATTAGCAAAAAACGGTTCCCCCCACCCCTCCATTGAATACAAAAATAAATTCATCTCTACCACATTATTTAAAAATAAAATCTTAGTTTAGCAATCCTAGGACTCTATGATTAAAAATATTAATTTGAAAAAAAATTACAATATAACCATTCTTCTCCAACATCAATTTTGGAAAAAAATATTAATTGAAAAAAGTAGTGCTACAATGATTCTGAAGGAAAAAAGAGAAAGATTAAAATTGAAATACTTCCTTATTTTTAACTATAAGGAAGGGCAAAATTGGAAATCAACTATAATTTTTAACTATAAGGAAGGGCAAAATTGAAATAATTCTGAAGGGCAAAATTGGAAATCAACTATAATTTAACACTTCCTTATTTTTGTCCCCAAATCAAATGGGAAGGGTTTTTTCAAACGGATGGAGTATAATATAAGAAAATAACCAAAATAGAATCTTTTAACACGATTGAATGATGACAGTATATACACTCGACTGAATGATCAAATTATATATAGTACTGTTTTCTCTGTTTAACACTGTTATAGTGCAATCAAATTTTATATTTTCTCTGTTCTAGAGTATATTTCGTATTCAACAACGTGCAAAATCTCATAAATTTTAAAATGATTTTATTTACAAATAAAATAAAAAAAATACATATTTAAAATAATAATAACTATAATGACAATAGTAATAATAATAATAATAATAATAATTGTAATAATAAAAATAATAATCGTAATAATAGTAGTAATAATAATATAAGCATTAAAATTAATTATAGTAATAATCATTTCAATTTAAATTAAATTTAAAATTTTTATTATAATAAATATACTAATAGTAATCATAATATAAATATTAATAATAATAATAGAAATAATAATAATAATAGTAATTATAATATTAGTAATAAGAATAGTAATAGTAATAACAACTATAATGATGATAATGATAATAATAATAATAATAGACATATTAATAATAATAACAATAATGTAAAAACAATAGTTATAGTAATAGTAATAGCAATAGTTATAATACTAATAATAATAATAGTAACTATAATAATAACAATAATAATAATTACAATCATAATAATAGTAATAGTAATAATAGTAACAACAATAATAATATGAATTGTAATAATAATAAAAGTAATAATATTAATATTAATATTAATAGAAATATTAATTTTAAATAATAATAGTAGTAGTAATAATAATAATAATAATAATAATAATAATAATAATAATAATAATAATAATAATAATAATAATAATAATAATAATAATAATAATAATAATAATAATAATAATTTTGTATAGATCTAACTTGATTGGATTTGATTGGATCTGATATGATCTAATTCAATCTGATCTAATCTAATTAAAAAATTTAATTAAATCTGATCTAATCTAATTTTAATAAGAATAAGTAGTAAAGGAGAAAAAATAATTTGAAATCTTCCACAACTCCCACAAGGTCCTAATTGTCCCATCAGTAAGTTGTGTTCCGGTGGTCAGTTGATCGGGAAACGCGATACCGGGACCAAGCCATAATATCCTTTCACCTTTCGGCTATAGTGTCTCTGCAAGTATGAATCTTTCCGAATTTATTACTGTCGATTTTCCTCAGGGGTTGATATTTTCTTTCGTTTGGAATTTCTTTTTTATTGATATGTTCATTACGGAGTATCTCTATACCTGGGATCAATTGTTGTTCATATTTATCGGATCTGATCTCACATATGTTTGGATTGTTAAAATATTACTCGCTTACATCATCAGAATTTTCTGCAGACAGCACCTGCAGTTTGAATTCTAGAAGCGATGGGGTTTTTGGTGACGACTCTTGTGTTTATTGTGATCGGAGTTATTGCGTCTTTGTGCTCCAGAATTTGTTGCAATAGAGGGCCTTCCACTAATCTGTAAGCTCAATATGTTTCATACGATGCGATCTTCTTCCTAATTAGAATCCTTTCTGTGTTATATTTTTACAGATTTTATTGTTTGTTCATTCTTAGCTTCTCAGCATCTAGTCAACTTTAAATTCGAGATTTTTAAGCCAAGTTCTACTTATTTTCTACTCATTACATTATGACCCCAATTCCACTGAGGGATCAAAATCGGCTTCACCTAGTCTATAGGAGACTTGAGGTTCAGCTTTCACTTGCTGGCAATTGAGATACATGGTGACATGATATGATATCTCTCTCTTCATACCTGGCCACCAATAATGTTTTCAGATCACTATACATTTTAGTGGTATCTGTGTGCATAACATGCGGACTCTTAGGCTGTTTGCCATTATTTCTACCAATCGTCATTCCTGAAAAGCTACACTACAGAACGTCGTTTTGGTAAAATTTATGTAATTAGTTTTCACTTGACATTTGAAGTAAAATATGGTAGAAATACGCTGGAATCAGTTTTTGTGTGCAAGTTGAGTAGAAAGGCAATGGCGAACACCCTCATTATGTCTTTACAAAACAACACCAAACTACGAGAATAACCGCATTTTGATCCCAAGTTCCCAACTCAATGAAATAATAAAATAATTTGATGTTTCCCCTTGATTATTTGTCAACTTTCTTCCTAAACATTAGAATTGAATTGACTTTATGACTTGCATGGGCCTAAAATTGTGCTTTCTTGTGTAGGTTTCACCTGACGTTGATTATCACCGCAACGGTTTGCTGCTGGATGATGTGAGTGTGATTTTTAGCTGAATTCTTTTGGTTCATATAATCACATAAATTTCTTACAGTAAATTTAGTTGACTTACATTTCTTCCATAAATATTGGTGGAAGAGGGATATATACTCTAAAGTGCTCAGGAAACTGGAATGCTCCCAGTTTTTTTGTATAATAAAAAAAGACTCTTTGATCACCACTCACAAGTTGCTTTATTTCCCTTTCCATGGATTCCCACATTTATGATCATTGATTAGGTTTTTATAGCATCTTTGATTTTATGTCCATGTTTTTGTTCGTTTGGTATGATGTTTCATTATTTCCTTCAAAGAATGTGTGTGGCAATGTTATGTTGATCAGATGTCCACATCCCTGTTTGGTTGGTTAAAATAATGCAAGCTCCGTATGAATGCAATCCACTCGCCCATTTTTGTTTTTCATTTGACTTATCACTGTCATTGTTTCACTTTGGAACGGGGAAAAACATTTATGTATTTTACGGTGAAGCACGCTTCTTTTAGCGAAGAAAGATATGAGCTAGCTGCTGTATTGCCCTAAGCTTTGCATGCTTGATTGTGGAATTTCCAGTATAGCAAGTTGGCATACTTTGTCATTTGGATATGCATCACACTCCAAGTGAATTAGCTCATTTTAAATATAGGTTCTTGATGGTCTTTAGATTTGTAGTACATGCATTTTACTACTCTGGTTTGAACTGTCCACATCAATTTCATATCTTTTCTTTATTTTTTAATTGATATAATCCAGTGCATCAAGGCCATAGTTTGCCACCATTTTTCATTATGTTTTGATAAAATACTTGGTGTGTGCTTATATGTTGGGAGGCTTTATACCTCTCTAGTTCCGATTGAAGGCCGCTTGAAGAAACTACGAAAATACTTTGAATTTAAGTTCACTATATTTTCTTCATTTCTTGGATAGGTGGGCAATTGTGTATCTTGCTCAGATGAATCCACTCATTGTTCCCATTTTAAGTGAAGGAGAGTGAACATCAGCATGTCATGACTGCACATTACGGATGGTGAGCTTGAAGGGTGAAGAAATGAAGTGAGGGCTTCTTTGTTTTTATTGTTAGTTGTTGTGTACTTATGTTATGTCATTGTGTTTGAGATGAAGGAAAGGAAGGGTTATTATTCTTTTGAGAAATTTTTGTTGTAACTTGATTGCTTCATATCACAATAAAAGTATATATAAATGATAAATTAGTGTATTTGGTTACTTAAAAACTTTTACGGCTCGTTTAGTGAATGAAAGAGGTGTTTTTTTTAGTGTTATTGACTCTATTCAATAATGGCACTCTGTATTGTTTATAATTTTGTAATCTAATGACGTACAGTGAGCTAATGTCTCTGCAAAGAGCCAAGAGAGAAGCTTAGATATGAATTTTAATATCATTCGGCATATGGTTTTCTCTCAAATAATGTTATTTGATTTTCTTTTTGTAGCTTCTAATATTTTAGGCACTAAGTACATGTTTTTTTCCAATTAGAATTCCAAAGTTGGATGTTTCAAAAAGCAGGAAAAAAATGAGAAAATATTGTAAAATATTGGAAAAATTAAAGTGTTAAAAAATACTCATTTAAATAATCATCTAAATAAATATAAAAGAAAATCTTATATTTGGATTTCAAAAAAATTCATCTTTGTCCATATTTGAAATTGTATTATAAATTTGGATATATAATGTTAGTATTTATCATATTCATCCTTGCCCAGTGTCATATAATGACTTGGGTCATAGTTGGGACACCTACGGTGCTTCATTCCGAAAATTGACAGTTTCTATCTTTCCTAATCTCCGATAATCTTCCCACCCTCGACACAACCTCCCCCCCCTCACCCTTTCCATTACAGTACACAAATTTTAGTTGACAATTGAAGGGATGAGGGGGTGGGTTCCGGTTGGGCCAAGGTGGAGAGTTTACCAAGGGAGTTGGAGGAATAGAAATCGCCAATTTTTCAAATGGAGCACCGTAGAAACTCCAGGTCATTCCAATGACATTGATTCCCAGTGTCATGGGAACTATGCTGATTTATCATATATAAACACTTTTTAAGTTATAAACACTTTGTAAGAAGAAATTAGAGAATTGAAAAAAAAAAGTTGGACTAATTTAGAAGTTAATTTTTTAACACAAGAATATGCCTCAAATGTATTATCTCCTCCCAATGGTGATTAGTCACCTTGTGAATAATGATCCTTGAATTTATCTTTAATTTGATATATATATATATATATATATATATATATATATATATAATTAATTTAAAGTAAAATTTAATCACATTATATTCATTACATTTATTCAAAATATATACTCCGTATTTACGAATAACACACTTGTATAGTACTTCCTCCATCCAAATTTATAGTGCATGTTCACTATTTATAGAATCAAATCTCATTCACTTTTTTTTTTATTTTTGTTAGTAATTTTATAAAATAAAGTACTATTGTCACTACTAGTTTTGTAGATCTTTTGATGTAGTATTTTAATATGTAATTTTTAGAGTAAATTCCATAATTGGTCCTTTATAACATAGGGGTTTCCATATTTAGTCTTCTATTATCAAATATTACCCCCGTAGTCCTTTTTTTAAGGGTACCTTTTCACAAATGGTCCTTTTTTTGATCTTCTGCCGTGTTGGTGTTAATTTAAAGGCTAAAAGTATAATTTGACCTCAACATTATGTCTAGTGACGTGTTCTGATATTGGTTAAGCAGATAACACAAAAATAATGACTATGATTGTGGGCTAGGATTCTGACGAAAGATCACATTTGTAGACTATAGTTGTCATAAAAAGCGACTGTAATTCACAAACGACGCAAACGGAACAGCCTTTGGAATTGTGTATGACAAAAAAATATATTACCATTGTGAAATTACATTTTTAGCCCTCAAATTAACACCAACATGATAGAAGATCAAAAAAAGGACTATTTGTGAAAAAGTACCCATAAAAGAAGGACCACTTGGGTAATATTTGATAATAGAGGACTAAATAGGGAACCCTCTGTTATAAAGGACCAATTATAGAATTTACTCTAATTTTTATTTTTTAACTCTACACCATTTTTCATAGAAAAGTATTTGAAAATAAGTTCAGTCAAACATCATAAACCAAAACAAGCACTATAATTGGAGACGGAGGGAGTACTACGTATGTATTGTGATAAAATAATGTTGTTTTCTATATGACTGTTGTTTTTTAATTTAATATTCGTTTTGTGGTTCGTTTGTACTCATAACCTTTTGTTTTGTAATGTTTTTAGGGTTTTGGTTATGTTTTTCATTTTGTTCTTAAAAGATTTTTATTTCTTATTTTTTATTTTGATTTTTTCTTAAGCAAGGCTAATCTAAAAAATGAAAAAAGAATGGAGGTTCGTAGATAGTCATTTTAAAATTTTGAGTTTAAATTTTAAAATTAAAAATTCTAGGTTAAAAAATTTAAATCAAATAATCTCACCTTCATTTTTTGCACAAAATATAACGATTTTTTCAAAACTTGTAAGCTGATTGTTTAATCTTTAACGCTAATCCAAAACACACGTACACCAGTAAAGGTGAGCTTATTGCACATCATAATGAAAGATAAGATTATTTTTGGAAGACAAGTTAAAAGTGAGAATATTTATAGAAAATTAGTTATAGATGAATTATTTTTCTATTATATTTTTCTTTTATTCTGTTTTCCTATTACCCATTTTCTTTTTAATATCTCAAAAAGCTTTTTCTTTTTATTTTAGAAAATAAAAATAAAAATGTTTCAGTCAATTCAGAAGAAGCATATTCTAATACTTTTTCATATTATTTTTTTTTATTTAAAAAACACACACCTTTTATTTTTAAAACATTATAAAGAATATTTTTAAAAAAATAAAAAAAGAACTGGAAAATAAGATATTGGATCCCGACGGTCATTGTGGTTTGAAAATTAGGTATCAATGTCCCTTCTTCATTGGAAAAAATGAACAAAAACTGGTCGGAGGGGATGTTTGAGCATCATTTTAAAATCTTAGTGTTTTTTAGAAATGAATTTTGAAAAAAATATTCCCAAATAGGAGTAAAATATCGCATTTATCCTCAAAATAAAAGTTCAATATTTATATATTCAAAATAAGAATTTACGCTGTGATATAATTTCACTGGATAGTGGCATTCGAGTATATTTTTTGATACTATATCTTTACATTATACATCTATTTTAGACATAAAAACATAGAACATTTATATTCATACTTTCTCTATTTTTACTCATAGTTTATTTATTTTTCTTTTTGGAAACAAAAAAATATTAGTACATACTCCGTATTTTCTGAGCATATTATTCCTTCGTTACTTTTAATTTTTTAAGTCAAAATTAATAAATTCAAATTAAATAAAAATAATATTAGATGTTGATACAAAAATAATTTAATTAGATTTATTTTATGAAATATTTTTAAAATATTATTTTATCTAATTAATATTAGATATATATTTTATTTAAATTGAAAACATTTAACTAAAAAATCAAAACTATATAAACAACAATGACAGAGATACCTCAACCGAAATATTTAACCTAGCTTGGAACTACTCCGTGTTTTTTTTCGCCATTTCTGCGTGCTATTCTTTCTCGAAAGACTCGAATTGCGAGACCAATCTCATAAAAATTCCAATCTTTTTCCGCCCATTTTCGTAAACATTTCGCAGTAAGGGGGCTCCGGGAAGATTCCATAAATTTGAAAAATGGATCATTAATATCTTCTCTCTGTTTTAGGATTCGGAGATGGCGATGTTCGGATATGCAGGCCCTGCGGAGCTAGCTTCTTCTTCTTCTTCTTCTTCCCTAGGGTTTTGGAAGACCAGGGTTCCGTCTTCTTCGTTCATCCCTAGACGGTGGCGCATTTCTCCCGGCCCTGCGCCTGGAAGAAATGACATTTCAAAACAACTCCGCTTCTCCATCCGTAGTTCTTTCGTTCCCATGGACTCCGCCAAGATTAAGGTCGTCGGAGTTGGTGGCGGTGGCAACAATGCCGTCAATCGCATGATCTGCAGCGGCTTGCAGGTCTGCGGCTCAATTTTTTTTATTGCTTAGTGGCATCGACTACTCGTTATTAAATTCATTCGTCAATTTTGGCAAGCATTTCATGTTTTCACGCTCACAGGACTTGTATTTGTGGTGATAAAGAACATACATTTGGGGAAAATAGGCTTGGCTGGGTCACCCAAGGCCCAATGCAAATGTGAATTTATCAAGTAGATTACTGTCATATCATTTCTCTTGTTGGGGAACTTAATTGCCAATGCGAAATGTTGAATCGAGGATCCATATATATGAAATTTGGATTTGCTGTAAGGTTGTGATTGCCAATTTAGGGTTGCAGAAATATTTAATTTCAATTTATTCTGACTTTTGTATTTAGTTTCCCAAGCTTTTTTTGCAGTGTTTTAATCTTTTTTTTCTAATGTTCTGCTGCAAATGTTGGTTACGGGTGGTCAATTTGACCGATTGCTTGCTCAATTACAGGGAGTAGATTTTTATGCCATTAATACAGATGCTCAGGCACTGGTGCAGTCTGCTGCTGAAACCCCAATTCAAATTGGAGAACTTCTGACTCGCGGACTAGGTATTTACTCTCTATCTATACCTCTCATGCGAGAGACATTAATCTTGTAGAGCTGTACTTCTTTCGTGAGGCATTCTGTCTTCAAATAAACCTAGTACTACGTAAATAGTAATGTATAAATATGTATGCAAAGAACATTTTAAGATGATATACAATTGACCTAATGCTACATCCTTTTAAATTTCAATGCGTGTTTCCATGATGGCCTTAAACACTATGTTTGGTTTAAGGAATTTGGAAGGAAAAGAAAACAATTTTCTCATTTTCCTCACCAAAATGGAAGGAGTTTTCTTTTTTTCCTATTAGTAAATTTTGTCTTCTCATTTTTTTCCTTAAACTTTTCTTTTCCTCTCTATCCAAAAAAGAAAATCTGTTTTCCATCTCATTTTCTTTTCTTTTCCTTTTCAAACTCCTTGAACCAAACATTGTGCAAGACTGCAAGTCTTCTTCATTTTTTGAGAAAAATATGAACTCGTGGTAGGAATGCAGGTACGGGGGGCAATCCTCTTCTCGGGGAACAGGCAGCACTCCTTAGTTTCCTTCGGTAACGTTTACGAGAGTTCCCAAGTCTATACCACAAATATTGACGACCTTACCCACCACCATGCCCAAGACCACGACGTGGACAACAACGGGTTTAAAGTTTTCTACGACCAATAGAGTGACAACCCCATCAATGAATGGGTAAGTCGAAACTCCCCGCGTTTTCCAGGAATGTCCGTTCACTTTTTCTGATGTCAAAAACCTCAATTTAATTGCACTTAGCCTAAAATCAAAGGCAGAGCATTATATGCCCTCCAGTTAAAATTTTGAACACAACATGGTGTGGTTCAAGTTCACTATCGTGCATTCTCATGTTGGTTTATCTTGCATTTCTATTTTCCCAGGCTTTGGAAGCTATTGAAAAACTTCAGAAAAATGTTGATACTCTTATAGTGATCCCAAACGACCGTCTGCTTGACATTGCAGATGAGCAGACACCACTTCAGGATGCTTTTCTTCTTGCTGATGATGTGCTTCGTCAAGGTGTACAAGGAATTTCTGATATAATCACAGTAAGTGCTTTACTTGATATACTACCATGCGAAGTTATTTGTAGCATCTTTCAAATAAATCGTCTCCTAGAATAATTTATGGGGGCAAATGCATTGTTTTAAAAAAGAAAAGGTGGAGTTTTCAATGATAGTGTAGACCTAAAATTCAACAAGGTAAGAACAACGACCCTCATTCATCAAGAGTCTCATGCTTGCAGATACCTGGGCTTGTAAATGTGGATTTTGCTGATGTAAAAGCAGTCATGAAAAATTCTGGAACTGCCATGCTTGGAGTGGGAGTGTCATCTAGCAAAAATCGTGCCGAAGAAGCAGCCGAACAAGCAACTCTGGCCCCCTTAATGGGATCTTCTATCCAGTCTGCAACTGGAGTAGTTTATAACATCACAGGAGGCAAAGATATAACTCTACAAGAAGTCAACAGGGTCTCGCAGGTGCACCACAATTTCTTTTTCTTTTACTTTGTACGGAGTATTTGTTTTTTATTATGAAGTTGGAGACATGACTTACTTTATCCAAAAAAGCATAGCTGGAAGCTCTCTATGAAACATACTAGACCTAGCAAACTCATTGTGTCGGGTTTGTCTTCAGGTTCCCCTAAGGGCCCTATCACTAACCCAACATGTTTGTTAAACATGTTGAAAGTTTCAGCCCGACCTGTTTAAAAGATAAACGAATCAATCTGGAACCAACTTGTTAACCCATTTAGTTAAACCGGTTGAGCTCGGGTACTAATTCTTATGGCGTGTTTCATTGATTTACCAATGTGTTTTCAATATTTATACTTCGTATATTAACAACCCAAGTAACAAGCTCCGTCGACCGAACTCAACATTTTCGCCTACTAGACACTAGGTATCAATTCAAGCTCAAAATTTGCCATGCCTATGACCCAATAGGGCACAAAATAACAAACCCACACAACCATATTGTCTAAAGTTGAAAGTCTAGTACAAAGACCCCATTTTTTGGGTTTTTATTGGGCCTGTTGGATTCTCGGGCTATCTGTTTAACCCATTTGGCTAAACAGGTTGAATACCTTTATATCAAGTTGAGTTGTTCAACTTGAACCTCACCCATTTATTCAATTGGGTTTCCCGTGTCACCCATTTAATTAAACGGGTTAAGAAGTGGTACCCAAACCCTTCAATTTGTTTATCAGGTTTTGGTCAGTACTTGTGTCGGTGTCAGCTTTGCCCAGGCCTAAAACATACTCTAGAATCACACATCGGTTTAAAATTTGTCAATATCCCAGAGAGTAAATACACCAATACAATGTGCTACCAATTGAAGCATCACAAAAACAGCAGTAAATAGACAAGGACTAAATATCTTCAATTTGTGCACAAGATTGTGCCTATAATTTATTCTTATCACTATACTTTTTCAAACCTCTCTATTCTGACTAGGTTGTTACTAGCTTGGCTGATCCATCAGCTAACATTATATTCGGAGCCGTGGTGGATGAACGGTACAATGGGGAGATCCATGTGACAATGATTGCCACCGGGTTTGCGCAGTCATTTCAGAAAACACTTCTTACGGATCCCAGAGGAGGAGCAAAGGCGGCTGAGAAGGGTGGTGGAGGAAGCCAAGAGAGTGGGCCGCCACTGGTTACTCCAAGGTCCCCATCTATCCCCTTACCTTCTTCTTCTTCTAATTCACAGCCTCCTCTTCGGAAGCTTTTCTTCTAGCCTTAGCTATTTCTAATTCTCAGATTTTTGCTTCTTTTTTTTCCTCATGTCGGGGTAAGATGCTACTGATCATTTATTAATATACCACAAGATATGCACCATTAAATCTTACGGAGTACTTGAGGTTTCGTTAGTCTGTCTGATGAGGTCCAAAAGAATAAAATTATATTCTTCTTAAATCCCAAAAAATTGTTACACTTGATCCAACAAAGTAATTAAGATTAATACAGAGGAAAAGATATATACTGACTGTCTTAATTTATGTTGCATGTTAATTATGCGCATGACTAAATTTTAACTATTTTCTTTCTCCATCTTTATTATTTATTTGATAAAATAATTCAGTATAATATTGTTACCTCTTCATTTGCAGGTTTTCGTTCGGTTACGATATTTGACTGAATTTATTTTCAAATTAAGTAAAAATTTATGTAGAATTGAAAAATAAAAATTACATATTAAAAAAACTATATCAAATTTTTTATACAAGTGCTGATAGTATTATTTTATTTTACCAAATGATCAATTAAAATGTATAAACAAAATTTGACATATGAATTGTAATTAAGAGTCTTTTTTGGGATGGGAGTAAATTTGATAAACATAAATTGACAGCTAAAACTAGAATTGAGGGAGTAAGGCCTTGTTTCTTCAACTTAATTTTATTACTTATTCTTATTAAAATTAGTTTAGACTTGATCAAATCAAAAAAATTTAAAATTTAACTATATTAAATCAAATTAGATTAAATTTTAATAAAATCAAATTAGATTTTAATAAATAAAATTAAATTTAATCAATCAAATGAAGAGAAATTCTAGATCGCATAATTTAAATCTGGAAAGAAAGTGAAATATGATTTTGAAACTTCTAATATAAATGGGAATGTGGATATTATTAAAAAAGAATTGATTTCATTATCACGTGTTCATATTTCTCTATTTAGCGGTTGCTGTGGTCACATTCCTCTTATTGTGGAGGCATTGGCTTCTAAAGAAATTCTCTGTTGGTTGTTGGATAGAGGGATTCTTTACTTAGTGCTTCACTCGAACTATCTTCGTGTGATCCAAGTAATTAACGAGGATGACACTGTTTCGATGACTACATTTAGGAAATTAATTGAGGATTGTAGGGCTCTAATGACTCTCTTTTGATTTTGTTTCTTGTACATTTATTTGTTCCTTGTTCCTCTAACAATACTGCTCATGAACTTGCTAGACATGTGAAGGATCTACCCATGTGTTGGGAGACAATCCTTCCAAGTTTTTGTACTGGTTGATTTATTTGGCTAATGAAGTTTTGTCTCTTTCCAAAAAAAAAAAAAAAAAAAAAGAGTTCACAATGTTGCTGTAAACTCTTGTTCTTTTTCACGAAATTGCAAAGAGTCATACAAGAGCACTAACAACTTGTGATACATTTATTTCTTGAAAACGCTTCCAGCTTCTTCTAAGCAACGATAATAGTTGGGTCAGGATAAAAATGTACCCAGTAGAATTTTTTTAATTGTGCAATATATTGAATAAATATTACTCCTCCCATCACAAAATCTTTGTTTAATTTGATTTTTTCAAGTCAAACTATCCAAACTTTGATAATCACTTAAACAAAACTTATACGGTATTAGATATTTCTACAAAAAAAAAAAGTTTTAATAGACTTATCTTACAAAGTACTATCAAAATTTTATTTTATTATACTCCATATTAATATGCAATGCAAATTAAATATAATTGAAAATTGAAGTTTATCCAGTTCAACTCGAAAAAAATTAAACTGGACAAATATTCTAAGATAAAAGGAGTATATGATAGCAGGCAATTGAGGAATTTGTAATTACAGAATATTTGACAATTTTCAATATAATGCGTACATAAATTTACAAGAAAAATATTCATATTAAATAATAGAATAATATTAGTATAAATGATGGTATAATGGTACCTGTAAGATAATGCTTGAACCAAACAGCAAGATAATGCTTGAAATCGATAATGATTGATATTAGTATCTTCTCCATCTCATATTCTTTTTCTTTTTCTTCCAAATTCTTGAACCAAACAGTGTAAAAGAAAAAATAAAATAAAAGATTAAAAGAGATGTAATTAGTGGGTCATAGGAAGAGGGACAACTGCGGTGCAAGGGTGAAGGGTGAGATGCTGTCACCGAAGCAGTCGAACAGAAAAGGCATCAGATGCGCAATGTCGATGTCGCCCTTCTTCAGCAAGCCTTGATGATGATGATGATGATCGCCCTTTGAAGCTTGACTACTGGTATTATGCTGTCTTCGTCTGTTGACTCTTGGCAAGCTCTCACCTGGCGGCGAAGTGGGCGCGGGGGAATCAGTGGGGCCCGCTTGCAATGATGTTCCTCCATCGGTTATCAACTTCTTTGCTGGTGGTTGTTGTGGCATCGTCATGTTCTCCCCCATTCTACGCTTACCTTCACATTCAATTATGAAGGAAAAAAATTAGTCTATGATGTGCCTCTAAATGCATGCATGCATGCATTCCAACATTGATATAGAGAGAGAGAGAGAGGGAGCGAGGGGCGGGGGTAGAAAAAAACTAAACGGCAAAGAAATCCCAAGTATAGAAAGAAAGTTTTCATACAATCTACGTCCCACTATTTTTGTCCATTTTTATGTTTGTCCTTCCCACAATTTCTGTTACATACCATATTTGGTGATGTTTGTGTTCATTTTTAGGATCAATATCCACCAAAAAAGCTTATTTTTCTTAATTTCCGTGACACTCCCTCATGTCCAAGGAATAGTGGGATGGAGGGAGTATTGGAGTAAGATATATGAGGGGGCACAAAATGCAGAATTAGCATGGAAGCAGAATAAAACAACAAAGATGCAATATTTAATCTAGCGGGATTATCACAAGTGATCCCAAATCCCAATAGTACACTATGGAGGGTTGTGTTAAAGCTTATTCCATCTGCATGTCTTCCAAAGATAATATGAATACACTCCTCTGAAGTAATAAAAGAGTATCCTTTTCTAAACTGATTATTGAACAGAGGAAACTACCCCTGTGCTGGAGGGAGTTTCCACCTTGGGAGGGCACACACATTAAGCAGAACAATGTTATTTATTGAAATGGACACTTTTGCCCTTTGGAAAGAGTGGTACAAAGACCTAAATCAAGATCAAAAGGTTAAGAAGGCTAACTTCATCATTTCAGAATTATCAATGGGCGATTGAGCGATTCCCAATAGTTGTCTTATTAAAATTAAAAGAACCGTACTCAAGTGAAACATAACTTTTTTTATGATGGAGATAGTATATTGCATGCTTATTTAAGCCCATAATCCATAAAACATTACTTAACAGAGCTTAGGTACACATTATTCAAATCATGTACAGACATAAAAAGTGAACACATACATACCTGACATTGAAGTGCCTAAAACTTTCATCCTACTCTTCAGAACAGCATGTGCAGGCGAGGGCAGTAAAGTAAAGTTAAGCTGATCATAGATACATAAGCCAGCTGCACCCTGTAATGGACATGCCAAATTTGTGAAATTGCACAAACCTATGTATGATTTCAAGTGTTTGTCTCCAGTGGTGGATCCAGAGCTTTAGCAATGGGGGCACTTGGCCCCAATCAATTTTTTTAATTAGTTTAATTAATACTTCTAAATCACCCTAAAAATTCAAATTGCCCCAAATAAAAAAATTATTTACCTCCGATAAAAGGAAATTTCCAAGTAGAAAACTTGGAATATTTAACGTTAAAATAATACTCCGTAATATTTAAAAGTGAGATATTCAAAATTACATGAATACAAATTGAAAGTAAAAAATTACGAGAGTAAAATTATAGGGATTATTTTCGAGGCTTTCATTAATTATTTGAATCACATTGCTTCTTTAAAAAAAACATGAAGGCAATAAGGCATAAACGAAACTCTTTAATAAATATCACAACATACCACCAAAGCACCATGCACTCTCCAAGCTTCATGCCTCTTCATCTCATTCTTTTGGCTCTCTAGCTGCATTTCTGGCTCCAGTAGTTTTATATAAGCCTCAAGACTCGGTAGTAAAAGTAAACGTACCTATCCCAATGCAAAATATCACAGTTTGCACGTGTACCACAATCTAAGGGTAGGGGAAAGGAATGTAGGGAGTGCAAGATGTTACCACACTGGGTCCAAGGGCAGTTAGCCCTTGTACTGCACCATAATGCTGAGGTAGTGCCTTTGCTGGATCGAGAAATGCATTCAGCAAAGTACGTGTCACCTTGAGCTGGAGAGTGTGGTACACTTGACCATACCTACAAAGCTGAAGCTTTCAGGATAAAGATACCACCAAACAAAATTATACTTGAAAAAAAGAAAGATTGCCAGAAAGTAGACCATACTGTTTCTAGATTCTTTTCATTTCTTTGGAAAAGGCCTCCCCCCTTAAAGGGATGAATTCATTTTCTGTCATGGACCTAATATTTAATTACGAGTGGTTATTATTATTATTATTATTTCATAATTAATTAGTTATGGAGTATTATTATTATCAAATTATTATTATATACAGAGTAATAATAAGCATTAAGCATTAGTTTCTTATTATATTATCATCATTATTATAAATGACTAATAGTTTCCTACTGGAAATTTTCATATTATCATTAGCATCCAATTTTAGTCAATATAAACTCTGCATACCCTACTCTTGTATGATTCTACCGGGTTGTATTCTTGATATTATTGTATAATGTTAGGACGATTACTTGCTCACCAAGACTATGAAGGGGTTATATTCATTAATAAATCCATGCAATTAAACAAATTTTCCTAATTAGTCACGGACTTTAGGATACAAAGTTCTTCCTCTTCTAGCCACAGGTAAGAGAGGGGTTCTTCATCTATCTCAGGGATGAGGGGTCTCACTGTGTCTCTAGCATTTCCTAGTTGCTATAGAAAATGATCGATGTGAAAATTGTGCCACACAAACAAATAATTGTTCTATATAGGGTCATATTATATTAAATCGCAAAAGCAGACAGTAAAAGAGATTCATTCTCAACAGAATTGCATAGAAAATGAAAAGAAATTCTATAAGGAATTTTTCTACAAAAAAGTTGATATAATACTGCATACATTATTTAACTAACAAAACCAAAAGGTAACATTTTCTACATGATTGCAGAGAGAAATTTATTACTCCGCCAAGTATTTTCCTTCCAGAAGGTGTTCTGTCCTCAAACACAAGCAAATACGAAAAACTTTTTCTAGTAAGATATTTCAGTGAAACGAGCTGTGCCTAAGAGATTCTAGGATCCTAAAACAATTAACATCTATAAATATGACCAAAAAAAGAAATATAAAAAAATGGTGCCCAACGAATCAAGAATATTCAAACAATGAAAATATATAAATATAACCAAAATGATTGCAAACATGCCAATTACCACTACAGAGTAAGGGTATCGCATTCATGTCAACAAACCGAGTGTTCAAGAGACCACAAAACCTTAATTCTTCCCAATGGGTATTGCTTATTCAAATGCAAAGAATTAAATTAAACATACCTAAAGTCAAATTTTAAAACACATCCCATATAAGTTGGGGCAAAGGAGTATTATGTGGTTGATATGTGCGAATTGAATATGAGATTGTGGATTCAAAATTATTAGAATGAGTGATAGTAGATTTGCATTTCAATTTTCAAATAGTGAGAATTGCTTAGGGGAAATTTCTAGATTTATTAAAGTGGTGTACTTTACCATTACTTAAACATTAGTTTAAAATGACTGCACACGAACTCAGCTTTAAGCCATCTACAAAGGGTCATGCTAGGGTGCCCCCAAATGGTTGCTACCAGGGGTGCACCCATGCTTCGCACAGATGACACCGTTGGTAGCAACCATTTGGGGGCACCCTAGCATTTTTCATCTACAAAACCTAGCCTCATGGTTGTTTCTACTTTAAGTGTATTTGATGTTTATACTCCCTCCGTCCCAAATTAAACTTCCCGTTTGTTTTTTCCCCACAGAGCTTAAAGAAAAATGAAATGTTTTAAATGAAATTGTTTGATTGAAATAAAAATGGATGTTTATTTCATCCATCCATACATTATCAACAATTTCCTTCCAACAAAAACAATATGTGGTCCATATTGTATGTATCTTTTCTATATCAGTCACAATTATCATTTTCATGGATCTAGTGCCCGGTTAAAGTAGGCAATAACTAAAGGACACTGGGACAGAGGGGTAACAGAATGTGAAGTACATAGAAACTCGCAATTTTGCATTTAAAGACAACAGGTAATGCATAGAGCTCATACAAATAGAGTAGAAGGTAGCTTAACATGGTCCGTAGAGTAGGACTAAGATACTTGATGGTATCATGTAACATAAACCAGAAATTAGGAAAGACCTTCATTATTTATTTAGCACAGAAACGAAGTCGCACTAACCGTCTAACCCTATGTTTGGTTGCATGTAAAGTGGGAGGTTGAAAGTTACCAGTGGAAATAAATCAGGAGAGAGTATTTGGTAACGAGGAAAAATGCCAATATCTGGTGGTTTGTACACTTGTACCTACTTTCAACTCAAATTAAACATGAAAAGCAACAAAAACGCAAAGAGAATTTGTTCTTCCAAGTTCCAAGATGACAGAACATAGCCCCTATGCATTACCCATAAATTACTCTGTGTGAAGTGTTTCCCATGCGCTTCCCGCAAACGAGTTTGAACATCTATCCTTTTTCTACTCTTACCCTTCAAGCAAAAACTTCACTTTCCACCCTCTTTGATCTCAATTTATTTCCTTCTCGTTCTCTTTCTTTTTTCCTCACATTTCTTTCAACAACAAAAAATATGTAACTCATTTTCTTTAAGCACAGATGAACACAGCCTAAGTAACACCATTAAAGTGAGCTAAGTAGCTAACTTTTGAGTACAAAATAACAAAAGGAGAAATTCCTCAGAACTAAGTAAAAAATAGCAAAAGGAGTTCTTAAAAGCTAACTACAAAATATCAAAAGGAGAAGTTCCTAAGAGCTAACTACAAAATAGCAAAAGGAGAAGCTCCTAAGATTACACAAATCCATATAATATCACATAATTATAAGAGATGCCTAACTGTATAAATACCATGTTCTCTTCATGTGTTCAATCAAGCTCGAATACATGCAGAAAAAGAGAATCACCTTTTGCAAACCAAAGCAACCAACTTGGCTGTGAAGTCTCTAAGCTCCCAGTGATTGTCCGAAAATTTATTACCCAGTCTTTTTGCAACAAGGCAAGTCATTACAGGTGGCATCAACTCGTGCAGCTATAAATGATCAAGTAAAGCAAAGGAGAAAAAGACTATCATCACATAAGACAACTTCAAATCCAAATCCAAATGCCCTCCCTACTATGGATTAGTAAGCAGCATATAACTAAGTGTCCTTTTCCTTCAAGAATGAGTTTCAGAACTCAAAATTCACTGGGATTGCAATGTAAAGAAGTTCCAAAAGATAAGACATGTTCTCTAAATTTGACATTACAGTTGTGGACTACATAATAAATAAATCACTGAGTTATATTTAAGGAAATAGTTGAAGCATGCTTGTCATCTCAACAAGTCAAGCTGCATTGACAGCAAACCGACAGGTGGACAATTAGTCGATAAGTCAACAACAAGTCAACAACACACCCATAAAATCCCACAGGGGGGTTCGGAAGGGTGCTTGTAAGTAGACCTTATCCCTACCTGCAAAGTATAATGTAGTTTCTAAGAGACCATGGCTCAAAACACTAGAACACAACGGCAAAAGAAAGAACCACAAACAAAAAAGCACACATGCAAATACTACGAAGTACAAACGGTGGGACAAAAGCTGTAAAGCACACACAAAATTGAAATACTACGTAACTCATTTCTAATAACCTCTTTCCAACTCTTCTTACATCTACCACCCTAATCCTAGACTACCGCCCTAAACCTAGACTTCCATAAACTCCCACCTAAGGCAATATCCTCATTCAAATTTGAAATAACTCATTTCTAATAACCTCTTTCCAACTCTTATTACATCTACCCTTACCCTTCCTCAAGCTCTTTATCTAAAGCCTCTCGCACCTCCTCGCTGAGCATCCTAATCACCTCCTCACCTCTTTCCCCTAGGGTTGATTGGAGGATACTAATTAAAACTTAGTTAGAAAATTAGGAAGAAACTTCCCAAATTACCAATTTATCCAGGTATGGTCGACCATGTCCCATTTGCAGTCCACATGATCAACCATGGGTGCCCAGTGAACTAACTCTACTCGGGATCTAAGAGCCAGACGATTGTTAGGTAGGGTCGGTCAAATGCCTCGACCGGGTAGTTGGTTCCTTGACATGGTATTGGAGTCTGGCTAACCAAGAGATCACGAGTTCAAACCTCACCACCACACAGTTTTTACAAAAATTAATATTCACAGCAAGGCTTGAGCAAACACAAATCTCGGCTACACATGAGGGGGCATGTTAGAGTATAAAACCTTTTCCTGGGCCTACAACCACAAGCTTGAGCTTTTTCTTGGCTCTCTCTCTCTCTCTCTCTCTCTCTCAACAAAGTGACAAAAGGGGAGAACATAATCTCTCTACCAATGCTAGTTTTCAAAATGGGTCAAGTCAATTGAAAAGTTCTTACAAAATTTTATAGTCATTGTCAATAAGTAATCTCCTAGTCATCGACCGAACAACCAAACTTCAGAAAAAGCCGGAAGCAAGCTCTAGTTGTTCCAACGAGACACGTAGTTGGTGACTTAACAATCATGGGTTGGAGTATAACGCGTTGTCTTGTGGTAAGGTCCTCTATCTAGGCCATATACTTCGTTACAAATCAGACCCCTCTAATGCCCCCCCCCCCCCATGAGAAAAAGAACCGGGTAGAATCATCTAAGACATTCAAACATTAGTATGAGAAGTTAACTATCTGATTTCAAGGCATGACTGTATTGGACTTACATATGGTTCTATATGAATGTGAGGGTTCTGAAGAAGGCTCCAAACAAGCCGCATCAAAGCAAACAAAAGTGATAAGTTATTCAAGTTCCTTGAGACCTGATTATATGATAAAAATTCTTCAGTTTTATAAATCTTGAAAGACTTTTACACTGATCCAGAAACAAGTACTCCATAATAATTACCTCGTCAACAATAAAAAATGTGAAGTAAGGAACTAAAGGATGAAGCCCAGAATCGGTTGCCAAACTCTCTAGTGCTCCTTTCATGAGTATAGAGTTGGGCTTATTCACTGCCAAATCTGTAATTTTTTCATAGTATAGCTGCACGGTCATAAATAAAACTTTAGAGGCAGATGTTTAACAGTAAAACAAAATGAATACACTTCCACCAACAAGTTCCAACAATACCTGAAGTTCACGGGATAGAACATGCTTTACAGGTAACTTGAGGTCAATTGAACCTCCATCTTCTTTATACACCATCGCTTTATTGTCCTGGGGTGCTGTAAGTGCTACAAGAATGAAACCATCAGAGTGAAATATGAATGAATCTCAGCGATATTTACAACACGGATTTAGGAGAGCATTATGAGATATGGAGTATGTTTTAACTCTACCTTCTTGAGGAGGATTTTCAGGAATAGCAGGTTGCACTCCTTCTATAGCTAACCAATGAGATACTAATGCAGTATCTAATGGAGCTTTTGGCAGAGGAGCCTCAATCACCTATAATACAGGCACATTGCAACATTGTAAATAGACAGAAGTACAGTTACAGTTAGTCACAAGAAAAGGGACATAGATTAGAATTTTCCTACATCCTTGAAATCTAAATCCTTCTCTTCAATGTAGAACAAATCCTTATGTCCCACAGCTCTCTTGAATTGCAAATGATCCCCAGACGCAAACCCATATATAGGCTGAAATATTAAGCATATAATTAATCGGACATCCATTGAGGAAGATCATATAGGCATGTACACTATTTGTTGAAAAATAGAAAAAAAAAATTCCATTTCATGAATTAAGAATATAGAAGAAATTTCTGATTCAACTACAAAAATAAAATAAAATTGTACAAAAATGATAGAAGATTTTATTTTTTTGAATTAGTCAAGGAAATGGTCATGTTTCTTGATTTGCAAGTTAATTTAACAATACCAATCATATAAAGGACATGGCGGCCATAGAAACTGTCTCAAATCATGACTGTCTTATGATATAGAATTAACCGATGAGGATGACAGTTTAGAATTACATCTCATTATTCCTTCATATGAATGTGGCTATAGAAAGAGAATTTGGCATAAAACATTGCCACTATTATGGCTGTAAACAGATATTAATCGGATCGAATGTGCCATTACCAAATCCGTATCCGTTTATTTTTGTCGGATATCGAATTCGGATACGGATCTTGACGGATACTGAAAATCAAAACCGTATCCGCATCCGTCGGATATCGGTCGGATATCGGATATATTCGTATCCGTTTCTAATTTTTAAAATCAAATTAAACAATACTTTAATTTTAAATTAGATTAAAGTCAAACTATTATTAAATCAACTATAATTTGGTATGGGATAACTATTTTCTTTGTTTTCATGATTTATGATATTCTACGATAACTTCATATGATAAAAAGATATACACAACACACATATACACATATTTTTATATGTCTGTACATATTTTATGTGTCTACACATTTATTTTGTATATAAAAAATTTTATATTTTGAAATATCAATAGAGAAACAAAATATAAACATAAAAAATTAGGAAAAACTATATATAACGGATCGGATATTTGGATAAACGGTTATTTAAACGGATGCATATTCGGATCGGATTTTAAACGGATCGGATATACAATTACCAAATCCGTATCCGTTTAGTAATCGGATATCCTTAATCGGATACGGATAATATCCGTTTAAAACGGATGCGGATATTTCCTCTTTAAACGAATTCGGATGCGGACGGTAATCGGATTTTCGGCTATCCGTTGACAGCCCTAGCCACTATGCTTCTATGATTTTCTGCATGAATTTATAGTGCTAACCTGTTTTAGGCAATTATTTAGCACTAAAACTTTCATGCCACTGAGGCACTGACCCCAACTATGTGGGATTAAGAAGTTGATAATGAGATGATCAGCTGGTCAAGGGACACATCACTATGGGCACATTGACATTCCACCTGTGAAGTGACTCAGTTGCACGTGAACTATACAGTAGGCGATGATTTTTTTAATCACGTGTACAATATTGGCCAGTGCTATACAAGCTCTCTAAGCAGTTGCGTTCTCCAACTTGAACAGTATATAGATCTGGAAGATCATATGCATATGAACATATCTGACTGAACATTAATGCACTATAATGTGAACATCAAGACCCTTTCATTAATTCATTGGAGCTTTCATGTTTTTCGATTGCTGATAAAGGTACGCAATTTTTAAAGACTTCCTGGAATAGTGTTTTGTAATCTTAAGCATACATATTCCTTTGTAATTGAATGATAAATATCATCATTATGTTTATGAACAGCTTTTCTGAATCCCCCACAGTATGACAATTGTATTATTAATTGGCCAGTGGGAAATCCAAGAGGGTACCTCAACATTTCGTAATTTAAGCGCTCCATCCACATCATCAGCAGTTAAGATCGTCCGCTTTGAATGTCTCATGCATTTTATGGACTCCTAGATTTTCAAAACATGAAACTTTTTTGTTAATTGATAACTTTTCAGAGCATGATTTTAAAATGATTTCTTTTTCTTTAGTTCTACACAAAATTACCCCGAATTGAAAAACAAAAAATCAGTATGAAACATACCGGAAGAATTATACCTGCATTATTTCTCGGAGACGATATTCAACATCGCCTGCAAGTTCCACCTGGACTTCTGAAGACAAATTGCTTATTCCGATGCTCTGTGCCACCACCTCTATTGTCTCTTTCGGAACTATGCTCATTATTACACGGAAACTTCACACTTCTTTGGATACTTTCCAGTTAAACTAGCAGAAAATGAATTGCACCATGAGAGGACCCGTGAGTGCTTTGATGTCAACTGTAAACATACAATGAATTAGGTACTGACTATGTTTGGCCCCTAAATTTAAATTTACTAATTTTTCTAATATAATCTCACCAAGCACAATTTAATCTAATCAATCTTCCTTGATAAAAATAATTGTCTCAGTTATAAAGCATTTAAAAAAGATCAAAAATTAAGGAAGTAAGAATCAAAGATCATACCAACTGCCAGGGTCACTGTGTTTTCTCCAGTCACCCGTTCACTCACTCAAAGAGGGAGAGGAGTTTGTAGCTAACACGGACGCAGAGTGCCAAAAACCAGGTTGAGAAGCAAGGGTAAAGGAAAAGGAGTTTATTTTTGTTCTACGTTTGGAGGTGTAGGTCGGAACTGTAACATAAAAGGGCCCTGTGCAAAAAAATGGCCTTGTTGTATCTAATAAATGCCAAACTTAAGTTTCATACTAATTATTAGATTTGTTACAATAAAGTAGAAAACATGAATACAAGTTTACCTAAAAAGAGACGTCATCATTGTATATTTTGATGTGAAATCATCAATCAAACTATACAATTATATTTCTTCCAGACTCTCACATTCAATTGATATCAAGACTGATTCGTTCAGTCTCTCTTGCCACATAGTTGAACTCTAAATCCCTAATTAGTAATCGACCTCACCTCACCATATAGTTTCCAATTTGACAGTTTCCATCATTCCATGAACCATTTGAACCAATTAGCAACAATATTTGTTTTTTTAAAGAGGAAAAATCAAAACAAAACTGCTTTTTTATATCAAATTGCAATTCATTCGTCATTCTAAATAAAAATAAAAAATTCAAATTCAAATGAGAAGAAATCACACAAATCAGAAAATTAAAATTTAAAAAAAACAATAAAATATCTAAAGGATGAAAAGAGAAATAGAATTAGGGACTTCATAAATGATAAAATCATACCTGGTGGTGGAGCCGTGGAGCAGTGCGGTGCGTCTTCGGCTTCGCTCGAAGAATCGGAGGCCGCGACTCCGTTGGTCGCGAATCGCGATTCACTTCTTCGGTATTGCGCAGAGCCGCTGATGCCTTCAGACTGATTCTTGAGTTAACTCAGTTAAGATAGGGAGCAATGGGAGAGGTGTTTAAGTGTTTTGTTATTTGTAAAATTTTTCAATAAAATTTACGTTCAAAAAATGAGCATGGGGTACAACAAATTCAAATGTACACCACTCCTTTCTTCATCACATATTTTTATTTAATTTTTATTTACTTATTTTTTTTAAATTTTTTGTCTTTTTTAGTGGACAATGAGGGGGTGGGGGACATATGGCTGACCGCCTTGCTAAAATTGGAACCTTCCAATAGGTAAATTGAATTGACCACAATGACCCTCCGCCTGGGATGGAAGACATCATTGTTAATGACATGATGGGTGCTACCAGAGTTCGTGCATTTGAGTTTATCTAGGGTCTCCCCTCATTTTGGATTAAAAAAAATTATACAACCTAAATGTAGAGGATGGGCATATTTCTGATTTTTGGGCCTGGTAAAGATTTAATCAGTTGCATTTTTCAAAAATCCCATTATTTTTTTAACAAATTTTGACAGTTTTAGGATGCAGTTATGCTTTACATAAAATTTCAGTTTCAGCACAAAAATTTAATAATATAATTTTTCAAAATTCACTTTGAATCACTTTGAATTTAAAAATTTAATTTAACATTAGTAATAATAAATATAATAAAATATAATCCAAGTTAATTTATTTAGAAAAATATAAAAAGTAAAATATCTGTTGATTTTCTTCATAAATTGTTAGTGGTGAACCGGGGGTCTTATCAAGTTGATAATTTAGTGGCGGATGTGCGGAGGAAAATGCAAGGGAAATAGTGGGCGAAAGTATGGAGGGTGTTTTAGGAGTTCTTTTTTTGGTATTTTATGGAAGAAAATGAATAGGATTAAGAAGGAGAAATGGAGGGATATGAAATGGAAGAAATATCACGGATGGATAAAACCAAGTTGGTGTTAGGAGATATTACACACTCTTATCCTAACTTGGGGTTTGAATCTAGAATTCAATTAAGATACTATACACTTAATCAAATATCTAGAACCTAACACTCACACTTAAGATAACCACTCTTAAGATATAGAATTAGAAATTTGGCTAAAATAACATCACACTATTTTAATAATACTCAAAGAGTAAATGGTTTTCAATATTCAAAGATTGTGGTTACAATGGCCATAGGGCCTGATTATATAGGGAGAGGGGAAGGGGGAAATACATAGTACAAAACATGAGGAAACTT
>OOIL02006555.1:3728490-3793110 GCA_900332095.2 Cuscuta campestris
GGGTGGGTTTTATTTGTTGAACAAAAGGCTTAAAAGAAGAAAAATAACAACAAACAAAAGGTTTTATTTTACACAACGTTATTTTTGGCCAGAAGCTTAAATAAGAGTAGGAAAAAACTTTATTTTGAAATGAAGTAAATGGCAAGGAGTTTTGGATATTTTGGGTTGGGTTGGACAGAGTGGGGGTTGGCCTGTGGAACCCTCGGGTCCGAAGCTATCCTGGCCTCTTGGGTTGAAGGACTCGGAATTCTCACTAAAACGGATCATAATGCTTGAACTTAAGTCATCTGGTTTTTGCGAGGGTGTAGGACATGGGGGAGGGTATGATAGGGCCAGGCCCGGGTATAACATAAACACAAAGCATTACGACACAAAGCATTTAAACCACCCATATATGTTGGTTTTCTTCATAGACACAAAGCATTACGACATCAGTTCGTATCCAAATCCCAAACTTTACGTACTAGTTTCACGCGTTTGACACTCTCTTGGCTCAGCCAAGCCTAAACGACAAGGAACTAATTGGTAATATTTCCTCTTAGAATTTCTTTCAGGTTTTTTAAATATAAGTTACAAGTATTAAAATGACTTGAAGTTGGTAATGTATTCTTCAGATGTCATCAGAAAAGTGATTGGAAGGACGGGTATCCAACGACGTGTTGTCCAGGGCACTCCTCAGAAATTGATGGAGTTGAGTTTAGAAGATGAAGAGTACTGCTTAATTTTTAACACAAAATCAATCCCTTAAATGACTGCTAACTAATGTCACATATGCTTAATTGGCTGCAATAGGAGCAATCACTTCAACATCCTTAAATTCTTCTATAGTGTCTCTAAGTTGTTCTACTTCAATTTTTGAGAAATCACAAGTAGAGCATAGAGAATTAGACTTATTTAAGTTAACTTCATCAATTGCCTTAAATTTATTTTTAAGGTCTTCATTTTCATTTTCAAAAATCTACTTTTCTCTTCAAAAGATGTTAGCTTAATTTGATTTAGCAATTGTAGAGGTTTTCTTAAATTTGTCTAATAACTCATAAAATGCATCTTGTAATTATTCAAAGAAAAGGTAGGTTTGAAATACTTATCTTGTTTTGTTCTTCAAGAGCGACGAGGCATAAATTTGAAGAATCATCTTCGGAAGATTGATCATACTTCCACAAGAAATAAGCATATTCATCTTTGTTGCTTCTTTTCTTGAGCTTTAGACACTCATACTTTAGATGACCGAGCTTTCCACACTTATGACATTTTGGAATGTTTTCCTTCTTGCTCTTTTCAAGCTCATGTTTCATAAACTTGTTAAACCAACTTAAAATTAAAAATTAGAAATTCCGGCAACACACCATGTCAGTGAAACCAACTAAACTCATTAGGTCATTCAAAACAGTTGAGACAAAATGACTAATGATCAACAAAATATACTCCATAATTCAAAATGTCTAGAGGTGAGAACAATATCTAGTACTGATGGACATTTAATTTGAACAATATCTAGTGACGGTTGATATTACTTGAATAATGACCGGTAGACAATAATCAGTTACGGAGTATATTGTATTGAAAAATAAAAACGTATGGTACTATATTAAAAAAATCACTATACTACCACCGTCCCAGTGTATTTGTCTAGTTTGACTTTTTCGAGTCAAACTGGACAAACTTTAAACTCCAATTACTCTCAATTTATATTGCATATTAGCATAATAAAACACAATTTTGAAAGTTCTCAATACGATAAATCTAATAAAGTCATTTTTATGTTAAAACACATTGCAGTTTTTATTTAATTAAAACTCAAAATTTGTCCGATTTGACTCGAAAAAGTCAAAATGGACAAATACACTGGGACGAATGGAATATTTTAATATTATTTAGATAAATTCTATTTTTCATTTGAAGCCAAAACCTAGTACTCCGTATTAAAATGTTCTTTTCTTTTCTTTTTTTCTTTTCTTTCCCCAAATTATGAAATTGTTCCTCCATCTCTTCTTAGACATCCCCCACTTCCGACCTCTTGGATCTCTTCCACGGATACTTTGCTCGAAGCGCTCTCGGGGATACAGAATTACAGAGTCTCAAATTAAACAAAGTACCCACAACATACTTCTTTCTCCCCCTCAGTTACCCGCCAAAAGGGTATAATTTTTAACTCCCCCAATTTCTTCTCCCTTCCCTTTTTCGCTCCAATGGCTTAACGGATCTCTCTTCTGCCAAGGTATTGCTTCCGCTGTTGCAGATTTGCCATTTATGCGGCGGGTTGGCCCGGAACGGCGGCGATTCGCTGGACGGACAGGCTAGCTGTGTTGTTGTTTCTTCTTTTTCCGGGATGGAATCCACGGCCGGGTTGAAATTGGAGGGTGTGGGGGAGAAGAGGCCGCCGGACTCCGAGGCGATCGAGGAGCGGCCAGAATGGAAGAAGGCGAGGGCGACGGTGGGCGGGAATGTGAAGAAGGTCGCGGAATTGGTGCTTGTGCTCGCCGCAATGGGGAAGATGAGGGGCGGGTGGAGTCCCAGTGATGCGGAGAAGGAGATGATGGTGGAAGCAAGGGATAAGTTGGCCGATGTGTGCCAAACGTTTGCTCCAAAGGATGTGTTTCCCAGGGAGGCGTTTGGAGTTGTGATCGAGGACCTTGGCCTTGATAAGCTGAAGGAACAGAGGTTAGGGATTCGCCCTCCTAAGATGTCTATTGCCGAGACCATGTTGATTTCCAAAAGACAGGTCTTCTTTCCCCCTCTTGGGCTGGAGTATACATACTTTTTGCATATATTTCATTTAGTTATTTCATTTTTTTCCTTCAGTCCTCTAAGCTGGATGTTCATACTTCTCAATAGTTATCATTCGACTCTCATCTTCCCCATATAAGTTATAACTTACTAAAAATTGTTGCTCGTGCTTTCCTGATAATCCATCACTTACTTTTCCGTCTTTCGGACTTACAGATGGAAAAACCTGCAGAAGCCATACATTCTGCTCTTTATTCATCCCAACGCTTGCAATCACATTCGGGTGCAACGGTTGAGAATCGTGGTCCTGCATCAAATGCTAATCGAATCTTTCCATCTGATAAACCAGGGCATGCACCGAATTCGTACGGGAATTTTCAGTCAGCTGCAATGCTGGGTCATGGACCTGCTGCAAATTCTGCATCTTTACCTCATCAATTGCCTACAAGTGAGATCAAACATAGTGTTCACACCGGGTTAGCCACTAGTAATATGGGTAAAGACACATCTCCAGTGCTATTGCCGCGTGCTGAAAGGCCACATCTCAGATCTGACGGGAGGTTAAATGCTGCTTCTCATATTCAAGGTAACATTTGTTTTTAAGTTTTGAAGTGCTTCACGTTTATTAACAGTTTGAATTTTTACACTAATACAAGCAAGTTTTCTATTTTTGGTTACTTAATGAAGAAGTTACTTAAAACATGCATGGGGATGGAATATTCAACGCGATAAGTAAATCCATTTCATGAATATTACTCTGTAGCTTTTTTGTCCAATGGTTAATTGGTTATTGTTTCATCTATAAAATATGCATGATAGTGTTTTTGTCTCAGTACACACATCACGCAAGGCTCGTCCGTTTTTGGACATGGAGGGTCAAATATGTTTGACCTTTCTGTGCATATTCGGTTTCTGATTGTATTTTTTGGTTAGTTTAGTTTTTGAGTAACATCACCTTTGCATGCAGATCACCCAACCTTGAGGCCGCCTAACTGGCCGATGGCGCCTTCATCACATTCAGCGGCTAAAGTGGGACCTGACATTGGGATTCCAGCACATTCATCGGTAAAAGTTGAGGGTGGTGCGGGTCACAAGTCAGTGATGGCCCACCAACCAACAACATCCAGACCTTATATCAATCAGGCTTCCTTTGGGAACTTGCCAAATGCACACCAGCATATTCATGGAATGAGTTTTGTTCCTGCACATCCTCCGAGTAGCCCCCATGCTGAAGTTGGTAAGATTGTTCAGAGGTTCCTACAACCCCAACTTCGTGATAGACCTGCTTGGACTCCACCATCTAGAGATTATATGAGCAAGGCACTGCCTTGTCAGATGTGCAAGTCTACAGTGACTGGTGTGGATAACATTCTTATTTGTGATGCTTGTGAAAAAGGGTATCACTTGAAATGCATTAATATGACTAATCCGAAAGGTATTCCCAGGGGGGAATGGCATTGTGGGAAGTGCTTATCACTAACATATGGTAAACCACTGCCCCCAAAGTATGGCCGTGTCATGAGGAATAGCAATGCTCCAAAGACCTCTTCAAATGCACTAATGGCTCAGCCATATTTAGACAAAAAAGTTTCTCGTGCAAGTGAGAAGTTCACTCAGCAGAAGGTGGCAGTCAATGAGAATGCTGCTTTACAAAATCCTCCTTCTCTAGATATAGCAAATAGAGATGACACTGTGTCAAGTATTGATAGTAGAGCTTCTTCGGAATCCTTTCCAAACATTATGGTGAAATCTTTTAGTGATAACGGTGCTTCCCCTGTTTGCGCATCAGCTGATAAACCTTTCCAAGGGGATTCAGTAGATTTGAAACAGGAGCCTCACGCAACAACTAAGACAACACTGATCTCATCTGACCATTCACACCCATCTTCGAACCTCCCAAATGTAGATCATGTTCCACCAAATAGTGAAGAGGTTTCATTGAAAGGGTCTACTGACAATCACCTTGATGTTGTTGATTTGAAGGAGTCTTTTGATAGGGCTTCTTTCAGGACCAGTTCCATTGGTGTTGCTAAAGGAGACGAACGAGAAACTGTAGAAGCAAATACTTCTGAAGACTCTAAAACCTGTAATGGGAGCATGAAAGACAATAATTCTTTATCAGATTGCTTAAATAATGTTGATTGGGTTGGCATCAAACATACAGTTGAGGATGAGAAAGATTATTATGAAGCATGCCGCATTAATGGCTGTACGTACCGTCTCAAAGACTATGCTCTTATTCGTTTTGAAAATGATCGACTGATTCCTTCAAAGATTCAGGTGAGTGATCAATTTGATATTTCAAGTAGCATAAAGCCAATTAGTTTTGGACAAGCAATAATCAACGTGCATTTAGAAAATCTCTTCATTTACTGGATTTGTTTTGTACATCCCATCGAACTTCATGTGCACTATTCAAATTGGATGCCTGAATCATCATTGATACCAAACTATGATATCTATTTGCAATTTTGTTTTATTTGAGTCCCATCAATCCCCTTGGACATAGCCAAAACAAGATTTTAGAATTTCAAGTCATTTATCTTCTTGAAACACTTGTGTGGAGGCATCTTATTTTTTTGCTGCTGCAAAAATGTGTGTGTGTGTGTGTGTTTTCTTTTTCCTATGTAGCATTTCAAGGACTTGCTAAGAAATTCTTGCTTTAAACTAATGTGATACTCGAAATATATTGATTGACAAGACAATGCTTAATCTGCAGACTATGTGGGAAGATACCAAAAGTGGAACCAAATGGGTTACTGTTACTAAATGTTACTCTCCTAGAGATTTGCCAGCATCTGTGGGGAGGCCCTGTAGTCTGGAAAGCAGCGAGGTATGACTCCCAAGGTTCAAATCCTTTTCTTGAGCAACATAAATTTTATCTTGCGGTCTTGCCTGCCAGAATTTGTTTGGAATTAATATGAATGCAATTAATGAATGGGGTCTAAACAGCTTTTCACAAAAGACTAAAAATGACCTTTTATATCTCATGCACTTTTGTGGAAGTCATGTGTATATTTGATGTTTTTTTGGTTGTGCTCATAGTGTGAATTTCGTTACCAAAGTTTAATAAAAAGCTATCATGTCCGCATTTGACTAATGATGCTTCAAGACCTAATTCCTTTAACCATTCTTCTTTTTCTCTTTCAATCATGAGATAAGATTTTACTTTTGAATTAATAAGTGCTATTAACTTCCTTGTATAATTTGAACAACAATTTAATAATTTAATAGATGAATCAATAAAGACCAACATCTTCATCACCTTAATATCAATTATATTTGGCTTGGTGACATAAAATTTATAACAACAACCAAACCACTAAAGTCCCACGTTTAGGGCTGTGGTACCCTTATCTGCAAAAGGTAGAGTCTATTTTCAATTTTCAGGCATGAAATTTATAGCGATAGTTAATTGTTTAAAATTAGATAACACTAATTTCATGCCAAAGATTGTAGTGATCAAGCTTTACACCAAATGCCATTCCTAGCACAACATTTTTACAAACGAGTAGTGGTAGAAATTTCATTAAACTGCAATGAGTTGCAATAGTTTCTCTTAGTCGTGTATTCATGTCCTACTGCATCATTACATCATTAATATTGTAAGTCAACATGGATGTGATGATTCTTCAATATGGGGGGAGGTCACAAGTTCAAAACTCTTAGTGTTTTAATAGGTTGAGAAAGTATGTATGAACAGATACTACAATTGTAATAGAGTTAGTGCTAAAAAAACTATTATTTTAAGAAACATGGATGTGATGTATTTTATGTATCACATTCAAATATACTTCTCCCTCCATCTCCTAGTACACCGTGTATTCCTTAAATGGTAGTCTCAGAAAATAAAATCAAACTTATAATTGTTCTTTGGAACAATTATCCAGAACAAATGTTTGTTTTTCCTTTTTTTTGTTTGAAATTTTACTTAAATTTTTAAAATGACTTTGTACGTTTATCATTCCTTTTTCTTTTTTGTTAAAGATTAGTCTTACTTTAGAAAAAATAAAACAAAATAGATATAAAATATAATGAAAAGGAGAAATACAACTAAAACTATTAATAATAATCAAATAAAAAGGTAATCAATAAAACCGAATCTCTAACAAGTAAGAAATAACAATAAAATTTTATGGAGTGGTGGGTTCTAACATTTACGTACTATATGGAGTAAAAAATGAAAATCAAATTAAAAAATAAGAAATAAAAATAATTCTTATTACTTCTTCTCATTGGAAATGAAAATAAAAATAAGAAATAAATCATTTATTTTCTTAGTAAAACCCTAAAGAAAAAATTTATTTTTCTTGTTCTGAAATATGGAGTAACTAAAATAAAATTACGATTATTAAGAAAAATACTTATTTTATTTCTTACTTTTTATTTTTAGTTTCATTTTCTATAGTTTTAATAATAAAATAATCTTTAATTTCTTGTTTTTTATTTGTATTTTCATTTTTTACCAACACCAGGAAGTAAAACATTAATAGTCCGTACAGTGCCTAAAACGTTAGAACCTACTATTATGTGTACTTTTATTTTTATTTCTTATCAAGTTGAGGTTAGTTTTTATTGATTGTTTTTTATTTCATTATTTTTTATGGTTTTAGTTGTTTTTCTCATTTTTTTTATATTTTATATCAATTTTTATTGATTTCCGAATTATGAAATGGAGGTAGAAAATCATTTTAAAAATTTAAGGGATTATTTAATATATATATATATATATATATGTATACACACACACATATACATAATTCCACCTTTCTTTTTGCGGCGCAAAACATGAAATTTCCCTTAACAAATTGTTAGCAGTTAAACGACGATCCAAAACTCGCATATTTGAGTAGAAATGAGATTATTATGCATCACAATGAAAAGTGGAATTATTTTTGAAAGACCGAGTAAGTTGGGATTATTCTCGATAATTTTTCCTTGTTCTTTATTGTGTGACCTTGCTATTAAAATTTTCACATTTCTCTTTCCATCTTATTAACTACTTCCTATGTACTTCTTCCCTTTTATACATCAACTACCAATTAAATATAGTACGGAGTAATATTTATCTCTTCTCTTTCCATTTTACCCACTATTCTTATTTAGCAAGTCGAGAGATATTATGACATTTATACGTTGGGACATTGGGCATTTAAAAAAAAGAGTTAATAGTTGTCGGATTTGGGTAGCCAACATCAATGTTTGTACTGCGTTTGAGAGTTAATTTGATTTCATCGAAAAACCATTTTTTTAAAAAAAGTACATCTCTATTACACAATCAGCAGAAACAACATACCTTATTACAAATCAACAAAGCACCAGCAAAACCAACTACTGCTATCTACCATAATTATCAGCAAAAATAGAGAAAAACCAAATTTCTCTAGTCTAGAAATCTTTTTTGACTTTGGTACATTGATATAATATACTCTTGTTCAAGTTACCCCATAAAAGTTCTATTTTTCTCATGTGCAACCTTTAAATTTTGGTGATTAAAACTAGTGGGAATACGAGCTTCTCCCTTGACTAGAGTCGTGGGACGTCCACTCCCCAAGATTCGCAGGAAAGCTCACCTAGGTTCCAAGATTCATTAGGTTGAAAAAGTATGACCAGATACTACATACTAATAGAGTCAATAACATTAAAAATCTAGTGGGAATAATCAAATATAGCTATATTTTCAAATTTATTGCTAGGTTAACTTAATTTAATATATTGAACTTGTCGACATGCTTTTTATTATTTTTAAACATTTAATACGATGAGAATAAACATCTTTTCTTCAAATTTGAATCTTTTAAGGGACAAAAATATGTTGGGAGAATGACTTTTTTATGAGGCGAATGGAGTATGTTTTCCTATGGCAGTTCAAAATAAGGCAAAAAGAGTATGTCTCAATTTATCACTAAAATGAATTTGCTGAAGATTAACATGGAGTACCCCAGTTTGTTATGATGTCCAAAGCAAAGAAAAAGTTGGTGGAAATTGCACTTTGGTCCCTAAATCATATAACAAGATAGAAGCTTGGAAACTTTATATTGAAAGGGTCAATGTGTCATATTTAATATATACTCCGCATAAGTTTTAGTTTTAATATACACACACCCATAAAGTTTTTAGGTCTTTGGAATTTGGTGGGTGTTCAACGTAGAACTACATACACAAATTATCAGATGAACAAGGTAATAACAAAATTAATTTGTGCTCAAGGTTCATTAGGCTTATGAAAATAGTTTGGGAGTAGTCCATCTTGTTAGATGTTCAATAATGGAGGCCTTAAGGCTGTTATATGATCTATCTCGAGAGACAAAGTTATCCGTTGTATTGGCTTGCATACATATCATTTATCATATCCTGGAAGTTTTAAAAATAAAGCATTTTAAATTCTCAATTGCATTAATGAATAATTATGTAATGGGAGTGTACATGCATTTTCTCCCTCTTTAAGCAAATTTTTATTGCAAGTAAAATCATATCATTTAGCGACATGCAGTGTTAGAAATTGCATTACGAAAGCCCACCTCAAAGTGCTCCTCGGACTGCCTTGCCCAACATTAGTTTTTGAGGCATAAGATGGTAGCCTCATGGCATTCACCACATGGCGTACACCATATGGGGCGACGTAGGTGTGCGCCTAATTTTTACAAAGAACAATTGCTTTACACGGGTGTTTCCAACTTTTTCCTTTTTTCTTCGATAATCTCATTCATCAACTTCTTGTGGTGTGCCAATGGTTAGGGCAGTGACTACAGAGTTCTGTTTCTATTTTATACAAACCTTTTTCCTGTTAGCGTATTTCTTTAGTACATTTAATAAAATATTTGATTTGGTTTATCTTTTTTATTACAAAGATAGTTGTGTCTTGTAAATTTTGATATTTTTAAATAAAAATTTGTAGTTGATCTATGTTACTCATGCTATGTTTTGTCTTTTAAGTTCATTTTATTTTAAAAATTTCTAGATCTATAATTAATTAAATATTAGAATCACTTTTGTTTTGTAATTACAAAGGTAGTTTTGTTTTTCATATACTATATCATTTCTTTGTGTGAAGGTACTCCAATATTTTTAATCATTTTTCGATAGTGCAATATTTGGCCGCTTGAACTTTTGAACTCTTTGTTGTGACATTGTTGTTGTCTTGTTGGGTTCAAGTATTAACTTTGTTGGAGTTTAATGATTGTTCTGTTATACGGAGTATATGTTATAAACTCCCTCTGTCCCATTAAATGGTGGTTCCACAGTCCACTTCACTATTCATTGGGTCAATTTATATCTGTCTATCCTTGTATATTTCCGTTGATCATTTGATAAAATAAAGTAGTCAAGCCATTTTTATGCAGTATTTAAAAATATATTTTTTATTTCTACATCAATTTTCAAATTAATTGAAAATAATTTCAATATCGTAAACCGTAAATGGAGCCCTTTTTGGGATGGAGGGATTATATGTTGAAACTTTAAATGTATTATAACTTATAAAATGAGGCTTATGCCTCTTTGCACCAAAAGGTTTCAGCCTCATGCAATGCTCGACAACCTCATCAATTACGCAATAGACAAATTTGAACATTGGGTACAAAGTCCTTTCCAAATATTTATAAGAGCATTTTTAATTTTTTCTTATTGTTTTTTGTGTGCGTTGCATTTCCTTGTATTTTATTATTGTACACCCTCTTTCCTAATAGAACGTTCATACGAGTCTAGTAGTCTTAGGCATGCTTATTTAGAGGGTCATATTGCGTCCTTAAGGTTTACTACCTCTGGAGTATTCGTTTAGTTTGATTTTTTCTAGTCAAACTGGACAAACTTTAATTATCAATTACATTAAATTTTCATTACATATTAATACAGTGCAATATAATTTTTATTTATTCGATGATCAAAGTTTATCCAATTTGACTCAAAAAAACAAATTGGACGGTACTCTGGGACGGAAGTAGTATGCAAAAAGGAGAAAAAAATTATCAACCTCGTAGTTCTCTCCTAAAAGGAATTGCAAAGTGCACTGTGACTCTGTGAGATACAAAAAAGGAAACAATGGGGTTTATCATCATACAGTGAGTAATACACGCATCATCAAATAATTTTTATTAAAATTTATTCTATTAATGTAGATGAGTAGATCTATGATTGAATAATTTTTTTTATTATCTCAGTCATCTTGGCTGTACAGGCCCAGATGGCCATTCCATCCATATTTTAGCCATTTTTGGTCGAGATGGAACACGATGAAATTCTTTATGTTTTCAAATAACATAATGTTTTGGCCATTCCGGAAGGAACAGAATGAAATGTATAACTTTGATTTCTGCTGGAACAGAATGTAATCAGTAACTTTAATTTCGGACGGATGAGGTTATGGTCTCAGTTTCGGAGACCATCTTGTTATTTGGTTATTATTGGTGCCACAAGGATACTTCCTGATTTATTTTTCATTCACAAACTTTTTGAAAAATATTTCTATTGATGACCTACCATGGATATTTTTGCTTGCTTTATGCTGTTGTTGACTTGTTCTCACCAGTTAATAGCTGCTATCTATTGTGGAATGTCTTGAAGAACAAATTGACATTTTATTCACAAGAGCTCTTATTAATCAAATAAAGTGGTTGCTTTGTTTTAGGTCTATTTGTCTAATTTTGAGAGTTCTGTAATGGCTGGGCTGATTCAAGGCCCTTGTGAAGTTCTTCCTTCAAGCCGGTTCGTTGAAGAAAGAGAAAGGAGAACTCTTGCTGGAACAGAGCAAAATGCTTCAGGACCGCTTTACCTTTGCAAGTATGGCCATACTGTTTCTTTCATGTGCATTTTTGTTTCTGAATTCAATTTATCACTTGCACTGTGATGTGGATGGGGTCCACAGCAGTGGCATGCAGCTTAGTTTAGTCCCCTATCCCCCCTAATACGTGCTTTATGCCAATTTAGGTATGTTTGTATCCCAGCAAATGAATTTGAAAGTAAAAAAAAGTGTCGATGAAGTTTATTTCTGTACTGATTTCACCTCGAAAAATGCAAAAGAGTATGATTGTACGTTGGAATTTTTTGTACATATGTTTAGATTTCTTATTCTTTATATAGTAAACATGAATAGGAAACATGCATATCATTAAATATCTAAACGGACCCTTAGAGTTTCTATTTGAGTATCACTTGCTTAATCGTAACTAAGGACATAAAATTGGGGCGGTGTTTTAAAAAGTTACACATTCTCCACTACTAGCTACTGTTGCTTGGATAGCAGTATGTACACACTGATATCATTGCTATATTATAGTAATCTAGTAGCATCTTAACTAAAAAAACAGTTGAATTTTTACCCCTCATTTTTAATTGGCTTATTTATTAAACTGTAACCAACATGCTAATGAAATGCTGATCCCAGGAAGAATTTCCCAAGTGGCTGAAATGCTCGTGTTTTTTACCTTGTGTTTTGCCAAATGTTAACTGCAGGTGGATTTTTGATGAAGCAAAGGGCCTATTCCGTGACGTTTCCTGTTAATCGTGCTCAAGTCATGTGTTCTTTCCTTCCCTCTGTCCCAGGTATATATACCATTACCACACATGTTACTGCTATACCTCCCCCCTTTTCACTGTCCATAAACGCAAATTTTTACTTCCAGTCAACCGGGCAGCCCTTCTGAACTGCGGGTTTCAGAGATGGAGTTGCGCGTACGATATGATTCTCGGAAGGAAGTGCGCGAATTCACTTTCATTTATGGCTTGTTAGTTTAGTGAAATGTAGAAAGGAGGTAGATTTGGTCTTTCTTTAGATTAGATGCCGCCATCCCAATTCGCTTATATTATGCTAAGGTAATTTTATTCTTTTGCTAAACAGATTTTTTTTTTTAAAATTTCTGTGAGCATTGTTTCTTCTACAGCATAATAGTGTATATACTGTCAATTCAAACGTCTGTTGCTGCCCATTGGGCAATAAATTCCCGAGGCGTGGTTAAAAAAAAAGAGCAATACACGTTGAGATTTCGGATTTCCTATCAGAATTATACTCTCCATCCATTCAATTTATTTGTTCATTTTTCTAAAATGATTTAAATTTGAGAAATGATGGCAATATTCACAAAAACAATGCTGAATTAGCCTATGCTTCATTGATGATAGCAGTATAAATACGAATATACGATGAATGGGAGATGTTTTAGATATCAAGCAGTGAATTGGTGATTTAAAAAAAAAAGGGTAGTGAATTGGTGGTTTTAAGGTCCATGTTTAATATGTGAACTTACTCACATAATTCTAATTTGGTGGCCCAGAATCTTGAAAAAACTCATTAACATTGAATAGATTAAAAATAATAAGGTCAACAAAATTACCATAGACATAAGGTTCACCAAAGTATTTGTCCTAGATATCTTTTCAAAAATACTCCTTTTGTCTTAAAAAGCGTTTCATGTTTTGAATAATGTGTAAAATCTTAACTATATTAAAATGTTTTTATTTTAAGTTGGTGGAAAATGTATGTTATCGTGACGACAAGCAGACGAATGGGCCCTGGAATAAGAACACGCAAAAGAATATGAATTTACGAAGTATAAACTATTCGAATTTTACAATAACGAAATTGATAAACGAAAGCAGCACTCGGGCAGCAGCATAAACACAATGATGAAGTCCATCATAGTAGAGAAGCACTGGGATTACCTAAAAAAGGAATAAGAAGGAAAATAGAGTCGCCAAAGCATTCGTTAAGATAGTAGTGCCTGCATACCGCAGTGATAATATGGACGCTCTCCTCTCAGGATAATAGTGTTCTTGCACAACTCAGATGTAGGGTTTGCAGGTGTGCCTACAAATGATGAACCACGGCATCTTCATCAGTTTGATCTTTTTTGTGTTTATTATATGTTTCATGGTGTCAGTTGACTTAGTCCTAGCCACTTGAAACAAAATGAGTTTTCTGGTTTAGTTTGTAAAAGTTTTTTTAAGGCATAATTTGATTTCATTCCATCATGTCGATATATCCTCTCTGGCGTGAGGACATCTTTGAAATTGCTAAATGGTCTTTATACCACTTTGAGCTTAATTATGCAACCTATTAGCCTTTATTTTCTTAACAATAGCACTTCCACAATGCTCATTGCTCAATACAAAATTAAAGTTTGAATATGCCACCCTTCTTCTATATTGCTTCGCTCATTCCTGGCAAGGAAAAATTATCCAAAATAATCTCAATTTTACCCGGTCTTTCAAAAATAATCGCACCTTTCAGCGTGATGCATAATAATCCAAACTTTACTAAATTTTGCGAGTTTTGGGTCGCCGTTAAGTTTCTAACGGAGAGTTAACGGAAATGTCTGTTTTGGGCAACAAAATGAAAGTTGGGATTATTTTTTATGAATTTTCATTTTTTTTGAACTTTTCATTTAAATTTTTAAAATTACTTTCTACCTCCATCATCATTTCTTTTTCCTTTTTTAAAGATTAGTCTTAGTTTAAAAAAATAATAGATAAAAAAATAAAAAAATGAGAAATGTAACTAAAATGATACAAAAATAATAAAATAAATAAGGTTATTAATAGAAACTAACTTGAAATTGGTAATAAATAAAATAAAAATATACGGGTGGGTTTTAATATTTTACGTACTATACAAAGTATTAACGTATCACTTCTTATTTTTTAGAAAAAATTATCTGCAACAATTCCAACTTAACCGGACGGCTTGTTCTTTTAAAAAATAAGTAGTACATTAAGACTTTGTATAGTGTGTAAAATGTTAAAACCCACCATTCCGTATATATTTATTTTATTTCTTACCAGTTTCCGTTTAATTTCTATTGATTACATTATTTCATTAATTTTGTATGGTTTTAGTTATTTTTCTCATTTTCATTGTTTTTTTATACTCCGTATATTTTTTTATTTTTTCTAAGGTAAGAATAATCCTTAAAAAAGAAAAAGAAATGGAGGTTGAAAGTAATTCCAAAAATTTAAATAAAAATTTTAAAAAAATTTAAAAAACAAAAATTCATCAAAAATAATCTCAACTTTCATTTTGTTGCCTAAAATAGGCATTTCCGTTAACCCTCCGTTAGAAACTTAACGGCGACCCAAAACTCGCAAATTTCAATAAAGTTGGGATTATTATGCATCACAGTGAAAGGTGGGATTATTTTTGAAAGACCGGGTAAAGTTGGGATTATTTTGGGTAATTTTTCCTTTTATCAAATAGAAAGTCCCTGAATTAAAAGAAGATGAAGGTAAAGCAAAAAAGTAGTTTTCTTTTGGAGTTTTTTTTTGCGTCATTTGCCCTCGAACTCTTTAAAAGTTTAACCAATGGTCCATGAACTTTTAAAAACATTACATCAATGGTCATTTCGTGTCAGGTTCGACACTGTGTTAGTCGTTAATCACGCGTTCATCAATATACTTATCGGAGCTTGATGAAGATCGCATAGATTGATGAAGAGTTTGATCGTTTAATGAAAAGCTTGATCGACTGATATCCGGGTTTCAAGTTTGTTACTGAAGGCTAAAAGCGAGAAGAATTATTTAGGGTTTTAAGAGGTTTGAAATTTAGAAGATAATGTTTGGGAAAATATATTGCAGAACTCACGTTTGATATATAAATTTAGATCAATCCATACTTTCATTGGATGACCATGTGATTAATGTACTCCCAAATATAATGTGGCACAGATGGTACATTCATGCAACAGTTTTAAATGTTTATGAGCCATTGGTACAAATTTTAATTTCAGAGGGAATCCGCACAATTTTTTAAAAGTTAGAGAGTAAATGAGGCAAAAATTCTTTAAGGTGTGATCTCCAACGCCAGTCAATAAAGGCATTTAAAATGATCCCAAAATCCGCCCTGCCCCAACTCCTGCCACAGCAGCATTCTACTATCTTTCTGCCTCATCCCAACGAGGAAGAAGAAGGGAAAAGGGGGCGGGGTGGGGGGGATCCACAGCGAATCTAGCGCGGCTTTGCATCGCGGTTGGGGTGAGCGGCGCGGCAGAAGAGGTGGAGCGGCGGGCGAGCCACGATTCCTTCTCGGCATTTGTGTGGCGTAGCGGAATTTACTTTGCTATAAACGCTCTAAAGCTCGTTTCCAGTACGTCCCTGGGGGACACGTGCCCGGGCAGCCCCCCCATCTCCTCGGCCTCTGATCATATTATGAAGAATAATATATGCATACATGATATTCCTCATTTTTGTTTGAGACTAACACTTGGACGGATGATCTATAATGTTCCACTTACCTTTCAACACCCCGAAGGCTCGTTCGATATCTTTTCTTGTCGCCTTATGAGCTTTTTTGTTTTGTAGTTCTGGCATTTAAGACCAACTGCATCTGAGAGAGTGTTTACAATTGTGAAAAAAATTGAATATATTTTATCGACAAGATAATATTCACGCTTGTAAAGCATTTCTCTAAGCTCAAAAAATGAGTCGGGTGTAATCTCATTAACCTAATCGTTAATGAGAGAGAAGGCTTGAAGCACATGTTTGAAGCTCAGGTTTGAAGCCCCAAGGCTTCAAACCCATTTTGTTATGGTCAATATCTACATCCTTTGCCCGCCGTTTGATGTGCATCTCGTTTTTGTTTCTAAAAAAATTGTACTCCAAACTTTTGTGCGCATCTTCTAATGTGGTTGTGTAAAATTAGAGGTGGAAATCGGGTCAAGCGGATCAGTTCCGGAATGGATTTTTTGGTTCTGATATCTTTCAGATGTATGTTATAATCAATTCGGTTCGGTTTGGATCAGTTAAATTTCGAATCATATTTGATTCGGTTCTCTACATTTTTCAGTTTGGGTTCGGTTTTGAGTCTGTTCAGACACAGTTCAGATAGATTTTGGTTTGGGTACCATTTGTATCAGATATATTTTGGTTTCAAATCTAGTTTGGTTCGGATGTATTTTTGTTTTGGATATGTTTCAGTTCGGATATATTTTGATCTAATATATTTTGGATATGTATTATTTTCTAATTAAAATTTAATTATACATGCTTCTTTTTTTGTTTTATTATATTTATGAATCTATCTTGAATTCAACACCTCATATTATTTTATATTTTTTTTAATTATACTATCTTCACCCTAAACAATCTTTCTTTTTTGACTTTTTAGTCATATTTTACAAATTTAGACTACAAGTTATGAAATAATATATATTTAATTGTGATATAAAATTAAAATAATTAAATTGATTTTGACATTTAATTTTGATATATCAAATTTGTATCACATCTACTAATATCTTTATGTATATAAATGCAAAGATAAAAGATAAATTCAAATAGTGTTACGCTTCAATTGAATACAATTTAGTAAAAATTGAGTGAAATTAGGTGAAATTACCTAAATTTTATTTAATATTACTCCTAAAAATTGATAGAGTTGAATGCGATGAATACAATTGAGTGTAAATTTTATAAATTATTTGAGTGTTTTTGGTGTAAATTAGATAAAATTAAATTCAATAAAGTCAAATATAATTAATTTTATACCTAAATTTAAGGGTGTAGATCAAATTTGAATATGACAACACTAAAAGCTGTCGCTAAAAAGCTTTTTCAAAACGATAACACTAACTTCTAACCTTATTGACTAATATTGGGTGAATTGGTTTGAAACTAATCAAATTAACCTCTAAAAATTACGGAAGTTTTATTTATTTGTGTGTTTTCATTAATTATTTGATAAAATCTTGTAACCTCTTATTTTGTGAAACTTTTGACGCATTTCTTTAAATATGTAAAAAGTTTTTTTTATTTCTATACCAATCTTTAAATAAAATAAATTTAAAATACTTAAAATTTTGTTTTATTTTGCGTTATGTAGCATTCTTTATGAGATGGAATGTGTTTTTTTGTACTTTCCCTCCTTAATCTTATCACTTTTCTTACGCCACCATTCAACAAATTTCTCAATTTTCACACACCTTCAACTCTCAGACCTAATTTCTTTTAACTGATGCTTCATCTTATATTTCCAATATTTTATTACCTTTGATTTTGTTAATAATAAAAAAGCTGGGTCACTTTTTTCATCCCATATTTTATATGTATAACTTTTGTGCAATTTCTAAATATAACAAATTTAAGACATGCGATTTTGTAATTTTTTTAAAAAGACAACAATCCATTTTATGAGGGAATGAACAAGTTATATTTTCGGATATTATCGGTTTCGGATCTAACCGGTTTCGGGGTTTATCAGTTTTGGGTATTATCAATTTCGGATCTAATCGATTTTGGGTTTAACCGATTCGGAGATGATCGGTTTCGGATCTAACCGATTTTGAATTTAAATCGGATATGAATTATTTAATTCGATTTCTGTTTGGATCATTTCGGGTTTTTGATTATAGATCAGGTCTTCACTTTTCGAATCATTCCGGTTTTGGATAATTCAGTTCGGGTGATCGATTCCGTTTCTGTTTTTTTGCCAGGTCTATGTACAAGACCTTTGACCTCATACCTTGTGTCCTGAACATGATTACTTCAAAGTTTATCATGTGTGTGCTTCAAACACTTTGAGGGTAGGGTTTTACTGCTAAGGTAGTCAAACTCGAGATTCCACATAAGATCAATGTACGAAGTAAAAATTGTACTTGTAAATCGTGAGATCGTGGCATGTAGAGCTCTTCCATACTAGGTCTCGACCAAAAAAAAATACTAAACTTAAGGATGACGAATCCTACCGACCTGAAGGATACCCACCCCGCCCAACCCATTGTAGGAGATAAAAACTCGAAATAATATGGGTGATAGATGAAATACAATGTATTTTTTCTATATATTGAGATCAACATTTAAAAACTTTGACTGAGCAAAGTGTATGGAAAAAGATTAAAATAAAAGTAAAACATTGAAAATATACCAATGTAGAAATTCTATGTTTTTATTTCTGAAATAAGAGTTAAAATATATTTACAATGCCAATCATGACTATATATTCTACGTAGTATAAAAGTATTGTGAAATATCTTTATATGCAAATTTTTATTTTGGGATAAAAATATAAAGTTCCAATCTTGATACTCCCTCCGTCCTATATCTTTCTTTCCGTTGCGCAAAACGAAGAAAAATCCCAAGTTTTTTCAATCTATTTTATTTAAATATTGGTATAGAAATAAAAAAATAAAACATACATATTTAAAAAATACATCAAAAGTTCAACAAAACAAGTGGTGACAAGAATATTTTATTTTATCATATAGGCCATGAAAAAACACAAATAAATATAAATTCCCGTGAAGTTAGAATAGTGTTCTGGGGGGAAGAAAGTTTTAGGACGGAGGGAATATTTTTTTAAAAATATTTTACCATATTTTTTCTTCAAAGGATAATGAAAGATCATTTCAATTTCAGGAGGGAGGGAGTACCGACTCAGGCTCGCAAAAACGGATCGAACTTAAATAAGAAAAATACTCCGTAACCTAACTTTACCACTTCAGTGTTTTACGCTCGGTGCTTACGTCGCTACGCGATAACGCGAGTCGCCGCCGGTCGGCCTGGTGCTGAAGCAGAAGGTTCATCGCAGAAAACCAATCAAACGATTGCTCAATCTCGTCTTCATCTGGCGCGTCCCATCCACAAAGGAATTTCAATCGTGCCTTTTCTTCCGGTCCAGAGGTAAGATTGATTGTGTTTTTCGGTGTTTTGTTCAATTTTGTGTGATTTGGGTTTATTTTTGTTGGTATTTTGAATCGGAGGGTACTGTGTTCATATACGTGGATTGATGCTGATTCTACTTGCATTTTTTATCATAAGGAATTTGTAATTGAAGAGTGGTTTTTGTCCGACGATAATCAGGAATCCATTTTTTCCAGATCTTATGAGCGATTTAGATCACAATTCTGTGGCGATCCTTAGCCCCGTACGATTTGACTATTTGAATTGCGAGTTTGACTGCCTTGGCTTATAGTGTGAAATTAGCTAGGGTTTGACAAAGGGGTTTCTTTCTCAGGGCTTCAACTGTGGACTTATAACTAAGATTTTCTATTTGTGCATTCTGAATCTTCAAGTTTATCAAAACTACTGTTTCCGTGCTCCAAAAAGGATGTATTTTTTCTATCTGAGTTAATTTATTCTATTTTGTTCGTTTTTGTTTTATGTTGATTTTGAAAGATTACTTGCCAAATGACCCATATAACTGACATTGTCATTTTCCACGTTTGTGTATTTTGAAGCATTTGGTGCCTGCATGGTTTCCAACATGGTTACTCTGACGGATATTCTACCCCCGCCAAAGTCTCATAGCAGTTTGAACTATGACCACACAAATGATCCGTGGTTTAAGAACAGGTATAGCGCCACTGAGGCAGAAATAACTACAGTTATCAAGGCAAACCCGGTTCCCCCTTATTTAAAAAGGGCTGGATTTAGGCCATCTAAGCTCGAGGATTTTGGGGATGGAGGTGCATTCCCCGAAATTCATTATGCACAGTATCCTCTTGATATGGGGAGAAAGAAGGATCGTAATCCTGCAAGCAAGACTTTACCTGTTACCGTTGATGAGCATGGTGATGTGAGATATGATGCAATTGTGAAGCTTAATGAAAATTCCAAGAAAATTGTATATTCTCAGCATAAGGATCTCATTCCCAAGGTCGTTAAAGATGCAACCAACGAAGAAGAGATGGACAGTGATGAGAAGCAGAAGGTAATCGAGGACACTGCCATGGAGACAAAAGCGGCACTTGAGAAGATTGTTAACGTGAGGCTGAGTGCAGCACAGCCCAAGAATGTTCCCACACAATCTTCAGACTCAAAGTATATTAAATACAAGCCATCCCAGCAGTCTGCAGCTTTTAACTCAGGTGCAAAGGAAAGGATCATCAGGATGGTGGAGATGCCTGTGGACCCCTTAGAGCCACCAAAGTTCAAACACAAAAGGGTTCCAAAGGCTTCCGGTTCTCCTCCTGTGCCTATCATGCATTCTCCGCCTCGTCCTGTAACCGTGAAGGACCAACAAGACTGGAAGATCCCACCTTGTATTTCCAACTGGAAGAATCCAAAAGGTTATACTATCCCACTTGATAAGCGTCTTGCTGCAGATGGTAGGGGGCTCCAGGAGGTCCAGATCAATGACAATTTTGCAAAGCTGTCAGAGTCCTTGTATGTTGCTGAACAAAAGGCTAGGGAAGCTGTTGCCATGCGGTCAAAGGTGCAGAAGGAGATGATGATGAAGGAGAAAGAAAGGAAAGAGATGGAACTTCGTGAATTGGCCCGAAAGGCAAGATCTGAAAGAACCGGTGGTGCAGTTGCACCACCACCACCTCCTGTTGCTGCACCTTCTTCTGGAAGGGATGAAATGAATGTGGATGAAGATTATAGGAGGGATGCACCACCGAAAGAGAGCAGAGAAGAAAGGGAAGAGAGATTGAAGAGAGATAAGATCCGTGAAGAGAGGCGTCGTGAGAGAGAGAGGGAGCGAAGATTGGAGGCTAAAGATGCAGCGATTGGAAAGAAGAGTAAGATCACTAGGGACAGGGACCGTGATATAAGTGAGAAAATGGCCCTTGGTATGGCCTCAACATCAAAAGGAGGTGAAGTGATGTATGACCAGAGGTTATTCAACCAGGAGAAAGGGATGGATTCTGGATTTGCTACTGACGATGCGTATAATATTTACGACAAGGGTCTCTTCACTGCCCAACCCACACTCTCCACTCTCTACAAACCTAAGAAAGATGCAGATGCTGAGATGTATGGTGGTGCAGATGAACAACTGGATAAAATTAGGAAAACTGAGCGATTTAAACCTGACAAGGCATTTTCTGGAGCGTCTGAGAGGACTGGTGCTAGAGATCGACCTGTAGAGTTTGAAAAGGAGGAGGCCGAGGAGGCAGATCCGTTTGGGTTAGACCAGTTCTTAACTGAGGTGAAGAAGGGAAAGAAAGCCATGGACAAGGTTGGCAGCGGAGGCACCATGAAGCCTAGTGCAGGTTCCTCTCGAGATGATTATGACAGAGGATCTGGTAGATCGAGGATTAACTTTGAGAGGGGGCGTTAAGCATTCCTCTCTCTTTGGAACAGTCTGGCTGGCTAAGGTATTCCAAGCCAACAAAATTTCTTATGCAATTCAGTTCTGTTTTAGTATGCCAGGTAAACTTATTGAAGTTTTCCCCCTCCTTTTGAAGCTCTGCTGATGCTATCATAATAACACTTCTTTCCTTTTCAAACTCATTCTGTTAGTGTAAAATGTTCTTTAAAACAACCTTTTTTTTCCATACTGCAACTCCACAGGGACTCACTTACTTCTTGGATGAACAAGTGATTCTTTCTGCTGTTGTAGTTTAAATTATGTGCTTGGCACGCCCAAACTCTAGTATGGGAGACAAGCCCTGTGATTATTGTTCTTGGATAGCCAAAGAGTTTGCCTTCTTTGTCTAAGGTTCTCTCAGAAAATCAATACCCAGAGAACAGCTGTGTTACATTTCAGCTTTGTTTTGAACTTACTCTCTAAATACATGGATATTATGCTTGTTGTGTGAACCTCCATTTCACATCTCCATAGTTGGTATTCCCTTGCAAGGTTATTCAACATTAGCTATAGACAGAGTAGTTTTTTTTATATTTCTTTATTTTCTCAAAATTAAATCACATAACCATCCTTAAAAAAAAGTCTCATAACCAAATACTCGTTAAAACATATATTTCCTTCCACATTTCCTAAACCCAAAGAAAAATTTTTCCGTCCCGAAATGCATTGTCCTGTCACTATTCTGCTAACTTTGTTTATTTTCATTTTTCATTGATTATTTAATAAAATTAAATATTTTTGTCTTCTTATTTTGTTGAATTTTTTTATGTAATTTTTTAATGTTTGTTGTGTTTTTTATATAATGCAATTTGTTTTTTAACAAAATTCTGTAAATTAAAGATTAAACGTAATTTTTTTTATTTTGAACTTGATTGGACCAAAATATTATTGGCTAATTTTTAGATAGTGCATCTAGTTGCCAAATGTGTCATTTAGAAAAAAAATTGGATGTGATTATTTGTCTCGTCGTGTTCAAGATCAATTTTTTAACGTTTCATATTTTTTGAATTTTGATTATAGGCCATGTTTGGAAAACAGTTTTTTGAATAGTTTTTGGTATTTTCGATTGACTTTGGCTTTTTTTGACTAAGGGCATGTTTGGAAATAAGGTTAGAGATTAGCGTTAGCGTTTTGGATAAAGTTTTAACGATGCAGATTACATTGAAAACGCTAACGCTAAACGCTGTCTGTAGATAGCCTTTTCAAAACGCTAACGCTGTTCGCAAACAGGCCCTAAGCGAATGGCTAAAATCATTGTTTGGCTAATGACTTTTTTCACTTGGCATTTTGATTCGTAAAGCCAAAATTTGAAAAGCCAAAGGGAGTAGCTTTTGGACTTGACTCTTAGGAAAATTATTTTTTTAAAAATCATTTGTCTTGAAAGATATTTTATAATATTTGTAAAAAATAAAAATAAAAATAGAAGTTAAAAAAATTAAAAACTAAAAAAAAAATTAAAATTTAAAAATTTCAAGAAAAAATGAGATGAGAAAAAAAGTTAAAATAAAAAAAAGTTGTATATTAATAACTTCTTATGAATTAAAGGAAAGTAAAATTTAATACTCCATATAGTAAAGATTTTAATTTTTTCATGTTAAAAAATAAAAAACAAATATCGTGTCTATATATATATATATATATACGGAGTATATAGTTAGTTAAAGAATAGTTCCAACGCTAGAGGGGGTGAATAGTGTTTGAAACAAAAAATCACAAGAATTAAGACTTTAAGAGCGAAAGTAAAGGATAAGGAGAAGACACACCGATTTTCCACTGGTTCGCCACAACGTGTGGCTACGTCCAGCCTCCCGAGAGACTTTCTCGAGTTACACTATCAACGTTAAGCTTAACAGTGCTTAACGAACCTGTAAAACTTGAAAGTTTGAGTTACACGAACCTCAACGAATCTTCAAAGGAAACAATCCTGCCTTCGAACCAACAAGAAAATCACTTTCTCTTAACTAGTGTCTCAAACACAAACACACTCAAGAACACGACTCTCCTTTTAGAGTGGATGTTGAGTAAATTAATAACGCTCAAGAACACAACAAAAACTGTACAAGAGTGGCTCTCAAAAGCTATGAGAGATGTAGGAATGAAATGCAATGAAGGAGTATGAACTGTGAAGTAATTGGATGAGAAAAGCAGACTCAAACACCCCAATTTATAGTGAAAAATAGGCTCCAACGAGTGAGAGTTGATTTTGGGTGATTGACATAATTTGTGAGATTTAGTTTGAAATGGGCTCTGCTGAAAATAGGCCTAACATCGATGTTCAAGTCTTGAACATTGCTGTTGAGGCTAAAACTTTCAAACTGAAAGTTGCAACGGTCACCTCAACATCGATGTTCAAATGGTGAACATCGCTGCTGAAGGTGTTGACTTTCAAACATGGAAAGTTTCAGCCTTTAATATGAGTAAATTCCATAAAAGGTCTCCAGTTATAGGTCATTTTACATATTTAGTTCCTACATATAAAATATTTCTAATTTAGTCTCCAATTGTTATATCATTTTCCACGAATGGTTCTTTGTTAAGAACATGGATAAAATTGTATATTCATACTTCTCTCTCTCCTCAATTAAGCTTCTTCCCTCCTCTCGTACTCTTTCCCAAACTCGTCGCTGAGTTTGAAGCTCTAAACCCAAAACTGAAATGATCATTCCTATCTCAATTATTAGTCTTTCTAGTGGAATCTAAAATCAAAACCAATAAGTTTTATGAATGAGTTTTATTGGTTAGTCTTAAAAAAATTGCAAAGAAAATAAATATTAAAACTCATCCATGAAGGTTACTAGTTTCGAATTTGGGTTCCACCAGTTAGACAAACAATTGAGAGAAGAGTGATGATTTCGGTTTTGGGTTCAAAACTTCAAACTCAGCGACAGATTTGGGAAAGGAGTGCGAGAGGAGGGAGGAAGCTTAATTGAGGAGAGAAAGGAGTGCGAATTTACAATTTTATCCACGTTCTTAACGGAAATGTTAACAAAGGATCATTCGTGGAAATGAACATAATAATTGGGGACTAAATTAGTAATACTTGATATGTAGGGACTAAATATTTAAAACGACCTATAACTTGGGACCTTTTATTGAATTTACTCCTTTAATATCTTCTAACGGTCAGGTGCCAACATCGATGTTCACAAGTGAAGAAAGGAGTTCTTCATCCAAAGTAAGGAGTTCTTCATCAAGCTTATGATGCTAGTATTATCACATTGAAGAGGAACGTGATCGATACTAAGGCCATAGTCCACTAGTTGTTGCTTCATCCAAAGGATTTGAGCACAACAACTCCCGGCGGCAACGTACGTATTCCGCTTCGGTTGTGGATAACGCAACACTGACTTGTTTCTTACTAAACCATGAGACTAAAGAACTACCAAGCAAGTGACATGTCCCACTCGTACTTTTACGGTCCAACTTGCAATCGGCAAATTCCGAGTCAAAGTATCCAACAATATGAGACGAGGAGCCTTTTGGATACCATAGTCCAACGTTAGCTGTTCCAACAAGATATTTCATGATTCGTTTTGCTGCTGTTAAGTGCGATTCCTTCAGACATGATTGATACCTTGCGCAAAGGCATACGCTAAACATAATATCCGGCTTACTAGCGGTAAGATAAAGAATGGATCTGATCATACCTCGATACTTCTTGACATCTACTTTCTCACCTTTCTCATCTTTGTCAGGATGGTCGGATGTGCTCATATGAGTTGCCATGACTTTGGCGTTGTCAATTTCAAACCGTTTTAGCAGCTCCTTACAATACTTAGTTTGGCAAATGAAAGTGTCATCTCTCATTTGCTTTACTTGTAGCCCCAAGAAGAATTTGAGCTCACCCATCATTGACATCTCGAACTCACTGGTCATTATACCAATAAGCTTGAACCAAAGACTCGTTATTGAATAAGCTTGAACCAAAGACTCGTTCACCCATCTTGGAAAATTTCTTGCTCAATGACTCGTTAGTAGCACCGGAAATAATATCGTCTACATAAACTTAAACCAAAAGGATGTTATTGTTTTTACTCTTGATAAAAAGTGTAATATCAACCTTTCCCCTTTGGAAACCACTATCCAAAAGAAATTTACTCAAACGTTCGTACCAAGCACGAGGTGCTTGTTTAAGACCGTAGAGTGCTTTCTTGAGTCTGAAGACATGATCGGGATACTCAAAGTCTTCAAAGTCCAGGTTCTGATCAACGTACACTTCCTCTTGAATAAAACCATTGAGGAAGACACTCTTAACATTCATTTGATAGAATTTAAAATCCATAGACGAGGCAAATGCAAGAAGTAAACGTATAGCTTCTAAGCGTGCTACAGGTGTATAAGTTTCTTCAAAATCAATACCTTCTTCTTGATTGTAGCCTCTAGTTACAAGCCTAGCTTTGTTTCTAGTGATATACCGTTTTCATCTAGTTTTTTACGGAACACCCATTTCGTACCAATAATTGTACGATCATTGGGCCTAAGAACCAATTCCCAAATGTCATTTCGTTTGAATTGGTTTAGCTCCTCTTGCATAGCCAAGGTCCAATGTTTATCGTTTATTGCTTCGGAAATGGTTGTAGGTTCAATTTGAGAAACAAATGCCATGTATCCTACGGTGTCCCTAAGAGAGTTTCGAGTACTTACCCCTCGGTTTATGTTGTCGATTACCTGATCAAGAGGGTGATTTCTGTTTGTTCTCCACGCAATGGGAAGCTCGGTCTCTCCTTTTGTTCATGTTCTTCCTCTTGCTCTTCTTCTTCTTCTTCTTCTTGTTGTTGTTCCTCACCTTGGGGAGTTTCTTGAGTTGTCTCTCTAGCTCTAGTTTGTGGCTGTGTATTGGTGTTTGTATCCGCTTTTTCTTCATCATCTTGGATGTTTATTCTTTCAAGTCAATATGCAAGATCGTCACAAACATCCTTTCTCGCCAAGCGAGTATTATCCTCGGAAAACACAATATGAGAGGACTCCTCAACGGTCAAAGTACGTTTATTGAAGACCCTATAGGTCTTGCTTCGTAATGAATAGCCATGAAAAATTTCTTCTGTCCAACTTAGCATCAAATTTACCCAAGTTATCTTTTCCATTGTTATGAACAAAACATTTGCAACCAAAGACTCGAAGATGGGAAAGGTTTGGCTTTCTCCCTTTGTATAGTTCATAAGACGTTTTCATGAGTATGGGTCAAAGGACGGCTCGATTTAAAATGTAGCTCGTGATACTCACGGCATTCGTCCAAAAATACTTAGGGATTTTTGACTCATTGATCATAGATCTAGCCATTTATTAGAGACATCTATTTTTACGTTCCACCACTCCATTTTGTTGTGGTGTATGTGGGGCTGAGAAGTTATGATCAATGCCAAGTTTGTCACAAAAATCAAAAAATAAGTTTCGTTCGAACTCTCCCCATGGTTGCTTCTTATGGCTACGATGGTAGTGTCTTTTTCATTTTGAACTTTCTTTAGAAAATTTTTGAAAACATGAAATGCCTCACTTTTGTGAGTAAGAAACAAGGTCCATGTAAACCTAGAGTAGTCATCAATTAACAATCATAAATGTAAAGTAATTGCCACCGAAACTTTTGGTTCTAGAAGGGCCAAAGAGATCTTGGTGCAAATGTTGAAGCGGTCTAGACGTTGAAATAATGTTCTTAGACTTAAACGAAGCCTGAACTTGCTTCCCCTTTTGACATGCATCACATATGATGTCTTTTTCAAACTTAAGTTTTGGGATGCCAATTACTAAGTCTTGTGAAACCAATTTATTCAAAAGATTCATATTCATATGAGCTACCCTTCGGTGCCATAACCAAGTGTCTTCCTCTTTACTCATGAGGCATTTGGCAAAGTCGGAAGGGATTTATCTAAGTTAACCATATAAATGTTATTAATTCTATCACCACGTAGAATAACCTTATCGTCACTAAGGCGTTCTATTGTACATGACTTTGAATCGAAGGTCACACGGTTTCCCTTGTCACACAATTGACTTATGCTCAAGAGATTGTGTTTGAGACCCTTAACAAGCAAGACATTATATAGTTGATACTCAAATTCAAACCTATCTTCTTTCCATCATCAGCCCTTCCGTTTATAAGCATGCTCGTGGTTTCACCACCTCTGCCGCCTTGTGGGAAGCATTAGAAACAAGGTATAATTCAGTTTCCACCGCTCATATTTATCAACTTCGTGATAAGCTACATACTCTATGAAAAGGTACCAAATCTATGTCTCAATATCTTGATGAAGTCGTAATAATTCTTGCTGATCTTGATGCTTTACGTGAACACATTCCTGAACGAGATGTCGTCAATGCTGTTATCCGTGGTCTCCCTGCTAAGTATTCTTCATTCAAACAAAACATTCGTCTGCATAATAGCGACATCACTCTCAATTAACTCTCTGATGGCCTACTTTTGAGGAAATTAATCTTGAGATGGAGCAAAAATTGAATCTAGCCGATTCTTCCTCTAGAGGGCCGCATAATGCGCTGCTTGCTACAAACGGTCGAGGCCATGGTCGAGGAGGCTACCGCGATCAGACGCACGTGACAAAATATGCACGTGAGCTTCTGTGTAGAGCAGGGGTGTCTGAATGTCATTCGGCCGTTACTCCCATGACCACTAGATCTGTCCTCAAGCCTTCTGTTCCTTTCAAGGATCCCTCTCATTTCCGGAGTATTGTTGGTAGTTTGCATTATTTAGCTGTTACTTGTCTAGATATTCAGTACACTGTCAATCAGGTGTCTCTTTACTATGCATAACCCCAGTGAGAAGGACTACCACGCCTTGCAGCGTATCCTCCGTTATCTGAAAGGTAGTTTAAACCTTGATCTTCTTTTTTTGCAAGGGGGGATTCGATCTGTCTGTTTATTCTGATTCTGATTATTGGGCAAATGATAAAGATGATCGCAAGTCTACCACTGGTTACATCCTCTTGCTTGGTCCCAATCTCATCTCTTGGTGTACGAAAAAGCAGACCCGTGTTTCTAGATCTTCCGTATTGTGCTATTGCTGCAGGCGTGGACGAAGCTATGTGGCTTATCTATACTACTGATGCGCTGGGCATTCCTCTGAAAGCACGCTTATACTGTTGTGATAATGAGTCAACTATCTGTGTCACTAAAAATCCAGTTCTCTATGATCGTATGAAACATTTTGGTTCAGATTGTCACTTTGTATGAGATGAAGTAATGGAAGACAGTATGACTACACATCATGTTCCCTCTTTAGAACAATTAGCAGACATTCTCACGAAACCGCTTCCGCGAGTTCCATTCGTGTACTAATGTTCCAAGCTGCCCCTCGTCTCCGCTGATCAGCTTGCGGAGGAATATTAGGAAATAGATTATTATTAATTAATTTTTTCCTTATTGTATTTGTTTACTTTATTCACTATAAATACTGTAAGGATGTATTCTTCATTATTCAATAAGGGTCCGTTTGGTACACGGAATTGATGGAATTGGAATTGAATTGGAATTAAAATTCCATGGGATTCAATTCCATAGAATTGAATTTACCAATTCCAATTCATTTTTTGCACTACCAGTTCCAAATCCACATAATTTTTGTGCTACCAAACACGAGAATTGGAATTGAAGTCCTCAATTCCAATTCCATAGTTTGAATTCTGTGTACCAAACGGGGCCTAAGAGTAATTATTATCAAATTGTATCAATAGAACAAAATTTTCAATGTTTTTTGATATTGTTTTGAGAAAAAAACATAGAAATTCTATTTTGGTATTTTTTAATATTTTATTTCTACTTTGGCATTTCTTCCAATGATAGTGTAAGTTCATTTCCTTATTTGAATTGTAATGACCTCGAACGAGTAAAACAATTAATTTGAAAAAGACCAAATCTTAATAAATCTCCGCATACGTTAAAAAATTAACACAACAATTAAGATTAATGCCATAATTGGAAATACTACTCGTAGTAGGGAGTAACCACTATGGAAATTTAATTACACCGTACTAAAGAATCGTATGGAAATAAGGAAATGAATCTAAACGATAATTACATCATTTGACTTAATACACGCACAGCGTGAATTTAAATGGGAATAAATTATAATTGGCCAAAAAATTAATTATAGGCACAAAAAGTGCGTCTTCCTTTAAAAGTATGTGCCCTAAATAGGCAGCAAAAAAGCCAACCATATATGCAATCCTCTCTCTCCCCCATCACCATTCTTATATATATAAATCACATCTTCCATCTCCTTATTGTCTCTAGCTCTGATTTTGTTCCTCCTGCTCTAATCATCATTTTATTATCACTACTTTATTATTAAGATAAATAATTATACTTAATAGTATACATATACATAAATAAACCTCCTTTTAGTTTTAATATATATAGAATAATAGTAGTAATAATAGGTGTTTAGTGTGTGTGTGTGTGTGAATGATATGGGTGCCATAGGAGGAGACAACAAGGATAAGGTTGTTGTTGTTGGGGAAATGAAGCTTGAAAAGATGCTAAGCATGAAAGGTGGCAAAGGAGAGGGTAGCTATGTCAACAATTCTGAAGCACAGGTAATTATTATATATTGCATCCCATCAATCATTCCCTTTTTTCCGTCAAATACTCCCTTCGTCCCTGAAAACATGAGAGCTTTTGATTGTTAAGAGATTTAAGGCGAGTATATTTTTGTATTCAGTTTCAAAAAAGTTTTTTGGACACGATAGGTAAAAGCATGATTTGATGGATAGATTAACTGTGAATATGTGTAATGTGATAAGTAGATTAAGAATTAATATGTATAAATGTGATTTTTTAATAGAAATAAAAATATTTCTTAGAGGAATGAAAAAAGAAAAAGAAAAAGGGAGTATGTTTTGAATTTCCCAGACACGTACTTTCACTGTCTAACTTTATATTGTTCCTTGTTACAGTAGTACGGAGCGGTGATTTTATTGCTGGGTTTTTTTGGTCAAAAATAAACTTTTCATTTGAATATATAGAGAGCATATGAAAAATAGAGAGTTGCTATATCCCTTTTCCATTTTACCTTCTCGCTGTCTAAAAGATTGCCAGACCTTCATTTTTTTTGTCAAATTATGACATCTTTGACCACCGAATAAATATAGTTTAAAATAATTAAAAAATATAAAAATTTGATATTTCAAAATAATAGTTTAAAATAAACCCGATTTTATTATATTTACATTATAGCTAAATCACTTTTCTCATAATTCGTAATCAAATAATGTCAAAGTTTGACCAAAAAATTCAAACTGTGACAATATTTTAGAGACAGAGGGAGTATTAAATTTACTTCATTTATCATAAATAGTCAATTTTGTCCTTTAAAATACGAAAGAGAAAATTTAGATGCAACCCACCATTTTAGGATGAAATTTATCGGTTCAATATTAAAAAATATAGCAAAGAAAGAGTGGATTTAGCATCTTCCATAAAAATAGTATGTTATTTCTATTGTAGTTTTTTAAATATGTAATTATATGTTTAGTTCTTTGCCTTTTTAAATAAAATAATTTGAAAAAAATACCTTCAATCAAATAGATTTTTAGACGGAAATAGTATAACAAAACTTAGGATGGAGAACAATATTATTACCCTAATTCGATCATGTTTTTGAAGTGAAATAATTATTCATGTTAATTATGTGCAGGCAAAACATGCAAGGTCAATGGTCCCCCTCCTCAAGGAGACCCTAGACCTGGTCAAATTGGGCCCGCCGGACCTCCCCTTTGTCGTCGCCGATCTCGGCTGCTCCTGCGGCAGCAACACCATCCATGTCGTCGGCGTGATAGTCAAGCACATTGCCGGCCGCTACGAGTCCTCCGGCCAAGACCCGCCGGAGTTCTCCGCCTTCTTCTCCGACTTGCCCTCCAACGACTTCAACACCCTCTTCCAGCTTCTGCCGCCTCTTGCCAGCAGCGGCGGCGGCGGCAGCTTGGAAGATTGCTTGTCGTCCACCACCCACCGTTCCTACTTCGCCGCCGGTGTTCCTGGGTCGTTTTACCGCCGTCTCTTCCCCAAGATGTCCGTTGACTTTTTCTACTCGGCATTTTCTTTGCACTGGCTATCTCAGGTCATCTTCTAATTGCTATTTTGGCTAGGGAATAAAATAATTTAAGTACTTTCTCCGTCCCTTTAAACATAGGATGTTTTGATTTTGAAGAGATTTAAGAGGAGTGTATTTTGGTATTGAATTTCCAAAAATGTCCTTTGATGTGATGAGTAAAATTAAAATTTGATGGTTAGATTATTAGTAAAAGGTATGATGTGATAGGTAGAGTATGAAAAAATAAGGGGTAAAAATGATTTTTAACAGAAATATTTTGGGACGATAAAAAAAGAAAAAAGAAAGATTTTCAGGGAAGGAGGGAGTACATATAATGAAAAATAATGTAAATATATAATGATCCCTCGGTTATTTTAGAAATCTAATAAAAGGAGAATTTAGTTTGAGGACATGTATGTATATATGAAATGATGAAATATCAATGAATAAAATACAGGTTCCGGAGAGCGTGGCGGAGGGCGGAGGGGCGGCGTACAACAAAGGGAGGATTTTTATCCACGGCGGAAAGGAGGCGGCGGCGAACGCATACGGGAAGCAGTTCAAGAGTGACCTGGCAGGGTTCCTGAAGGCCAGGTCAGTGGAAATGAAGAAGGGTGGGTCCATGTTCCTGGTCTGCCTGGGGAGGACGTCCGTGGACCCCACTGACCAAGGTGGGGCCGGGCTTCTCTTTGGGACCCATTACCAAGATGCTTGGGATGATCTTGTCCATGAGGTAATTAATTATCATCCCAAATCATAATACTCTTTAGGACTTTAATTATCCATAATGTCATTTCGGTGGACCGCGTCAAGAGATTAGCGTTAGCATTTTGGATAAAATTTTAACGGTACGGATTACTTTAAAAACGGTGACGCTAAATGCTGCTCGTAGATAGCCTTTTCAAAACGCTAACGCTAATTTCTAATACTATTTCCAAACATGCCCTAGACCTAACTCATCTAACTACACTCCTTCCTTCATGCTTCTTTTGCTTGCCCTCTTTGTGTATCATCTCTTACAGCATGACTCTTCTTTATTTGTCTTTTTTTTTAATATATATCAACTAATCAAAATATCTCACATTTTTATTCATTCACTTTTTGTTTTGAGTCCACTTTTAAGTCTAACCATTTTTCACTCACGCTCTCATCTCCTTTCACATGAAACCTACGTGGCATGTGGTAATAAAGTCTCTTCAAGTCCCAACTACGGAGTAAAAAAATGGCCTAGCTGATAAACTTTATTTCTTAGTTAAAAAAAACAAGATCTCACATTACTTTTACGGGGTAGATTTTAGGCAATAATCAAAGTAAACAAATAAAAAGATAAAATTTGATTTTATTTATTACGCCATCCTTCCCACAAAACCTTTCTCTCTTTTTTCATCTGTCCCAAAATTTTTTTCTCATTTCTATTAAAAATAATCTTATAAATTTATTAACCTACCTACTACATCACACTTTTTCACTACTAATATATCCATCACATCTACTTTTACCTATCACATCCAAGGATATTTTCGAAAATCAACACCAAAATAAACTACTACTACGGGTATTAAATTTCTTAAAATTCAAAACAAGAAATATTTTGTGGGACGGAATGAGTTCCAAATTTTACTCCCATCCTGCTATATCTCTCAAAAAAGTTTACACTTTTTTTTAGAATGTCTAAAAATCAACTTTATTCTTCTCAATTTTCTCGTTTTAGAAGCAAATACAGAGTTTATGAATATCATTATTGATTCTCTATTACAAATAAAATTCAGCCTTACATTATCAATTTTGACTATTTTTTAAAACTTCATAGTTTTTGTGAATTTTTATTGAAGTATTTATTGAAATTTATTTTGTTATATATAGACAAGGTAATTAATTAATTAGGATAGTGGAGCATAAACAAAAAAAATATAATGGCTTTTGATTTTATTGTCGGCATTCCGACACCTAATATGAATGTTGTACATATTATTGTTTCTACGTACTACGGAGTACTAATTAATAAATAAGCCAGGGTGGAATGTGTTATCCTTTTTCATTATCAGTCCTTACTGTAATTATTCTATAATATTTCAAGCATCAATAAATCCTTTTGACTTGGGGTATACTCCCTCCGTCCCCAATTTGATTACAAATTGCGGGTTACGGAGTAAAATTTCCTACTTTTTGAAATCATTTTATTTACAAATTGGTATATCAATAAGTTATAAAAATTACATATTAAAAAACTACGTCAAAAGTTCTACAAAATAAGAAGTGACAAGAATATTTTATTTTATCAAATACTTGATGAAATCGCGTAAACAAACAAAAGTTATCGAGAGGAGAGAGAAAAAAAAATTGTAATCAAATTGGGGACGGAGGGAGTACTATATAGTCATCTCATTTCTGTCATAAAAATTGTTTTTGTTTTTTTCAGAATTTATTCCATTTGTCCTACAACTTAACCAACGTTTTCCTGGCCCTTACCCTTTTAATTCTTCCCATTAATTTTTCACTAATAAATATTCCCTCATGTCTTAAAAATCTTTCCTGATTAATTTTTTTATTAAACAGTGATACTCTTTGACCACAAATTAAACTTAACAATCTAAATAAATAAATAATATAAAAATTTGATATATCAAAACTATATCCTAAGATGAAACCATGTATATTGAATTTATATTATAATTAAAAATATTTTTCTCATAATTTGTGATTAAATAGGGTCAATGTTTGACAAAAAAATCAAAATATGAAAGCGTTTGAAGACCAGATGGAGTTTGAATTTCTTCTCATTTGCCTTAATTAATTTCTCTCTTTTCTATTTGTGACTCTCCTTGTTACTACTCTCCTTTGTTTTAAAATGACCTTCAGAGTTTGGTTTACGAGGTTTGACTGAAATTATTTTTAATTCAATTTATTTTATTATAGGCTTAAATTTTTAAAATAAAAATTACATATTTAAAAACTACATCAAAATTTCTACAAAAAAAGATGTGACATGACCATATTATTTTATCAAATAACTAACGAAAATGGTTAAAGAAAGTGATTAAAGTTTGATCATGTGAATAGTAGGGAAGATCATTTTAGGACAGAGAGAGTATAATGAAATAGACTCCTCGTCTCTTAATATTGTCAACTTTTAATTTTTTTGGTCAAAATTGATAAATTTTGACTTCAAATTAAATAAAAGTGATATTAGATATTGATACAAAAATAAATTTATTAGATTTACTATATAAAATAGTTTCAAAATATTATTTAACCTACTTAATATTCAATATATTTTTAATTTAATTATAGATCAAAGTTAAAAATCTAATTAAAATGTTAAAATTAGACAAACATTAATTTAGTGACAAAATGAATTAAGTGACCAAGGTGTTATAATATGGCAGGGCTTAATTACAAGCGAGAAAAGAGACAGGTTCAACATTCCGGTGTACGCGCCGAGCCTCCAAGATTTCAAGGAGGTGGTCGAAGCCGACGGCGCGTTCAAAATAAACCAGCTGCAGCTGTTTAGAGGCGGCAGCCCGCTGGTGGTGAGCAACCCTGACGACGCGGCAGAGGTGGGACGCGCCTTCGCGAACAGCTGCCGGAGCGTGAGCGGAGTGCTGGTGGACGCCCACATCGGCGAGAAGCTAGGGGAGGAGCTGTTTGTGCGGGTGGCGCGTCGAGCCACGAGCCACGCGAAGGAGATCTTGGAACTGCTCCAGTTCTTTCACGTAGTGGCTTCTCTTTCGCTTGCCGCCACGTGTACGTAGGAGGACGACGTACGAGAAAAGCGTATTTGTCGTTTATTTAGTCTGTATTCTTTCTTCTTTTTTTTTTTTGAAAAAAAAAACAGTAATTGTCTTTTTTTTTTTTTTAATGAAAACAGTTTGCCCAATGTACTTTAGTACGTAAAAGACTAAAGAGGTACTCCTTAGTCCTTGGTTGTTTTTTGGTGTCCTTGATTTCTGTTGATTCAGGCCGGCATCTTATGATCACTAGATCTTTATTGTCTCCAACAGGAAGTTGCAGTATGAATCATAACACAAAAATGTTAGAAATCCACCACACTTTTCCAATGGATAACAATCTCTCCACATTTTAAGCGTGTAAGAAACTAAAAATCTTGAGAAGACCAGGAAAATGAGAAAAGAAACACAAAAAATATATGATAGAAAAAAAATTATATTTCCATATTTCAGGATAGTGTACATAAAATTTCTCCCTCTATTTACGAGGCTAAATTCTAGACATTCATAAATAGATCTTTCCACACCCTATACCTTGATGTATTTTTCTGAGTAACTAAATATCAGTTACTTTCTACACCCACTCACACTTATCAAGACCCCTTAGATTTTCTCGGTGGTATTCTTGTGTAGAAACCCTCTTCTCTTTACTTTCTCTGCGGTGGTGTGTAAACCACACACACCACTACACTTCGGTAGAGCCCTTGTTATATAGCCAAATGGAATAGCCATACAAATAGAGAAAAGATCAACAAAGACATGCTACCTAGGTTACAAAGGAACACCAATCTATGCCAAAAGCAAGATCACCAAAATGGATTACATGTCCATTCACTACCTAATTTTCCATTTACTTTCTTTTTCTTTGTTCTTGTCTTCTTTTCCATTTATTTTTCTTCTTTTCTTTTCTTGATTATTTGATCAAATTTCCCAACAAACTCCACCTTGACTAAATAATCAAAGAATCTGTAGCCTCACCTCACTTATCTCACTTATCCTGTGAGATCACTGCTATATTGAAAGAAAAAAATCTACTTGGCTCCATCTCGTTTGCTCCTTGAGATCACCGCCACCTTAAAGAAGAAAAGAAAGTCCCCTGGCTCCACCGAGACCACCACCACCTTGAAGATTTTTTTTTTGCGAGTAGCTCCATCTTGCTTCAATACCGCAAGATCTCTGTCACTTGTTTTGTCTCCATTGCTCCACATTATCAAATACCACAATGTCCTTGCCACTTCCTGTTGCCGTTGTACCCGTAACTCAATCTCAACCAACCCCGTCAAGATCACCTCCACTACCTTAGCTCCCTAGAGTTTTAACCCTCCACATCGAGCTAAAAAAAATGACAACTCGCATTTTCTTTCACACTCCATCACCAACGAATATGAGACCACCCCTTTAGCAATTAGTTTATTTCGATCCACCCACCATGCACCGCCACAACAACACTAGCGGGACGCGCTGCCCGACCAACTTTCTCGCCGGAAAGGCTTTCGACACATGGCATAAATCGCAGATTTCCACTCTGCTAGACTACAAGTCTCCTCCGGTCCTATTCCCGTACCATACTTCACAAATTCAGCATGTCGTTCTGTACCCGATCCCCATGTCATCCACTTTGTTCCTGAAGTCCCATGGTCACCTACTTGCCCAAACCAGCTATAAGTTCGTGGGGGCAGCGAAAATCTCCAACAAAAAGATATGTAAACAGGTCAGACTGCTGGAAAGGATGCTCTAGCAGTGTTACAGAAACAGATGACATGCTGAGCATTATAACACCTTCTCCATCACATGCACACACGCAAAATATAAAGAAAAAACACTAAGCAAGACACCAGGATTGTTCACGCAGTTCGGAACAAATTCACCTACGTCTTCGGGGCCCACTTCCGTGTAACAACCCTTCACTAAATCATCACAAAGATTACACCAATCAATCACAAGAGAACATTCTAATGTATTGACTAGTCTACTTACGAATGATTTCTGACTTCAAACTCTGTTTGAGTCTTTCTCCACGGCTAGCGTTACACCTTCCTCAAGGCCTTCTTCAATGACGTGTTTGCAACCCTAGTTCCAGAATTAACATTCTCAAAGTCTGGACCATAGTATGAAGATGAATTGATCTCTTGGTCGGCCTACCGCTTCAGCAAACCTAACCTCTGTGCCTGTTGACAATATACTTCGTATTGCTCTGTATTTTCTTTAAAGATCTGATCTCTGCGACTTCAACAAATAGGACGACGATGTAGTTTTTAATTTTCTTGTGGCACTAAAGCTCTGATCCTATTTCCTATGCCGACAAAGATGCTACACTTTCATTATGAATAGTGCGCCTCTTTTTCTTTCTTGCTTAGCCTTGTAAAAACTACTCCGCCACACTTTTTTCTTTATGTATTTTCTCTTTGCGACTCTTCTTGTCTCGGCATGTGATCAGCTGCATTTTCTTTCTTTTTTTTTGTTCGGCACACCAATTCAATGTAAAGAGAGATGTAGAACATATATAGGGTAAGAGTAACCCTAATAGAGTTTAAATGGGAATCTTTCAACTATAGTTAGCTTCTTCTTCAAGAATAGTAAACCCAAGTAGAGTTAGGATTCTTTCTTCAAGGTCTCTTTCCTTTTTCTTCTTCTATGCACACTAGCACTTCAACTCTAAATAAAATAGCTACAAATAATTCTAAACAAATCTATTTGTTTGTCAAAAAAAATAATGCCAACACAATATAAAACTAACACCATACCGGCTAGTCCCTGGATTCTCAAAATCTCTCCTTTTTACCGCTTACAAATCCTTCCTCCCCAGCGCAACCAAGCTTCGATACCATCTGCTGGGATTTTAAGTGCGTAAGATACTAAAAATATTGAGAACACCAGAAAAATGAGAGAAAAATGAGAAAACAAACACAAGAAGGATATATGAGAGAAAAAAAATCATATTTCTACTATTTTATGACAATGTACAAAAACTCTCTCTGTTTACGAGGCTAAATTCTAGATACTCATAAACATATCTTTCCACACCCTATGCCCAGATCTATTTCACCGAGTAACTAAATACTAGTTACTCTCTACACTCACCCACACTCACCAAGACCCATTAGATTTTTCTGTTGATATTCTTGTGTAGAAACCCTCTTCTCTTCTCTTCTCTCTCTCTCTCTTCTCTCTCTCTCTCCGGTGTTGTGTAAACCCCACACACACACCACTACACTTCCGTAGAGCCCTTGTTATATAGCCAAATGGAATATAATGGAAAATGCTAGGGTGCCACCACATGTGTCGCACAGACAATTATCGTCTATGTTTGTCTGTGCGAAGCATGGGTGCACCCATGGTAGTACCCATGTGGTGGCACCCTGGTCCAACTGGAATAGCTATATAAACAAAGAAAAGGTCAACAAAGACCTGCTACCTAGGTTACGAAGGAGCACCAATCTCCGCCAAAAGTAAGATCACCAAAATGGATTACATGTCCATTCATTACCTAATTAAGTTTCCATTTACTTTCTTTTTCTTTTTTCTTGTCTTCTTTTCCATTTATTTTTCTTCCTTTCTTTTAATGATTATTTGATCAAATTTCCTAACACAATCACAGATGATTTATAGATAGATATATAGATAGTATTCATTTACGAACCGATATAATTAGACTGTGTATATACTGAATCACTTGCAATTGTCATAATAAGGAGCTGTGGTGGGTTTCATCCTTCATAAGAATAGATCACATCATAGATCACATCACATCTTACTTTTACTCATCACATCAGGAGCAAAATTGAAAGTCAACTATAATTTAACACTCCCTTATTTTTGCTCCAAGTCAAAATAGGAAGCCTTTTTGCAAACGGAGGGAGTATATATTTGTATATAAGTGTTGGAGATAGTAAAAATGGGAAAAAGTCTTACTAAGTCCCTTATTATAATTTTTCAAAAGTATTTTTTTATGTGCTTAAATTATTTTAAGTGCTTATCAGGTCCCAATACTTTCAAACTATTACACAGATAGTTCCTACGGTGACTTTCCGGCCAAAACTCTTGTATACCGTCCATTTTTCTTTGAATTTTTTTATTTTAATTCTTTTTTGCCCTGCACTTATTAGATTCCTATATTTTTCAAAAAAGCTTCCTCGATCCCTATACATCTTGAGTCAAACTATGTATATTTTAAAATTTTCAAAAAGCGGAGAAGGCATAAAATATCGTTTTTTAAAAATACTATTCATGCACTAGTCAAAAAGTATAGAGATCTAGGAAACACTTTTAAAAAAATATAGGGATCTATTAATAAGTGAAGGGCAAAAAGGGAATAAAGAAATTTAAAGCAAAATGGATGGTATGTCCGATCGAGTTTTTTTGTTGGAAATGTCACTGAAGGGGTTACTTGTCACTTGAAATTTTATTATTTTTAATATTAAGTATTATATTTAATACACCCAAAAACTTTTATTTTAGATTTATTTGTTTTATGAAAAAAAATCTATTGGATAATTCGTTAAAGATGTAGAAGAGAAATTTGTTGAAAATACCAATAATTGGGAAAAATATACAATAACATTTGTATAATCCATGCTAATTTTGTTAAAAATATAGATGTTGTGGTAATTGTGCTAGAAATGGTGCTAACATAATCTTTAATTTTACGAAGTATTTAATCGATCATAGACAAACTATAATATTATTTTTCAATATTTTTGACCTATCTGACCTGAATCGATCGGATCTAGATGGATTGGATCTAATGTGATCTATTTTATTAAGAATAAGAAATAAATCCCTTAAATTTACGTTTTACTAAAACATTTGTTTCAGCATAATGGTATAGAATTCTCAAAGTGTTAAAAAAATTCTTATCATATATTGTGCCAAAAGAATATTTTCAATGAGAATTACGGAGTAACACTTTATGGGTCCAACGGCGCTGCATATATGACCGTGATTCTCTCATATGAGAGGTCAAAAGTTCATTCCCAGTGAGAATAATAACTTTACATTCTTAATGGGTTGAGAATGTATGAACAGATTTTTTTAAGATATTATCTTATCTAATTAATATACCATGTAATATTTTTAATTATAGATCAAAGATTGATACCGATTAACTAAAAAATTAAAACTGAATAAATACTAAAGCAGTATTAACTAAATTTTTGACCCGCCGAGGCAAGAGCGGGTTCGAAAATATTACCGATGGCAGGCTAGTTAATCAAGAAGTCTTTGACGGATAGATCCACCACCATCCCATGCCAAAACTCCAATACAAGATTCTAATTGACACATTCCATTCATCAAATTTTACATTAAATCTATTTTAATTTTTTTTTTTGGTATACTTAACCTATGTTCGAATTACTAGGGTTCAAGTACTAGTACCCAGAATCTAATTACCCGACTTCAATAAAAATCATTAGGTACATTGTTAAGGTACTGTATTCCAGAAATGTTTTAGTTCCGTTTTGAATTTATGTATATGCAAGTATCATACGTGCACTCTCAAAATGACAACCGAAGATATAATTGATATGAACATTCAAATGGATATGAATCCACAGTTAAAGCAAATGTTTTATCAAATCAGGAAATCTCAAAGCCACCCACCATGCCATGATAGCTCAAACTCCTTTCTTCATGGGCTTCAACCATCAATCAGTTCTCAGCGGAGGGATTTGTCAAAAGCTCAAGTGATTTTTTCAGGTAATCCACGGCAACCGAAACATCATCAAATGCTAAAGCTCCCACGGCAAACCTCGCAGCCTTGTGAGCCTCTGATATTTTATCAGGGGGAGGCTGGTAATTGCTGTCGTACTGGTAAGTCTTGGTCAAACCGGGCGGTGAGGATTCTGAAGTGGGCCCACTTGTGTTGCTTGGGTTGTAATGAGACGTTGATGGGTGGGTCGCTACATTAGAAGATTGGAACAACACAGAATGGGAAGAAGAAGCATCAGTGGTGCCTTGGTAGTAAGAAGGATAATGAGAAGGGGTGGAAGGAAGGCTGGTCTCGGCAAAACTAGGATAAGATTGGAAATTCGGATATGAGTAGGGCGAGGAAATGTCTTGTGAAGGATGGTGATAGTGTTGCTGTGGCAAAGTTGTCTCTTGCATGTAGGGTTGATGATTGTAGGGCTGGGCCTGGGGATGAGGATAACTAGGGCTGGCTGCATTGTGATTTGGAGGAGGTTGTTGGAAATGATGAGCTTGATAATCGACTTCAGATTCGTTACTTGGTGGAGGAGGAGGAGGAGGTTGAAGGGAAGAATTATGAGAGCGATGATCATCTTCAGAAACGTGATTTGGAGGAAGCTGTTGGAAACTACGAGAAGGATAATCCTCAGTTGAATAAGAACGAGAAAATGAGGGAGAGTGTGAATTACCATAGGCTTGGTGTGGGGATGAGTTGGGTTCTGGCGAGGGTTTCATAGAGGAATCACTACGCCTAAACTCAGGAAGATCCTGCAAAATATCATAAAGTTAATTATATCGCAGATCATGCCGAGGAGCACAACGGGAAGTAGGCATTAATCATACGTACATATTCATTGGTGGTGGGAGTAGTTGACATGTCAGGTGAATCTTTCTCGCCACCGGGAGGTCCTGGAACAGGCTTCCTTCCTTCTTTCAGAGCTTTTCTTATGTCTGCAGCCTTCCATGCTGCATACTTCTGTTTCTGTTCAAGCTGGAGACAAGATATGAATGACATAAGGACGGAATACTAAGGTGTTGGAAGGACCCAAAAGATGAAATAACTTGGAGCTCCTTTTTGTATCGTTGCTACTGTCTTATTTGAGTAAACGAAATTTAGTTCAATAACAGAATACAGTATTAATTTAGGATGTTTTCCAGGACCAATTTGTGGCTGATAACAGGGCCAAAACCCAAAAAGAGCATTAACTTACATCAGGTTGAATTTCACCAAATTGATTAAGAATCTCAAAGAATATGCTTGCAGCATAAAAAGTCTTTGCTGTATTCCTGTAAATCCCATAAAAAGATGCAAAACAAATAAAGATTAGGCATCCATGAGATCAGAGGCAAATTTTTTGTAACAGGTTGCATCTCCCGTAGAAAAATATACTCCCACCATCCCAGGATAAGGGTCCACATTTGACCCCACGCACTTATAAAGAAATGTGAAATTGTATGGTTGAGATTTATACACAGGAGTTGAGATTTATGAAGAGGAGTTGAGAAATAAATCAACCCTGCAATTTTTTCCTTAAAAGGAAAGTGGAAGCCAAATATAGGAAAGATAAAAAAGAAAATATGGAACTTTTTCCAAGACAGAATGTATTAGAAAATATACTCGATCAAGGAATGATGAACAGACATTTTAATGGGTATTCGTCAATCTGCATAATCTTATTTAGAACCGATCAATCACTTATCAGGAATATTATTATCAAACAATAACAAACCAAGGTATATCCCAACTATGTTGGGGTGTGGGGGAGGGGGGCAAGATGCACACAACTTACCTCTGTAAAAACACGGAGTAGTTGTTTCCTCTAGACCCTTAATGCATTGCTGCATTTAATTCCCAAAACTTCATAAAAAAGTATGAAGCAAGGGATGTTTAATGTATTTTTATAGATTACTTACCCAAAGTCAATGAAAATCACAAAAATGAAAGTCATATCTTACAAGTCATATTTATAATTTAAAAAACAAAATGTAAATCACAAGAGAGGAAGTCATATCTTACAAGTCAGCTCGTCCGGCGCGATCTTGTTTGTCTGCCTTTGAAAAAACATTCAAAGCAAACCCCTCAACATGTAAATGGTCATCTGGTCCTAACTGCAGTGACTTCTTATCCTATACAAAGAAAAGGAAACAAGGATCATAGGCATGCACAAAAATAACAGCGGATGAATTTACGCAACAATATATACTTTGACTCGCTTCCCAATATGCACATTTTTTAAAAAAGAAATGTTGGCGCAAGCCTCGATTTGAAGCACTGGGGAAGCCCCAATGCTTGCACACTGATGCAGAACAGAGAGGGTTACACCTCTGATGATTGAGAGTTTGAAGAAAAGTACTAAGTACACCTTAGGGATTTTGAGATAAAAGCCTCATAAGAAACAGAGCATGCTGGGTTTTGAGGCATAGATTTGGACTTATTCTAACATCTAAAGCCTATCACTAGCCCATAATAGGCTTGATATTTAACCCTATAGAACCCTTAAGAGGTTACATCCCCATAAAGTTGGATGTGATTCAATTATCTTCTCCTTGCACCAGAGAGCACCTCTACACACATCAAAACAGCCAGCGCCTCCATGGTACCAACAGCTCCCCCATCAAGTACCTATTCAACTCATTCACAAGCAATGCCACATGCCGCCTCTCTCTTAAATTGCTTTATCTAGGGCCACTAAGCTTTGCTAAACTTAGACATTTCCAGAATGGGGTGTTTTATACTTGCTTCAATCTTCATTTCAAAGATTATTTAGCAACAACATGTAAGGGAACATGGTAACATCCTCAGAACCTGACTTTCCCAAAGTCTTATGTGATTATTAAGCCATAAGATACTACTCCCTTACCACCCACCCACGCTCAGTTATATCATTAGTATTCTCTATGAAGGAGAGCTTGAGCACAGGAACCACTTTCCCATCAAACGTAGTCTGTACTTGTCACCTTGAGCATGTTATAGACAAATAACATATTCACGTGATGGGAATAATTCTTGCAACCTTCTGACACAACATCCACAACCTCAGCACCATCGACTTTAATTCTTTAAAAAGCTGCAATAGTGATATTACTGATATTCATTTCTAAAAACGTATCACATCAATTTTAACAACCTGGGATGCCTTGTAATGGTTAAGAATCCACATTGTTAGAGTCTATCCCACATCGGAAGTTGAATAAAAAAAGTAATTGGTATATAAGCTCTTGAGTTAAACTAAGTAATCAATTGGATTTAATCTTTTAATGTGGTTCGGCCCAAGTGTCGTATTGCCTAATCCGGTAACCCTTTCCACATCGTAAATTCTATCATGGTATCAGAGCAGGTTTTTGCCCAGCTTGTTTGTCAAGGTGTCCGTCTAGACATTCATTCCTAGCAGCCGTTTGTCTTTAGCCCAGTTGTCCGTATGGAATATGAATCCAACGGCCTGTGGCCTGCTTAACCCGATTGTTCGTCCAGAAGTCCATGCCTAGCAGCTCGTGATCCTTTAGGTGTTGGCGCTAAAAAAAATCAAGAAGATGAGAATTCATTTGCAAGTGGTCAATCGGTTAGATTCAAAATGGACCGGTTGTCCACTTGAGGAGGAGTATTAGAGTCTATCCCACATCGGAAGTTGAATAGGAAAAGTAATCGGTATATAAGCTTTTGAGTTGAACTAAGTAATTAATTGGATTAAACCTTTTAATGTGGTTCAGCCCAAGTGTCTTATTGCCCAATCTAGTAACCCTTTCCCCATCTAAATTCTATCACCCATATTGATCCCTTGATCTAAGACTTATATCTATGTATTGCAACATAATGAGATTTAGTTCCAAGAACCAATCGCTTTGCATGTGTACCGTTGTGGATGTTCATATCTAGAAGTCCAGATTTAAAAATTCTTGATGTTGAACGTGATCATTGTGTTGCAAATTGCAATGTGTTGAAAAATCACTGCTACGTGTCAATGATAAATTTGGCATCTAAGACCTTCATTCTTATCAGTCTAGCCATGGCTTTCGCATTTCGTAAGTTCAAGAGATCATTTAGCCCTCAATCTTTCTTGTCTAGTCTTGATCTAGATGGTCAAGACAACAATAAGGGATTGACCCATTCAAGTCACAATATCTCTAAAATGAAGTTTGGTCCAATATTGAAGTCTTGTGGTAAACATTGAAAACAAGACTCATAAAATGAAAAACTATTGACACTTGGTAACCATTAATCATGTTTGTGTCATTAGTGGCATATTGTTAGCATATATTCTATAATATTTGGGAATATCACACACATTCATTGGATGTTAATCAATGTCCATGTAGCCTTGTGCACATGGAACAATCTGGCAATCTGCGAGCCCAGTAATCTATAATCATCAAAACATATGACCTAGAAATAAGGCAGTCAACGGAATTAAAATTGTTAAGACAATGATAATTTTGTTGGCTTGTAGATTGTTACATGTGTGCAAAGCTACAAGGACATTGATCAACATCGAGTACTTATACGTGTTATACTGTTATTTTCCAAACATTATGGAGTAGATACTAAAGATTAAAATCATGATGCTAAAATTTTTTTTCATTTCAAAAGGTCAAAGTAAATGACATGCTACCAAATAATGTTTAGATATGCAGCATTAGCCATTAGGTCTATGAGACTTAGGAGTACATAAAATTTAAGTGCTAGCTAAACATGTGCTTTACACTCATATTTGGGTGACTGAAAATGAAGCAAACCATATTGTTTGATGCATGCACGCGGTTAGAACTTTATTTATGATATTGGTCTTAAAGGTTTACTTCAGGACCCAAGATTGAGCTGATATATCATTTAAGACATGATATTGTGACTCCCAAGAATCAATCTCTTAGTTACTAGTTTTCTATTAAGATTATCACTAAAGGAAGGTTTTAGGGCTAAAGGATGTCTTGAACTAACAAAATGGGAGGCCATGCCTAAAATGATAAACACCCTGGCTTACAGGCTACAGCTAGGGAAAAAACGTTCCCTGTGGGGTGGAAGGGGGGGGGGGGGGAANTCAAAAGGCACAGCCTACATGAGAGTGCAAAAACAATTTTATTGAATTAACCAAATACGCTTGGAAGTGAAAACACAAGGTGCATATGTGGTTAAGCTTTCTGCATTAGATATTTAGCATTACATATTCAATGATCCAGTATGTACATATTTGTCAATGATTATAAATTGGTCAATAGTTCTTCGCTTGTTATTAAGAAAAAGATACAAGTAACATGGAGTTGATGATTAATTGTTAAATATGATGAGATTATGAGAAGTACTTAATCAGTAAGTCAGTTTCATGATAATATTAAGTATCACTATTAAGTTGCTATCATGTTCTCATTATAATCCATAAAGGTTTAATTTACCCAATCCTCACAATTTAAGCTAGCCTAAAGTCAGAGATACTATATGTGAAAAACAAACATCCATATACACAGATAGATGGGAAAAGATCAAAAAACTAAACTCCATCCATATCATAGAGAAGACAGACACACAGAAAAAATACATAAATAAGGAAAGACCTTTTCGAGCTGATTTATCAGAGAAACAAGCAGGGAATTGGTGGTCTTTGTACGGTCGCTTTGAGGAATTCTCAATCCCCGCTCCATTGCATACAGCCGACCTGGAAAGAATGAATCATTCAAACCATATAACTACAAAATCAATCAAATTCAGACACACGATGCACCTCGTGGAGGTCCCAAAAAAGTTTAGGAAAAGAACGTACAGTAGTAGGCGACGAGCGGTTCGTGTTTCTGCAATTCATCCGCTCTTTGAAGGTAAGGTAGTAGCAGCTTTGCAGGCTCGTTCTCCTTCGCCATCGCTACAGTTCAAATGTGATGTTCTGTCTTTCCTTCTCTCTAGCAGAAAGACTGATAGAGTATCACTTTAGAACCGTGTAGGTAACCAAGACCCATGTTTAGCACAAATTTTTATGGTGTAGTCCTTCATTCATACTTCTTCTGTCTCACAAAATCATTTTTCTTTCTTTTTTCATTTGTCTTAATTTCTCATTTCTATTAAAAAATTATTTTTATTCCAACTAATTATTAACACACTTATCACATCACATTTTTTCCGCAAATTATATTATACATCCGGCTGTACCTAGAGATAGGTACAGCCGGCGTTTAATAGGGCGAAAGGAAGCGCAAGAAACAGGCGATGAAGGAGGCTGGTCGATCGGAAGTCGGATCTGGGATTATGTGCGGATCTATGATGATGATCGATGATGATGATTGGTGATGAAGAACGAAGGCCGATGATGATGATGGGGTTTTGCTGATGATTTTGCAACAGAGATGATGCGGTGATGAAGAAGAAGGAAGACTGGTGATTATGATGGAGTCTCTACTGCAGTGATGAAGAAGAAGAAGAAGGAAGACTGGTGATGATGATGGAGTTTTGCAGGGGATGATGATTGAAATCCTCGGTTAGGGCAAGAATGAATACTGGTTTAAGTGGGAATGAGTACAAGTAGTTTTTAGAATGTGTATTCAGTTATTTGTAAATTAATATTGCACAAATAAGTAAAAATGAGTACTTCTTTATTTTAAAATGAGTATTACCTTTGCCAGAATGAGTACTACGTATTTCGAAATAAATGTTTATATTTGTACGAGAATGAGTATTACTTTATTTTAAAATGAGTACTACCGGGATGTACCTATTTCTAGGTACATCCGGATGTACCATATACCAACTCCATTTTTTCATTATAAATCTACCCATCATATCCTATTTTTACCCATCACATCCAAATGCATTTTTAAAAAATCAACGCCAAAGTACACTCTTCTTAAATACTTTAAGTTTGAAAAACGAACCAGACACTTAAATAAGAATGGAGGGAGTAGAATGTTGATTTCAATCGTAGTTGTGGAACAAGAGCTCAGTCTTAGTGGTAACATTTTAACTAACTTCCGTAGTTCCTTTAGTGCTGAATCGCTTGAGACACGTGTTTCCAACTGAGATTGACTCTTGGCAAGGCGTTGAGAATAAGAGGTAGGCTACGACATGGATGCGCTTGAGAGACTTGTTTGCAACCAGGCTTTTCAAGGTAATTTACCGTGTAATATACCGAGTGTTGGATCCCATCTCAGACGAGGACCGATCTCAGAAGATATGCCCAAGTATCAACTGGCCTTCTTTACTGCCTAAAAGAAAGGGCGACTCAGTCGGCTACCTAGGAAAGGAAGCGGCTGAGCGCATCCAACTTACTGGTCAGACACATATTTCATGGAGCCTCTATGCCACAGGAACTTACCCCCTTGGACTCCAAAGGTGCACTTCTTCGGGCTGAGCTGCAAGTTGTACTTCTTCATTATCTTAAAGACCTTTTCCAAGTCTTCCCCATGGGAGGCCGCCTTATTGCTCTTCACAATTATGTCATCAATGTAAGCCTCCATGCTTTTTCCGAGGACAGGTGTGAAGAGCTTGCTCACCGTCCACCCATACGTGGCCCCTGCGTTCTTGAGATCGAAGGGCATCATTTTGTAGCAATACACTCCTCCGTGGGTAGTGAATGATGTCTTATTCTCGTCATCTGGGTGCATCCGGATCTAATGATACCTGCTGAAGGAGTCCATGAAACTAATGAGCTCGCACCTGGCTCGTCATCCGGGTGCATCCTATTCACAACATTTTGCTCCCCAGCCATGGCGTAGGTCTCTATATGGGGGAACGAGGAAAGACCATGCTCACGATATCTATTTTTCAAAACGTAAGAAAAAAAGCATGATATAAAAAAACCCTAACTCAAAGAAAACTATTTCAATATACTACTCCCTCCGTCCCAGAGTATTTGTTCACTTTCATTTTTACACATCATCCAATACACTTCTTTAATCCATTTTATCTTGCAATTTGTATATTAAAAAATTATAGAAATTATATATTAATAATCTATATGTTAAGACAAATCAAACAAGATCACACATGACTATATTTAGGCTTACACATTGAGAGAATTTGATGAGTCAAAGTGCTTAGATAAACAGTTCCAAAAGTCAAAAGTGGACGAATATAGCGAGACGGAGGTAGTATATAATTGACATTCGTTTGTCGTTTAGTCCTTGTCAAGACCCTTACTATTTCAATATACTATTTATAGCCCCTTACTATTACAACGATAATAACCGTGATTGACATTCGTTTGTCGTTTAGTCCTTGTCATTGCTATTCATGTTACTTGGCTCTCCGTGAAGCTCCCTTGTCGTCTAACTTTTGTCCCTAGCGATGGGAGGTATGCAAGACCTCGAATCACCTTCTGGCGCGCTACTCACTTGGTTGGGGTGGACTTCAGCGTAGATTTTGTCAGACCGAGCCAAACTGCTGGGCTCAGTGTGACCGAGCCAAGCTCGAACCGAGTCCATAAGGTCGAGTCGGATCACTGAGACTCGTCCCAGCTTACGTGGGCATTGGGCTCCGACCCAAAGGCCCAAGATCAGCATGACATTACCCTCTGTCAATTAAAATTAGAATTAGAGGATTAGGATTATAAATTAGATTAGGGGATTACGATTTTGATTACAGGATTAGAATTAGAATTAAGATTAGTATTAGGCACATTAGCTTGGATGAGATGGTCCTTTTTCTACATTCACTTCTAAGTCCAACAACTTTTATGAAAGGTTCCGGAATTAGGCATTGACATTGGATGCACGGAATCACCACTCATTGCATTCTGATTGAGTACTCACCTTAAACACTTCCCAACGACCCTTATGGAGAATGCACCTCTTCAATGATAGGCCTTCGAGGTGGGCAAGGGAGGGAGGCCTAAGTTCATTGGCCTAGGATTTATATTTCATAAAATTTGTGTTTTCATTGAGACGGTTAAGAACAAGCTTAATATAAATATTATTCCATCCATCCCAATTTAAATTGCATGTTTCGATTTACGATATTTGAATGAAATTATTTTCAAATTACTTCATGCGAAAAATGGCATAGAATTAAAAAATAAAAAGCCTAACAAAAACAGCAAAAGAAAATGAATGAAGTTTGATCTTATAAATAGTAAACATACAATTTAATTTGAGACAAAGAGATTACATTTGAGAAAGATGGTGGCTACCAAGAGTTAAAAGAATTTAATTTAACTAAAATAAAAAGGTTACATTTTGATAAAACAAACTCTTTCATGGAAGAGAGGGTGTACAAAACCCCTCCCACAAAACTACATTGGCAAGCACTAAGCGAAATTATTACCCACTTAATCAGACTCCACATCAATTGTCAATTATCATTACAACACAAACGGCTACACGCTTCGGATTAATATAAAGTCAGTAGTGTCTATATATCTCTACAACAGTAACTAACACACTGATGATACCACACCGGTATGAACAGATGATGATACAGACCTGATTGGGATTGTTAGATGATGATAACTAAGGAGTTGATGGGATGGTAGGATCCGAACCCGATATGTGGGAGCACGCGTCGTCTTTTGAAATGGCAACAAAGTTCAGAGGAACAGCAGCTGGTCTGGCACTCTCTCTCCTCACCTCTTTGGCTGTTGGCCTGGAGCCGTTTTGAAGAGAAGAATTGAGAGACAGCCTTCTGTTTGCAGACCCATTGCCATTTGCTGCCCGGGGATGGGGACCCCCCACTGCCTTCTTTGTACTGTTTAGTGGCCGAGCTGGGCTTGGAGTGGAGCCAAACATTCCTTCTTGTTCTTTGTTCATCTGTTCATGGAACCTCTTCTGGTCCTATAGTAGAGATCATGTAGAAAGAGAGATGCAAATATTAAGCACAGACTTAGAGAAATTGTGTTTGGTTGGAAATGCTTTGGCGTGTTGGTGTCTATATCTTGATGTTTTTTTGAGAGCTTTATAGAAATTGAAAAGTTGATGGGATGGAATAAATATAGTTCGGATGGAATAAATATAGTTCAGATGGAATCAAGATGAAAAAGATGATGCCCAAATTACATCGTTCCACAACACAAGGTTAGACGTACCCTCAATCTTTTTTTCTCTTCTTCTCTGTCCTGCCTGAGCATCATGTACTCATCTAGCATGGCAAGCAGGGGAACACCATCATAAGTGAATGTTGTGCCACGTTCTTCTTCCCATGCCCGAGTTTTATTAATCAGGACTTCAACAAGAGCTACATAGAAAAAACAACGAATTAGACACTAAATGATGGGCATAAACATTTTTTTAGAGACCAGTCACGGATGGGTGACAATGCAAAATGGTACAATCCAGGCTTTTCACAATGTTAGCAAGAAACTATCACTAACAGCTAGAAATATCGTCAAAAATGTACCTGGAATTTTGTTGACCAAAATCCGGGCTTTTTCAGCACGCTTTAAGTTCAAATGTGCGCCCCTGCTTGCGTTGTACCTATTATCATCCTGTTCCACAATCCACCAACAGTAACTCTTAAACCGTGTAATCTCTAAAGAAAAGCCTCCTCTGCTAGCTACCCATGCAACAGAAGGGGCATTCTCCCTCCATCTTCAAATGAACTTTATGGTTCTTTTTCACAAATCAATTTATATCTTCTTTCCTTGCATATTTTTATTGGTCATTTGTAAAAATAAAATACTCAAGTCATCTTTTGTTTTGTAGATTTTTAGATGCATCGTCTTTAATATATAATTTTTTAAAGATTTGTAGTATTATTTAAATAAAACAAATTGAAAATAACTTTAGTCAAACATTGTCATCCCTGCGTCAAGTTCAGTTGGAGATGAAGGGAGTTTATTATCTTTTCTTTGTAGGCAAAAGCACATACTCCCGGACGACCCACCCCAAAAGGCACTCATGGAGTCTTGCCATTTTGGTTGTCCCACCCAAAAGGCACTCCTACCATGTTTGACACAACTAATTTATCTTTTCAATTACTTTTTCTATGTTTCAAATTACTTTTACTCTCTCTTTCTTACTTTTTCAATCACTCTTACACTCTTACTTTGTCAATCACTTTTACACTCTCTTTCTTATTTCAACCTATCCGCCCCTGCCTTTTGAATCGCTTCTAAATTGCAGACTGTCATTGTGATAATTGCTATGCAGTATGAGCTAGCATAGAAAATTATGGGTCCTGGGTGAAAGATGTGTATAGTTTGTAAGAACAAAAAACCAGCAATACAAAAAGTTAACTTTGGCACGAAGCATGTGATAGGAAAAGGATAAACTGGATAATTAAACATTTGGAGGGAAGAGTATAACGCACCCGATTATAGTCTTCAAGCCAGCTTTCCTCTTCACAAGCAGACATCCATTTCTCTACTTTATCCAATATTTCTTTTCTACTTAGGGCCTCTTCTTTCGCTTTGAGTATCTGATGGTCCATATCAGCCAGTAACTCTGTGGGCTCAATATTGCCAGAGTCAATTAGTGACAATATTTTTTCTCTAGCAGCTTCAGTATCAATCTCAATGTGAGCAAGGGCAAAGATTTCTTCGAGCTCAGCCTGCCTTTTAAAAGCTATCTCCTTCATCTTGCTAAACTTCAGTCGGTCAAGTCTTTCAACTTCAACTTCAACCTTAAGTAGAAAGAGATTAGTTATGATCACCTTTTACGGAGCAGTTGGTGGTCTTTAAAGAAATGCATATTTATGTATATTATCGTACTTGTTCGATCACATCCAAAGTAAGAGCACCGGGAATTGTCACTTCATCCACTGAAGCTGATATGTTGCAAGTAACATGGTCAAACAAACTCCTTTCATCGTCAGGGGTATCCATCAAATTCCAAAGGTCAGTTAGTTGAGTGGCTAGTTCTTGGAGCTGCACGAGATAGCACCCACAATTTTAGGATGCACTTCTTTGGAAAATAAAGCACACAGAAACAAATTTAAAAAAATGACTGACTAAACTGCCACATTACATTCTATAAACATCATCGGATTATTAATTCAATACACATCAATCTTATAGCACACTGGGCCCAAAAAAAACCATTTGACCCTGCATGTTACCCAAACAATATAAAGCTATTTGTACACGTGTATGAGTAGTCACCTTTTGCAACCTCTGTTTTTTATCTTCTTTTAGAGCTAAGACAGTCTTTGCCAACCGTAACAATGTGCCATTGCTAATGCTTTTTGATTGTACACCAGTTGTATCGTCCAAGCTTGGGTGAACTTCAGTGACGGTGGAAAAGAAATCCATCCCAAGGACAGCACAAAGATCATGCACTGTGCTCACAAATTCAAGGACCTTGTGCAATCTCTCACTCTGAACAACATAGTGAAAATGGTTGTTAAAATTGAGATGTGTCAAGAATCAGAGAAGCAAGCACATTCTCTAACTTTTTCATATACTGTCTTCACCTTTTCTTTTTGAAGTTCTTGCAACTGAGCATGAAACTCCTCTAACTTTTTGAGTGACAAATCAGTTTCATCCACTATCGGATGCTCCAGCTGGTCAGTATTCCCTGAAATTTCACTGCTTATCTTTTGTATTTGTGATTGAACATCAAGGAATTCCTTTGTTTTTTCCTCCTTCTGGGCCCACAGATTTTCTAGGACAGGTGCTATAGCTGCAAGTTGTTCCTTGATTGTTCCTGATGTCTTATCAGGCTGCAAATAGTAAAGACACAATAAAAAAGTAAAAGGGTGCTTTAAAGTTGAGTATGAACTGTTTAAGTCAAAATGTCAAATCATAAACATAGCCACACACAATTCCAGCATATGTCTTCTCCCCGAGTGCTGATTGAAGCCTAGCAAGTTCAACTTTGCAATCTGCAAGTGTCTGAAGAAGATGAGTCCTGGACTCCATAGCCTGATCAACCTTTCTCTTATACACATCCAAGCAATCTTGTTCTAACTGAAGAAGCATCTTGTCCCGCTCTTCGTCGCTTGTGCCCACCTCATCCCAGATTTGCTTTAAAAATAAAACATGTTTTTTTAACAATCATATTATGAAACACAGTGAAGAAATTTTTACTGATCTTATCTCAGCACCCAAATAACATACACATTGGAACTTTATTACATACTCCCGCTGCCTGAATTTAGTTGTCCACTTTCTAAAATATCTAATTTTTAAAAAACGATTTTAAAAGTTCAAACAGGTCTTTTAAATGAGTTTGTCACTCATTAATGATTACAATACTCATTCAATATCTCTATGTTATTTTATAGACAATTCATCATAGTTTCTCTATTGAATATGGAAAAAGGACAAGAAATTGCAAACAAAAGGAAACAAGAAAATGGATAACTAAATTGGACGGAGGAAGTATTACAATACAAGAACTTGTACCTGCAGCTGCTCAAGTAAAGAACCACATGACGTGTCTCCAAGAAGAAGACTTTGAGCAGCCACTGCTGTCATTATCTGTTACACAATGCAGAGGATCCAAAGTTCCAATTACAATAAGATACAGAGATAGAAAATAGAACGGCATAGTTTTTCAGTGCATAGAATAACTTTGTTTTCACAGAATACTCCCTAAAAGACAAGAAATTAATTTGGATACTAGAAACAAGAAGCAATCAGAGACACAATTGGCAAGATAATAAAGCAGAACAAAGAAAGTGTTTGCAGAAGTTGAGGCCTGGAACCTCAAAGGGGTTTGTAGTATGAATAATACTCCGTATATCCATAGCAATCTTTTGTAGATAGTGCCATAAAAAAATCATATAACATACAAAACCAAAATGCAGAGCCCAAACACCTAGACTAAAGATTTATTTGGTAGCACCAATCGAATCAATCCGCTTGTTAATAAAATGATGAATCAAATTAAGTAAGGAGTAGCCGTTCACGTAGTTGTCATAAATTGATTTTGCCAAACATTTTAGCTTTTGAAAAGTTTAGCCGAGTAATAATCAGTCGTTTTCTCCTAACAACCTTACCAAAACGTGCTCTAAATAAATGAAGCAATAAAACAGTTGTATCCAAACTGAGAAACTAACATAAAGAGAGAGCGAACCGAACATATCATACAGTTTCAACACAAGCACACAAAAGCAAACGAACATAGAGCAAAGTTCTAAACCCTCATTTTCAAAAGAAATGGTTTGAAAATGGATCCACTGTCTAAATGCATGCTCTAACAACTAGTGAATAACTTCAGTTCCAGTTCAGCCAAAAAAAGAGTATGAAGAGAAAATAAAAACTGTGTGGTGACAACAATGGCCGCAATCAAGTCTCATAAGCAAGTAAGCAACGATTGGAATTGAACCATATATGCCTGAACACAAATGCTAGCCAAATCATGACATCAAACACTAGAATTACTTGAAACGGAGCTGAGAAAAATAAACAGAGAGCTCAGATCTCAGCTCGCGCTCAGCTCAATCAACTTGAAAACCGAATAAATGCGAAACCAAGGGCATTAACTGAGAAGGCGAAACGCAGAGAATGCTCACCGTCACCGAGATAGTTAACGGAGGAGCTGGATATGGAGTCTCCGATCTACGGATTCAGTCGGAGACAGGGTTTCAGCGGCTGTCTGTGAGAGAGAGAGAGAGTGTGTGTGGGGGTGAAGTGTGAAGGGGGAGTAGAGTGTAGGAGGAGAGAAGCAGAGAACATTGAAAATGATGGCAGATTAAAACAAAAAAGAAATGGGGTGGGATGGGTCAGTGGGACCCTCGAACATTGACTAGCTGGAACGCTAGATGTGGACCGCCTCTTCCCGGTCTTGTTTCCATGCCGGTCGCCCTAGCTTCACTCAATCAAAAGTTTGTGTTAGAGCATTTACAAATCCTATATCCTATATTATATATATATATATATATATATATATATATATACGGCCCGGTTCCAGTGGCACTGGAACCCCACCCATATACGTAAAGTTGAATTTATTATTTGTGGTGTTGACATGTGACATGCCCCATGTGCACTAATGTATGAGGTGGAAGTATCTTATTGGTCCATTAAACTTATTTTTAAGAGAATCTTTTAATATATTTTATTGTATTATATTAAATGAATATTATTTTTAACCTTAAAAAACATTACTCTCATTATATTTTGTATAAATTTAACATTTTCTAACAATTCTATAAACATTTATTTGACCATTGTAAAATTTACTCCGTATTTTAAATATGCATATTGATTGTAAAAGTTTAAAGAAGAGTATGTATAAAACTCTTTATTATTAATTTAAAAAATATTTGACTTCCAGAAAAATGAAAAAATATTTCACCATCAAAGATATTAAATTGTTTTTGGCATTTTTATGGTTAATTAATTTAATATTTTTTAAATTTAATAGTTATAGAATTTTTAGTGCATGTACATCAATATTTAAAGTATACTTTTTATTTAAAAAATATACTCCGTATATCTTATAGTGAAAAAATATTCATTTAAAATAAATAAAAATATATTAATAGAATGTCAAAAATTTAAAATGTATATGAGTCCGTGCGAAGCACGGGGTTGACACTAGTTACCCGTACAATGGAGAGTAAATATCTCCTCCTCCAACAGCTCTCATTACCTTTTCGTCCTACTCCAAATCCTGTAATGTCATTCCCTTGAAAATTTGTCTCCCCATTTCTTTTACATTACTCATCATTTTTAACTCAAAATTTGATTTTTTCTGCCCCTAAAACATTGTCACATTTTGACTTTTTTGATCAAACTATGACACTCTTTGACCATAAATTATAGAGAAAGTACATCTAGTTATAATGTAAATTTAACAAAATTGAGTTTATTTTAAAATATAGTTTTAAAATATCAAATTTCTATAATATTTAATCATTTAAAACTACATTTAGTTCAGAGTCAAATGGTGTCACAGTTTGACTAAAAAAGTCAAACTGTGGCAACCTTTTAAGGACAGAAAGAGTATAAATTTAATACAAATATTTATTTATTAATAAAAATAGAAGTAAATTTATAAAAATTAAAAAAGGTTTGTTTTCCAACTTTATAAAATCAAAATGGAAAAATTCACATTATTACTCCCAAAATTGCATAATTTTATACAAATACTCTGAAATCATGGGTCAGAATAGTAAAAATACAATTCACATTATACTTTCTGTTGAAATATTGGAATAATAATATTGCTCTTTGAATTATAAAGTACATGATAGAGTATATATAGAAGAGACTCCTAACACAACTAGGAATAGAGAATGGAAACTAACTAAAATATAACTTCTACCATAACTAGAAATACTTAATATTATTGTCTAACATCCCCCCTCAAGCTGAACTCTGGCTGAAGCAAGAGGAAGCTTGGACACTAGCCGGAAACTGGAAATTTTGAGAAGAGAGAAGTCTGACGTGTGCCGGTGGCTGCTAACGTCGTTGGAGAAGAGAGAAGTCTGACGTGCGCTGGTAGATGCAAACATCGTTGAAGAAGAGAGAAATTGACGTGCGCTGGTAGCTGCTAACGTCGAAGATGAAGAGAGAAGGTTAACGTGCGCTTGTAGCTGTTTACATCGAAGAAGAATAGAAAAGGCTACTTGAGGTGCCTGTTTGACTGAAGATCTTTGACATTTTTGTCTTTTTCTTGGATCCGGGCAATGCCCTATTTCCTTCTTGAAGGGGTGAGTTGTAGAGGTCTTATTTCCTCTTTCACTACTTCCCCGCTTTGCTTTTGTGCTGATTTACTTTGGATTTTTATTGGTTCAATAAAAGAGAAAGAGAAGGGAGGTTGATGATTAGAATGAGTGATTTTAGAGAGAAAAAGTAGGTTAAGAATTGGTGATGGGAAAAAAAAATTGGGTATGAGATTTTGATATGGTGTATTGGAGAAAAACAACAATCTATTTTTTAGAAGATAGAATGATCTGAGAGAGATTGTGAGGAGTTGAGTTTTTTTTGAAGAACCATGGAGATGACAAAAGAGAAGTTCCTCCTTTGATTGTTTTTTTTGTGTGATTTTAACAGGTTTTTTTTCTTTTTTTTGAATGGAGAAGTTGATTTGAGGATAAAAAAGAAAAAGAAAATAAAGGTGAATAGGGTGGAGCCGCCGTCGCCGGAATTACCGGCGGCAGCGGTGGGAGCAAAAAACCATTTTTTTAGGTCACCAAGAACGGTGACTTTAATACCATGTTGAAATATTGGAATAAAAATATTGCTTCTTGAATTATGAAGTCCATGATAGAGTATATATAGAAGAGACTCCAACACAACTAGGAATAGAGAATGGAAACTAACTAAAATACAACTACCATAACTAGGAATACTTGATATTATTGTCTAACAAACTATGTTGAAATATTGAAATAATAATATTGCTCCTTGAATTATGAAATACATAAAAGAGTATATATAGGAGAGGCTCCTAACACAACTAGGAATAGAGAATAGAAACTAACTACTCCGTAAAATACAACTTCTAGCATAACTAGGAATTCTTAATATTATTGTCTAACACTTTCATTGAAGATGGGTCAGAATAGTAAATATCAAAAAATAAATAAGCAATTCATTAATTACTTAGAAATCAAATGTATGTTCATATTTTAATCTTTAATATGTAAATTATGAGTTTATATTTTTTTCCTCAAAACTAATTCTAAACTACTGTGCATCCATAAAAAGAGTTAATGGAAAAAATAACTTTATAAATCACATTTTTAAGAAACAAAGTAAATGTTTATAAGATATTTTAGAATTTAAACAAATCGAATATTTTTATATGAACCAAATATACATTTAAAGGAATCAAACTCTTCTTCCCCATTTGTGTCTGCTTTTCTTGCTCTTCCGCCCGACCGAACCAGAGGAGGTGTTGCCGGAAGCTTCACCTGAAGGAATTCTACACCAAATAGTTGGTAATTCGTTTTCACCTGAAGGAATTCTACACCATGATTTTAGTCTCATGCGGTTGAAGTCTTAGCCCAATAAATTAAGTGTAGAAAAACAAATACTCCCTCCGTTCGTAAATATTCTTCCCATTTGACTTTTCTTGGTCAAAGTTTGTAAACTTTGATTATGGTATATGGAAAAAATACATTATATTACGATATAACTTTTATATGAATATATTCATTTTGATATTCATTTTGAAATATATTTTTCAAATATTAAATTTTTATAAAATATATCCAGGTATAAATAAAGATATGAGTGGTCAAAGTGCAATCTTGGAGACCGTAAAAAGTCAAATTGGAAGAACATTTTCTATAACGATATTTGCTGATTCTTCAGATATTGTGTGATTATTAGATTATATATTAATAGATGTTAGGTTAGTCTATGAGCTAATTCTAGCATTAGATACTTTCACGCTCAACGCTTCAACACGTAGGGATCAATGATTGAATGAGGAGCATGTCCTTCATGACCGATTACCTTCGTCGATATTCCGGACCCAAAACCAACCGGTAGATTGCCATCGGTCATTCCGGTGGGTTAGCCCGTGATACACTCGGTACCAAAGAGTACACATGGGTATACATCAAAGTAACATGATTTTATCTCTAAAATAAGAGTTTGCACTCTAAGCATTCCTCAGTGACCAACTCTTTCGGTTTAACTCACCTATATTTTGCATGCCCTTTTTTTCCTATTTTCTTTTTCCTTTATCATTTAAAAAACAATGTTCATATAAAGCATGTAAACCATTTGAGAAATACTATATACTAGCAAACCAAAAGTCCACAGTAAGCTGGTACATACATACATATGTGTTTAGGAGAAATGGCAGTTCCAATTTTTCTCTCTATCTTGTTATGTACTGAATCTCTGCATTCTCTCTAAGCCATTCGAGTACTTTTGCTCCTTCAAGTACCTCTCGCACCTATATATTTTCAATCCAAACAATAGTTAATAATAATTCTGCAATCTAAAGTCTATGTTAGTCTGTGTAGTTAGTTAGTTAGTTAGGCACTATTTTTGTAACCTGTTCCTTCACGCGCTCCTCGTCATAATCCTGCTTATTTTGTTTGAGCACAGAAATTGAGTTTTTGACCTCCTTTGCCAACTCCTCAACTGAGTACTGCAGCAAAGAACCCCAATGAATTGGTCAGAATCAGATTTTTCCGTGCTTGTTTATATAGTCAAAATCCAGAAGAAAACACTATCCACCTGCAGATTTTCGCGAGAGAATATATCACCAATGGCTAGGTTTTGCTTTATGATGTTTGTTATGTTCGCCTTTTGAGATTGAAGGAAGTCGTTCACGGCCTTGGGGCTTGATAGAGCTGCCAGCTGCTGTTCATTGAGCTTCATGTTTGCCTAACCCAAGAAAATCCTGATGAGAGTGCATGTTTGTTTATACATGTGGGGGAAATATAGGAAGATGCCAGCTGATAATGAAAATGGAGGAGCAGACTTGTTTTTCTAATAGTTGGGCCCCATACAGGTGCCTCCCTTGTTCCTCAAAGAGTGATTGTGGGATATCAACTTCAACCATCTGGAAAAAAAATGACAACATCGTGCATTAGGCAAACAATTTTTACAAATTTGAGAATTCCGGGGCAGAAAACCAAATTAGGAGTGCCCCAAAAAGTTTGTTATCTAAATAAATAAATGACATTGGGGGAAGGAAAATGTTGAAAAACTAACAAAATATTACGTTCAATTTTTCTTTACAAGGAAATCACCTGTTGAATCTGAGCTAGAATTGCATTATCAGTGGCCTGTTCTTTAGCTGCTTGGGCCACTTCATGGCACCTTTCCCACAATGCTTGCTTGACCTGCATATTCATAAATTGTCTTAAAAAACAAAAGAATCCACGTGATTTAATTATGTTACGGTTATACCCTTAATTCTTTGCAAAGTATTACTGCATTTTAGCAGAGCTTACCTCCTCAATGGTAGTGCATCCTGGAACAAGTTTTTCCGCGATGGAGTCATTCAGCTCAGGTAAATTCCTATAGAATAGTTCCTTACAATGAACCTGAAAAAAAAAAGATCGATAATCTAGAAAGTTAAAACTTTACAATAAAACGTTATCCACAACCGAAAATGGGAGCGAACCCACCGTGAATTGAACATGAACACCACGGAGATCTTCTTGTTTCCATGATTCTGGAAATACAATTGGAAAGGACTTTGTTTCACCACATTTTATTCCAATTATAGAGTCTAGGAAACCAGGGAGAACATTATCTACCTCTGTATCAAAGTTAAAACCTGGGAAATAAAAAGAAAACAATGAGGGAGAGAGAGAGCTAAAAAAAGGACAATTATGTAATGAAATATGGAAGCAATTTACACATTCTGATATGCTTTTCACAGCGATTAGTGGATGTGCAAATAGTGACTCATTGACCATGAATCGGATAGACATAGGCTCGTTCTTTCAACCCTTTTATTCCAATCATCCATACTCCACATTCCAAGATTCAAGTCTAGACTCCAAGCAGTTTAAATTGAGGCAAAAAGAACATGGCCATGGTAAAACAGGGTGAGCTCTTCCAGGCCAAATTACTCAACACGGGTCGAGTGTCGTGTTCTTGACTTCTTGACATAGCAATTTACAGATTCTACTATGCTTTTCAGAAGTATGGTGGATGATCAAGTTCCCCAATGGAATTTGTTCTTTCATTGTTAGTGAATGTGACAAATATAGTTTCAATGAAGCAGTCTTAGATTTCCACAGGAAGAGCAGAAACTCACATTCAAAGTCATTTGAAAACATAAAACATAGATGTTAAAGAATAGATTGAACCTCTACTCTCTGCAGCTGGAATTCTTTTAGAATTTGATTCATTTTGTTCAATCGTCATAGCTGATATATCAAGAACTGCTACATCGCCAACCTATTACTCCAATAAGATGCAACAATCAGATTTCTTGATTCGAGAAAATGAATTTGACTTCAAAAAAATCATATATACTCCGTGTGTGTGTGTGTGTGTATCCATAAAACCCATGAACAATTTACTTTACAGCATTGGAGGTGGGACATGATTTACCTGTAGTCCCCTATCAGCAACAATTTGTAATGGACCTAGAGCTTTGTGACGAAACTTCAATTCTTGTTCAGCAATTCTCTGAGCATCTGCATCACTGGCTAACTCCACAACAACCTTACAATTTTTGTATGCATTTTCTGGAACCCACTTGATATCAGGTGCCACATCAACAAGAACATCGTACCTAAATTACCAATAGTAAGTTTCAGTATATAGTTACAAAGGTTCCATTTGCAGCCAGCCTATTCTGGCTTATTCTGCTTACCTCGGCAAAATAGCCCTAACTAAACCGACCTTAAAAATCTTGTGGACAAAAGTTGTCCAATATGCTGTCTAATGACCACAAAGATACAACCCTAACTATAATATATGAAGGTCTTGACTCCTTAGAAAAGAATTACTCCTTCCCCTTCCATCCTACTGTTTTGTCTCATTTCAATTTAAGGTGTTTGACTAATAGTCTAATACGGAGTACTATATTAACTTCAACATATTTAAATATCAATGTACAATTGAAAAAAAAATTATATATTTAAAAACTATATTAAAAGTTCTACTATATAAAACAAGAATGACCAAACTAGTTCTGTAATAAAAAGAAAAAATATTCACACTACACCTCAGGGATATATACCATCTCAATTTTAGAGGTAGCTAAAAGCGTTAAACAAGAAGTAGATGGAGTGATGGTTTTGCAGACCTCAGAGAGTTCAGGGATATATACGTCTTTTCCATATCTTGAAAGTTTGTAGCAATATGAATTGAGTCTTCCAAGGCCTTTCCAGTTACCTATGGAGATCAGCACGCAGAAAAATAGTTAATACACCAAGAAACTATCTTGTCAAATCTTGAAACATTCAAATCTCACAAGACCTTGTCTGAAATTCCAATGTAATTGCAAAGGACCAAAAAAAAAGAATTCCTTGCCAAATACTCCACATCCAATATGTAATGACTGTAAAATCCACGGGGACGGCGGGGTGATCCCTTCTCTTCCCACATTTAATGAGAATATAAGAGGGGAAAGAAAAACAAATCCTCTAAGTACTATGATAAACTCCTTACAATCTAATTACTTATCTCCTCGTAGCGCAGAGGAGGAACTTAAACAGAAAAATGGAATTTTCATCAGTGTGTATTGCTTAGCAAAACAAATGGTAACAGGCAAATAGCAAACTCACCGAAGACAAGGCATGCGGGAGGGTTCTCTTGAGAATAGATTCAACAGTAGCTTTCTGAACATATTGCTTCCCGGCAAATCCAACCAGTATGCTTTCAGGGATACTCTTGCCAGGTCGAAACCCGGGGACCTGAATAGGTTATTTGAATGGCATTTTCACTTCCTCCAGTTTCCTCTTTCCAGAAATGAACAGAGGAAGAACCAAACAAACAATTAAGGTACCTTTGCACGTTTTGAAATTTCCCTTATGACTCTTATGTAACAATCCTCACATACAGCAGGAGGAACTTCCACGCTCAATTTGACCTGCAAAACAATCACAGGTTTTATGCTACATAATTCTGTTTGGACAAAATTAGCCATAGCACCATTTCAATAGGAAGAACAAAAACTGAGAATTACACGTATAAATTCGATAACCAGTCTACAAAAACAATCAAAAAGATCACAATTATAAACAGAATTAAAAAATTGAAAGATAAAAAAAATAAAGGTGGGTTTTTTAGACTGGCTTGGTTGGTGTCTTTGGAACATTCCAAACACACCCTATAGGTGAAGGGTTCGAAGCTGGTACAAGGATGAAAGGAGAGAAACAATAAAGGGGGGTTTTGTAGGCTCACCCTGGAATTGGGCTCTTGTGTTTCAACGATATGAAGATCGGCTGGGAGTTTGTCCTCCACAGAATGAAAGGCGCCGGCATCCGCGGAGACTGCAAAATGCGGCCGCAGTTTTTGACCTGCGCGGAGCTGGGGAAATGAGAATTTGCAGCAAGAAAGCGCCGGTGACACAATCCTTGGAGAAGCCTGGGAAAAGTTGATTTCTTTGTTGGGTTGAAAAATTGGATTTTCTTGGAGAGACAGAGAGATGAAGGGAATGCAGAAAAGGGAAGAGAGAGACATGAGAGGGCCTAAACGGGTACAACGACATTGAAGTCGATCCATTTAAGAATGGCAATGTTAAATTTTCTGGCCAGTGGCAGCCTATCAGATCGACTTATTGCCACTTATTGGTTATTCTTCAAATTTTTTAAAACCTTTTTTCTTCCACTTATTTCTACTCCCTCCGTCCGGTATTAAAGTTTACGTTTTGACTTTTGGTCATTTTTAAGGGAGGTTGACTAACCTTGTAAAATGACCCAAATACCCCCTTTCCAGTCTCCTCCTGACCCGACGGCTCAAAATCGGAAAACAGCCCATAGGCCGCCGCCGCGCTTCTCCCGCCCCTCCGCCTCCGGATCTTTGGCTCAAAATCGGAAAACCGCCGTCGAGGATGTCCCTCCTCAAATTGTTCCTCCCCCAAAACCGCCGCCCACTTCGGCTCAACCTGAGCCGACCCAGATTCGAGCCCGGCCGTTCGGCCCCTCCTGACCCGGCTCTCCACGACTCTCTTCCCCTATATGAGCACCAGGAACAGCC